>JARHVA010000061.1:1422500-2022500 GCA_037957365.1 Torreya grandis
ACCACCTATCTAAAGCTATCCTAAGGGGAGATAGGACCACCATGCCTCAAAGCATCCATCACCTCCTTATGATCTGATAGCTAATTATTAAGATTAATCTTATTATAATCAAGAGATCCAAACTAATCAGATAAAATATATTCATCTGTTTGTTCAAAAAAAGCATCCTTCATCAACTCCCATTCATGCTTAGATAACTGAACCTCAATGGCAGAGTTTTGAATAACTCTCTATTTTGGCAGATTAGACCATTTAGAAAAGCCACTAGTGTCTAATAAGAAGCTAAAAGATATCTTTAACATCCCAGTTTTAAAAAAAAAAATCCAATTGATCTTGAGGAATCTTGAGTTACAACAAGGAAAACATTCTAGAGATAACTTCAATGTTGAAATTAGTAAGAAACCTTCCCTCAAACTAAAAAACATCTATGTTTATTTATTTCCAAATAAACCAAAGGACTTCAGTAGAGAAAACAAACCAAAATTTATAGAATAAAAAAATGAAGCTTCCTAGGAGAACACACATAACCAAAAGCAATATTGTACCAAGAGATCTCACAGTGAAATAAACATGACCAAATTTTAAGATAGTACTTCCAATTATTGGTAGCATAAGTACAATATTAAAACACATGATCAATAGTTTCCAACTCCCCACAAAATAAACAATAAGGCTAGCAAATTCTAGATTTTGAGATAACAAACACAAAAAATAACTTATTAAACAACAACCATCTAAAACAAGATTTTTTAGGTTCAAGACAAGAAGCTCAAATAATATTAAATATGAACATCCAACTATATAAGGGGTCATAAACATGCCAAGAATGGTTAAGGGTGAGGAAAAGACATTTGGGAAAAGCAAGATTCTCATACAACATCTTAGTGGAAAAATCCTATAGAGGCAGGCCATTTATCCATTTAATATTATCCCAAAACTCATTCTCCTCAAAAAAATAGAAACAATGTGAGTAGACTGAAGAGCCTTAAAAATAATGCTAAAGGTCCTTTTCTGAGAAGAAGGCAAGAGGTACTTGTTGGACATGTTAGCCCAAGATGCTTAACCATCATGAAAGAAAAGATCCCTGAAATTCCTAGGGGCCTTTGAGTAACTAACAAAGGTAAAACATCCCTTGATCAAATCTAGAGGTTGTTTGTTGATGGCAAGAATCCACCAAATTGATTTATGCCCCTGACACTATGTACCCAAGCCACTAAATATACAAGGCACCACCGTAAGGTGCTTAATCAATTCTCAGGCTTTTCATATAGAAGAAAAAATAGGAGAGCCAACCACCTTCACAAAAAAAGAACCAACCAACAAATCAAACATGTGCAACCCTTTACAATTTGATTTACCTTTAGGGAAACCCATGGCAATGTTGTTTTTTATCAACACTTTCCATAGCTCATCTCCACTCAAATTTCTAACAATCCATTTAACAACCAAAGAAACACCTTGAAGATAGAGATATTTTAATCCCAAACTACCAAATTTATGAGGGACACAACAAAACTCTTAGGCCAATGCATGTCATTTTTATTACCCCTACCATCAAACCACATAAAATCTCTTACAATGTTATGAAGCATGCCAATATGAGATTTACTAAACATCAAACAAGAGGCATAGTAAATATTGTAATAAGAAAGAACTTTCTGGCACACTTGGATATTCCTAGGTAGATACAAGAGATGTCCATGCCATTTATCAATCTTCTTATTGATATTTTCATATAGCCAATCCACATTTGCTTAAAGGAGGGAACAAGATTAAAGGGGATATTCAGATATCTAATCAAGTGGTTAGGGTATTTCCATATGCAACCAAAACCATCCAACCATTTCAGAGGATTCTCATTCTAACCAATCATAAAATACTTATGAAGAACAACTTTAGAACTAGAGGCAAAGCAATAAAAATCAAGCTTGGACTGAACTTGTTTCAAATTATCCTTATTAAGAAAAACAAACAAGGTAATGTCATCTTCAAACAATACATCAATAAGTTTAGATATCTATCAAGGAGAAGCCTTTGACTAGGGGAAAACCATAAAAATTCTTAGAGGATAGTGCAAGGCATCAACAATAATGTCAAACAAATAAGGTGCCAAAGGAAACATTTTTCTAATAGATCTTTGAAGCTCAAAAGACTAGGTAAGTTCACCATTCACTTCAATAAAAAACTGAAGCATCTCTAAAAATAACATTGATCATTATATAACATCTATCCTAAAACCCAAAAGCTTTCAACATCAACTCAATAAAAGGCCATTCAATCTTGTCATATGATTTTTTGAAGTCAAGCAATATCATTCCCACATTTTGAATAGAATCAAGATCCCACTACATACCTTCACAACTCAAGATAAGATTATCTATAATATATTTACCTTCAACAAACCCTATCCGATTCTTAGAAACAATAGAGGGAAGAAAAGAAGAGAACCTCCTAGCTAAAACTTTAGAAAAAATATTATAGGAGACATTAAGGAGGGTGATGGGCCTCCAATTTCTGACTTGGGTGTGATCTCCATCCTTAAGGATGAGCTTAATAATCCCTCTATTAATATCAAACCCTAAAGATCCTAACTTAAGGGATTCATTACACACAAAGAGACAATCTTAGGGAATTTACTCTTTATTTGCCTTGTAAAATTCAACAAGAAACCCATCAATCCAAGGTGCCTTATCATCCTTAAGAGAATCAATAATAGACTTAACCTCATCCAAGGAGATTTCACAATAAAAAAAGTAGAAATCTCTTGAGATAATTTTCTAGGGATACACTTGGCACACAGATCTCTGCTTTTAATAACATCAGGGTCCATAACACTAGAGAGGAAAAGATTGGAGTAGAAGGGAAAAAAAACTTTTTTCATCTCCTTGGGGTCACTATATAGGAAACCACCATAGTTAACCATTGGAATCTTTTGCTTGGAGTTATTGGTCTCAAGGAACTTAAATTAAAACATATATACTTTATCACCAAGTTTAAGCCAATTCAAGCTAGAATGAATTTGGGCTCCCCTAGAGATAAAGGCTTGATGCTACCTAAGCTAAGGTTTAAGTAATGAAGGATAATACATAAGATTATCATTACAAATGACATTTTGAATAGCAAGCTCTGTAATAATCAATTCTTCTTTGTCATCAAGAGCCATTTTTCTCCTCTTCTTGGCTTTAAACTAACCAAAAATTCTACCAACTTATTGGAAAGGTCCATGCAAGAGTTCCACCCATTAATAAATGATGAGGAATTTGAATTTTCTTTGCCAATATTTTAGGAAGAATAAAAGTTATCTCTAAAATCAACATCATTTAGATTAGAAACATTGGATTTATAAAACCCCTTCCAGTCCAAGGCCTTATCAATCCCAACAATATACACAGACACCTCAATATCAATTGGATGATGGTCAGAAATGGTAAAAAGGAGAACCTTGAAAGGGTTAGAGTTGGCCTCTTACTGTACTAAAAAAACTATCTTCAAGTAAAATCTATTAGTCTAGAGTTACCCTCCTATTATTGTATTGGTTATTACACCAGGTCAACCAAGTAAATTTACTTTGCATTTTATACTTTTGTAAGTGATGAAAAAATATGCATCCTTTTAAGTTTAGACTAGAAAAAAGCTCGTTTCCCTTCCAAAGCAATGAATCACCACCATGCTTGTCCTTTTTTTATTCAACGATGTTAAAATCTCCCCCAAAAATCCAAGGGATAACTTTTAAGTTTGAGGCCAACAAATTCCAAAGATTTGATCTATCTCTATAGTCATTCGGGGCATAGATATTACATAGTCCAAAAGATTGACCATCTTTTTCCATGATAATCTAAACAACTCTTTGACATGGAGATGAACCATGATCCAACACAAATTCATCCCTTTTCAGACACATAAGGATGGAAGCACCCCCTCTGCCTTTAGGATGATTAGTGTAAAAATGGGGTCCCTGGGCCAAATGAAATTAAGTAAAGAGTGAAGCTTAAACTCTATAACTTTAATTTTTTAGAGGAAAAGAAAATCAAGATCCCCTCTCGACTATCTTAACTTTTTGACAATGGGCTTTCGATCAAGGGACTCAAGACCCCTCACATTCCAGCTGATACCATTCATAAAAAACAAAAGAGGTGGGGGGATACTTAGATAAAAGTGAGGGCATATCCCCTCCCTTATTCTGATAAAGCCTCACTGAACATGAAGGGACTTTGTTCTCCTAAGTCTTATGCTTTGAATCATCTTCAAAACTAAGGAGACTAGTTTTAGGATTAATACTTGCATCCCCAACCACTAGGGCAAGGAAGCGACTAGTGTTTGGGCCATTTTTAAGTCTTTTAGAACCTCCTTTATTATTCCCTAGAGGAATGATGCTCGCATCAATATTGACTAAGGGGCAAGGTCCTTTTGATTTCCAAGGACCATATTCTCATAAACTGGCTCAAGGCAAACTATCATGAGGGAAGTTGCATCAAGGCACTCTTGGAAAATAGAGCTCATGAAGATGTTAGGGGTATAGGAAACAATTTTAGGGTGTTTGGATCTAATCATAATATATTATTCTAACATCCTACTTTTATAAAAGGGAGGAGTTCCTTCTGAAAACACTACCATCACTTTGAACTAGGTAGTTGTAGGCCAAAAGATCAATAGGAAGGGGGGTCCACCATACCCAAATTATCACTAGATGGAAAATTAAAGGCAAAAGAGGGAGGAATATCTATAGATTGATGCTCCACTAAAGATAATTTCTTCAAGGGATCATTAGAGATGGACTCCCCATAAAAATCCTCCAAACTCAGACAACCTAAGCCTGAAGGGGATACAGTTCCTTTGTTAGGTTTGAGGTTAAAACATATATTATCCCTCATAACAACATTCTCTAAAGAGTTATGAGAAATTTTTTTGGGAGAATTTACTTTAGGGAGAATAGGGTCTGTCTGTGCATTATTTTTATTCGCCTTCACATCCTTATTTAGAAATGGACAATTTTTCTTGAGATGACCATATTTAAAAAATAATAATTAAGGCCACCCATTCCTTAATAGACCATGAGAAAGTAGATCCTTCAAGAAAAAATACTAGATATTTAGGAAAAAATCCATAGGTTTTAGAGAGATTAAGACCCGAGCATTCATATGAGCTAGTGATCTCCTAGTGTCCTCCATTCTTAAGACCTATCCAAGGGGATTGAGAGCTTGAGGTAAAAAAATCCAAAGATGGATAGGAACATTTTCAATATCAACCCACCATGGAGCCATTTTAAAGGTTAAATCATCACAATCAACTAAGGGGTTCCACATGATGGATTTAAACATCATTTGGCCAACATTCCAAAGGGGTTTAATGATGATTCTTCTTTGCATGTTTGAATTTTTAAAAAGAACCATAAAAAACCCTTGTTTAAACATTATACAAAAAGTAACATAAATAATCATTTTTACCCCAAAGAATTAATCCAATTGTCAAAAATAATTCTCAAAGGTAACCAATGCTTGTTTAGGCACACAAAGAAAATCCCAACATTATTGAGTCAGGTTTATTTTGATTACAAATCTAGATCCATCAAATCATTAGGGAATAAAGAGAGGGTCTTTCCCAATCAAGAAAGCTTACCAATTTCTACCAAGTGTTCGGCACCGAGGCCAAAACTTGTTTGTTCTCCACTGTAGAGGATAAAATGGCTCCATTAGAATGTTTTGATGCTTCCTCTTGCTATATAACTCTCACTACATAATTTCTTGACAAAATCTAGTTTATCCTCCTTTTCTTGACCCAAATCATCTACAAGGTTCTCCAAAGGGAAATATTTATTGTTTGCTTGGGCATCTAAGGGGTCATTAATATTTCCATCCTTAAAAAAAAAATTAACATGCATAACACTGTTTCTCTATACAACCTCCATACACAATTACAATGAATGCATGAGATGCAAGTTTTACTACGGACAATGACACACGAATCGAGGAAAGGTAGACCAATGGCCAAAATAAGAAATAAATAAAAAATAAATAAAATTAACCCCACCAAATATAAGTCACGATAACAAGGCTACCCAACAAGATTAAAAGCAAAGGACATTCGAAATACCAAGGTAGTAAAGGTGGCCAAGGCTATAAATTGTCAAGAATGAGGGCTTGAATCTCCTCAATAGAGGAATACTATTCATCTTCCACTTGTAGAGCTCCAAGACACCTCCATGATTCTATTACTTCTCAACTCTATTTACTTCTATTGCTTATAATATCCCTTCTCTTTTTTAACAACCTCATGTTTAAAATATTCCTTTTTATTCTCAAGATGTTGTTAATCCTTCATGTTTTTAAAATTATTTTATTCCAATGTATGCTACTTATCCACCTAATTCTTCTACAACACCTGAAATGACTATTATGATGTATACTTTGTGTGACATGTAAAATCAAATTCAAAGCCTTACCCAAGGGTCTCATAGGTCAAATAATAGGGTCACTCTTAAACCATTTGGCATATGAAGTGCTTGTATATCCTTTTCTAACAAGTAAATTTTAACTCCAAAATTTGAAATATTTAATGGAAAAGGAGATCCTTCACATCACATTAGAGCCATTTGTGCTTCTTATTTCTATTTTCATTTCATAATGACAAACTATTGACTAAGTTATTTTCATGGATCTTAAAGGACTATGACCTTGATTGGATCATGTTTTTCCAAGGGGATTCATGCATACCATTATGAAATTAGTTGATTATTTATTGGCTAACTTTCAAATCAACATTTTCATGTGTATGTAAGCCTAAAATAAATATCTAACATAAGGATCCTCTAAAATGGGAAAATGTATAATATCATTTTAGATCCAACATATACATAATATATCAATTTTTAACGCTATTTGAAGATATAGATAAGGATCACGTGTGAAGGAATTTTTGAGTGATCTAAAATGAGAATATACATACATAATCTCTAACGATATATAGGGTGAAAGAACTTACTAGACCTTGCATATCATTAGAAGGTAAACACTCGAGTTATAAGTAACTAAAAACCATTAGGTGGTATGCATGAGCTATCTAATATAAGTGTTGTAAAACAAAGTAAAAATTCCACTAGGCAATAAGAATTAACTATTAATAACAAGAATGTAAAAGATAATGATAAACTAACAAACAGATGCTAACCAACCAAAATACAAAATAAAGTGTATAAGGTTAGGGATACTTATCTTGGTTTGAATTATCGATGCATCAATATCCCATATGGATTGTAGCATTTTATGATACATTATTTTAGGTAAAGTCAATCCATATGGGAGAATACCTAAGTGAACCACAATTTTGGAATTCCAAGGATATGGTGGAGCTCAATGGTACAACTCCATTTCTTGACCTTCAAAGAGTTTATGCTAACTTTAATTCCATGGTGGAAGATCATTTGAACCATAATTCATCATATTCTTCTAAGGTTGGATTCATAAGCATGAGTAAATCATATTTAATGTTTATTATTTTATAAATGCATAGGATTCATCCTTTAAATAGAGGTATGGAACATAGACATAGTCATCTTGACTAACCTTTCACTCAAAGTATATGTATAAATTGAATATTTAGGTATAAGTTTACATTTATATCTTGAAAATTATATATTTTATTTTATAAATATAATTTCAAGATGTTTGAGAGTGGTTTCAAACCTCTAGGATTTATAAAAGATTCTGGTTTTTGGAGAATCCCTTCACACTGCAAAATTAGCCATATATTAAGATTTTAGGGTTTTAAGTTTTAAAAGGTTTAGGAATAAATCATAAGAGGTATGGATTTGGTATGAAGGAATGACAGTGAATGTAAAATCTCTCATAAAGTGCCATAATCTGACCCACCTTATGTATTCGCAAACATACATTCAATAAGATTAATTATTCGATAAGACCTATTAAAAAAGTGTTGGTAAGCAAAAATAAAGTGTATACAGTGTGAAAGTTAATTATGAAAAATTAACTCAAATTAAATAAGGATCAAATGAAACCATTGGTGACTATGTGCTTATTAAGACCAAGGTTATTGTTGGGGTTTTAGATTTACACCCTAGTTGAGAAGGGGATTATTTAGGTCCTCTTACTCGAATCTAGTCCAACATGGGATTGATCCTAGGCTGTGGGTATCTTAATAATACATCAGACCTCTAGAGAAGGTTGGATTCTTTTTAGATCTATCACCTATAATATACCTAAACTAGCACTTGCTTTGAATAGGGAGAGATATTTTAATAATAACATATGAAATCATGTAAAAAGAGGTGATGCACCAATGATTTGATCACTCAAACTTATAAAAGACACTATAGGATATATTCAAGACCAAATAAAATTAGTATTACATATATATTCCACAATAAGGCATGAATCAATTATCAAACTAGCATGAGAGGGAAGATACCCACTTTCAAGCTAGACAACAAACTGTAAATTACACCTATAATGACATGTGAGAGCTACTAAGCACTTCATGAAGGTGAGAAAATTTAGACATAGATAAAGAACATACATTCACTTAACCATAGTATATGAATTCATAAGACACACTTCAATCTAGCTTGCAAAATGATGGAACTCAATCTTTAATGCATCAAAAGGTGTTATAATACAAAATTTTGGTAGAGTCTAGTCATACCAAAAAGGAGGGATATATTTCAAGGATTGAAAGCCTGTATTTATAGAAAAGAGAAAGAGAGAGAGAGCTATACATTCAAAAAAAAGGCCAACCACTTTCAATGGATTAACAATCTCGAGGATGTTGAGTCATGGTCTTATCAAGAAAGAAAGTCCTGTAAAAGAATTGAATGCTCTATTGATCTTTATCCATCCATCAGGGGTCCATTTTGTGAATCTACATCATGCTCTTGAGGACTAAATATTTATACCTTAGAACTGACATAACATATTATTCTGCTTTAGGTGGTTGTAAATATGTGCTTGTCTAAGAAATGACCATGTTGAAGGACAAGAAGTTTCCCATTAATTACATATCTACCCCAAATAAATATCTAAGCACAAGTTTCATTATAAATTGAAAAGCAATCCTATTTATTGGTTTTCCTATAGTTATGATATCGATGAGATGGAGTTTACTTGATTTTCAATCTTACATTGACAAAAGTCACCAACCCTTAGTCTGCTTTAGGTCTTATGAAGAACTATTTTGCCACTACTAAGCTTCAATGTCCCCCTTCAATCCTAAATATACATTATGGTTCAATCCTAGGTTGTCTTTGAACTCAACTCTTTATCATTTAATTATCTTGGTTGAATACTAGCTCATCAACTTCCATCAAAAATGTCTTGGGTTTTCCCCTTATTTATTGGTTGTCAAAAATTAACTTGGATCATTAACATATTGATCCATCTCGTTCTGTTAGATCCTACTTGTTTGGATGACCATTGATCATTGATCTTATGCTAATTGAATAAACTTATGTCACTTGTAATGCATGCATTTAATCCTTGGATTTGTTTACTTCTTTGACTCATGCTCACCAGTAGATCTTTCTCATGATTGAAAGTGTGTTATTGATCTACCTAGGCCCATTAAATTTTCAATCACCACTCGCCATTAGATCTTCTATATGATCGAATATAGATTGTTGATCTAAATATTTGAAATCAAATGGCTACTTCATGAGGCCTCACTTTGACATATACATGCCTATATTTAATGTCATTATGAATGTATTTGATATCCTTATGCCTGTCACTAGGATATCTAAAATTCAATGACTATCTTTTATTCTTAAAACTTGACACTTGCACAAATATCTCATTGACATTTTTTACCTTAATCTTTCCATTAGATCTTTGCTTAGATTGAACACAGACCATTGATCTTGGACCCATTTGAATGCAAATGGCTATTTTCCATGGCCTAAAATTTATGTTTGTGTAACTATCATTACTCTATTGGAATAGAAATTCCCTGGGCCATTTCCTTCAGACTCTTGTCTATGAGCTTTTCATTGAAGACCTGACCCTTTGGGTTTTGTCTTAGGCTACTTTTCTAAAAAATGATCCTTTGAAAAAATGATTTGGACCTTTTGGTGAATAAATACCCTTCAAAAAAATGTTTTAGGACATCTAGCTTGAAAAAGTACCCTTCAAAACTTTTGCTTTGGACATTTTGGTAAAGAAATACCCTTTGGAAAAATGGTTTGTGATACTTTACTATAGAAATAACCATTCAGGATAATGTATAAGACACGTTACTTGAAAAAGTATCCTTCAAACCTTTTGTACTAGACCACTTTTTCAAATAAATACCCTTTGGAAAAAGTGTTTCAAACACTTTTCTTGAAAAAATGCCCTTCGATATTTTTATATCGAATAAAATGTCTAAGAGAATTCAAGTATTCAAGACTTTTGTTTTGAACAAAATGTCCAAGAGAATTTATACTTGGCCTTTTTTGATGCAGACAATTTCCTTGAAATAATTAGGTCTACAAAAATGTCCAAGAGAATTCATGCCTTTAGAAACTTTGTCTCAGATAATTTGTCTGAAATAATCTTCAACACTTAGCCAAAAAAGGGTCCAAAATATTTGAACTTAGTAAAAATAAAAGCCCAAAATAAATTTGCCAAGTAAGGACTTTAGCTAAAATAAAGGTTTTGTACTTAGCTTTTCCGAGGCCTATATGTTCTTCTGAACTCATGCTTGAAATGTTGCTTGATCCTTGAACACCTAAAAGAACTATGAAGACCTAAAACTTGTGCAACTTGGTTCACGCTCTTGGATGCCTCAGATATCATGAAACCTATTTGGACCCTTCCATCTTATAATTTTTGAAGAAATATACCAGAATATTTGGGTTAAAAATAAACATTAGTAAAGAAGATTGTTCACCATTAAATTGAATGGAAAAGAAGAGTGTACATATAGCCAAAAGATGTTAGTGTTAGTGGAGTTTGACAAATGTATTAACTCCCACTTAATATCATCTATGCTAAACCTAAATAAGATTAATTTTAGTGTAACATGTTAATAACTACAGTTGCATATATAACTGGAAGCTAACAAAAAGTACATCTAAAAGCAAACTGATGTAATACACTAACACCCCCTCCCCCCCCCCCCCCCTCAAGCATAACTTAGGTGGATAAAAAAATTGGGTCCCAACAACTAAACTTGATTAGGTTCCCAAATACAAAACAATCTCTCAAAAGTGGAGAAAGGAAGAAAACCCACTGGGAAAAAACTCTCCTTCAAAAAGAGATAAAAGACTAAAAGAGAAGTTAGGACTAGAAATCCCCACTCGAACACCTCCCCTTAAGCATAGATTAGGTGGGATGTAAAATTGGGTTCCATCAATGATGCCTGATGAGGTACTCAAGTACATAGGGATGATCTCAATATCCTATAAAATATGAAGGATGTGTGCCTCTATAAAGAAGAGAGAATCTATGTGCATAATGTTGTATGGAAAATGTTGTAGTAGGTCCCTCTACAATAAATGTTCTCTTCCTTTTGGAAGGAAAAAACAATGAGCTATCAAACTATTGAACTCCCACTCAAGTGGAATGTAGATAAGAATCATGATATAGATCTATAGAAAATGCTAAAATGTCTCTCTACTAATGCTAAAATGTATCAAAGTCGTATAAGGTATTATTTTTAGGACCCAATTTTATAGTCCACCTAAGCTATGCTTAAGGGGGGGTGGTTCGAGTGGGGATTTCTAGTCCAACCTTATCTTCTAGTATTTTATCTCTTTTTGGATGGGAGTTTTTTCCCACTGGGTTTTCTTCTTTTCTCCACCAAACACAAAACTTTTGGTTAGCCCATATCTAATCTGATACCATGTAAAAATATACCAAAATCTTTAGGTTAAAAACAAACATCAGCAAAGAAGATTGTTCACCATTAAATTGAATGGAAAAGAGGAGTGTACATATAGCCAAAAGATGTTAGTGTTAGTGTAGTGTGACAAATCATTAACTCCCACTTAACATCACCTGTGCTAAACCTAACTAGGCTTAATTTTAGTGTAGCATGCCAATAACTGCACTTATATGTATAGTTGTAAGCTAACAAAAGTACATCTAAAAGCAAACTGATGTAATACACTAATAATTGTAGACCTGTCCCTTGAAGATTAATCAAATCACACATTGAGCTTGCTTAAAGTGTTTCAAAATATTTTCAAAAGCTATATGATATCTACTTGAGGTCTATATGATCATTGTGACATTGGGTCACTCTTCAATCAAGATCTTTCTCCTTCCACTGGACTCTTAGACTAGGTACATTTTTGGCATGTAGATCAAATTTGGTCAACATCTTTGGTGACTTAGCTAGGTAGAATGCCTACTATGATAATAACATGGACCATCTCTATGACTCTTGGATCATTTATATGATACATGGACCATTTACATGACTGCAAGACATCCTTTTGACTTGCAAAACAAATAATTCCAACAAATAGAGAAAGAAATAAATTGAAAGGGAAACTAACTTAATAAAGTAAATGAAACTAACCTATCAAAAATCTATGCAAACAAAGAACTTATTTGTCATAGAACAAAAACAAACTAAAAGTGTTAGAATAACACTTAGAAAAAAATAAAATCAATTATGTACAGGGGACTTAGCTTCCTCAATAGCAGAGCTTTAGATGTATCCCATTGACTGGAATAGGAAGCTCTTCACCATCTATCTTTGGAAGATGGAAGGTATTATGATATTTACAGTTGGAGATTGTATATGGACCACTCTAGAGAGAGTAAAATTTAATGTGTCTTCATGGCTTAGCTCTATCCTCATCCCACTTGAGAACCAAATATCCCTCTTGAAAACTTCTTGAAGAAGCTCCTTTATCAAAAGATTTGTTCACCATTGCTTGATGGGATTCCATGGCTAGCATGGATTGATGTCTTCTATCTTCTATCTCCATGAGCTTAGCCTATCTGATTTTCATTGGCTTATTCTCCAAAATCTTAAGTTGATGCATTAGTTCCAAAGTAGGGAATTCAAGAGAAATAGGCATTCTTGCACTTTACCATATACTAACTTGTATGGATAATTGGAAATTGACCTCTTATAGGTGATCTTGTCAGCCCATAAAGCTGACTTCAATTTGAGATGTCATGATCTCTGATTATCTTCAACAGTCCTCCTAATGATCTTTAACAAATTCTTGTTAATGGACTTAGCAAGGCCATTTCCTTGGGGATAATAGTTCGATGAGGAACTAAGGAAAACAATATGTTGAATTTATCATTGGCTGATCTTAGATCCTACAAAATCCATAACATTATCATAAATTATGGGGGACCCCAAATTTGGTAAGCAAATCTTCATAGAAGTCCAAAACATTGGTTTCATTGGCTTCTTTTAATGTTACTACCTCTGTCCATTTAGTAAAATAATTTATGTCAGTTAGGATCCATTTATGTCTTGATATTTAAGGAGGGCTAATTAGACCAATAAATTCCAATCCCCATTGGATGAAAGTTTAATTCACTAAAATTGGTTGGAGAGGTAAGGATGCAAGCTTAACTTTTCCAATAAACATAGCACATTATCTACATTTCCTAGTCCATGCATGACAATCACCAAATATACTTGGCTAGTAATACCCACCTCTCATGATCTTGTGGGCTATGATTCTTACTGAATAATGACCTCCACCATTTCCATCATGGAATTGATCAAGCAGTCTCTGTGTTTGACCTAGTTCTATGCACCTTAGAAACATGCCATTGATATCCTTTTTGAACAACACATTATCAACAAGAAGAAAAGGAATTGACTATAATCTAAAATATCTTCTCTTTAAAGGGGTGAGATGAGAAGGATAAACACCATCTTGTAAGTATCCTACCATATCTTAGAATTAGCTAAAAGATGAGGTGTGATCATTTGTGACTTCATCATTTGACACCATAGCTAGCTTGTTAACCTTTTATAAATATTCGGCTATATGTTCACAAAGTCCTTTGCCTCTTACTAGCTTTGTGACCTTGATCTCAACATCATATTCCATGACCTTGGTTATCCAACCAGCTATTTTATCATTTATATCCTTATTCAAGAGGAAATCTTTGACACTTGGATGTGCAACCATCAAATGTATCTTATTATTGGATAGAAAGCACCTAAACTTTTTAAGAGACCTTACAACTAAAAGTACATGCTTCTCAACAAAAGGATACATTGTTTCATACTCTTATAAGCCTTGACTAAAGAATTTTATTGGATGCTCTAAATTCTTTTTATTTTACTGCATGAGAATACCTAAAATTGTGTCAACATTGGCATAAGTATACAAAAATAAATCCTTGGTGAAATTAGGGTTCAAGAGTGTAGAAGCACTGGTTATAGCTTTCATGATCTATTCAATGATTATTACTCCTTTTTATACTAGATAAAACTCTAACCTTTCTTTAACATAGCTTTCAATGGATTAGCTAAAGTAGTAAACTTTGAAATGTATCTTATTATGGAATTGATCTTGCCTAAAAATCTTTGCAAGGCTTTCTTGTGTTTAGGTAATGAAAGTGCAAGGATTAAGTCTATCCTATAAGGATCTATGCTAGTACCATGATTGGAAATCACATGTCCAATAAGCTTACCTTCATGAACTGAAAAGGCACCCTTTTTGGGATTTAGATATATCCCAAACTGTCAAAATTTTTTGAATACTTGCTCGAGGTGAATCATGTGCTTAACTGCACTATCAAAGAATACTATTATGTCATCCAAATAAACAAGTATAAACTTGTTAATGAGACCTTGGAATTCCATATCCATGTCTTTATAAAAAGTGGATCCATCATTAGATAAAGCAAATAGCATCTTTTTATATGCAAATGTCCCCCACTTTGTGGTGAAGGTTATTTTGAATGGGTCTTCTTTTTTGAAAAAAATCTGATTGTAACCACTTTAGCCATCCAATAAGGAAAACATGTATGAACCCACAACCAACTATAAAATTTGTTCCATATATGGAAATTAATGGTGATCTTTAAGAAAGGCCTTGTTTAGGTAATAAAAATTGACACACAATCTGATTTCACCATTCTTTTTCCATATTGGAACAAGGTTTTCCACCCAAGTTGAGTGCTCAATTGACAATATTATACCTGACTCAATGAGCTTATGAAGCTTAGCTCTCATCAAAGGTTCAAGTTTTGGGTTAATAGGCCTTTGTATTTATCTGACTAGCCTAGTTTCATCTTCTAACTCAATGGTATGTTGAGCTAGACTTGGATCAAATCCTTTAAGGTCATTTTACTACCATGTAAAAACATCCATAAAAATTGAACATAACTTAATAAAAGTTTCCTTCTCTGAAGATGTGAAAACTTTGCCCAACTTTAAGATCTTACTAGTTGCAATCTCCACATTTGTATAGTTTTCTTCTTTGGTTGACAAAGAAAACTTTTATTTTCTTAGTTCATCATCTCTGCTAAATATGTTTTGAAGGGTGACTAACCCTTTAGGAAAATTATTTATCTTCAATTGCACAATCTGATCACCATACTACTACAAATGCTTGTCTTGGTTCTTCAAAGAAAATTCAACTTCTTCTTGTAAGAACCTAAAAATATAAATATCATATTCAAATACTTTCCAATTGTCATTGTTGTCTTGGAAAAAATGCCTTACAATAACCTTGATGTGTGATTGGACCTTTTCATTCTTTATGTCATCTGGGATACTAAATTGTGACCCAATGGAAGCCAACCTATTTGCATATTTGTTCTTATTTCTCGATATGGCACAAATATTAAAATCTTTACAATTTTTGAGTAAGTCCCATAATCTATGCTTATAATATCTAAGTAGTGTATTCTTACATATGTTAAGTCCTCTCACTTGGTGAACTACTAGTTCACTATCACCAAAAACTTATAAGTTACTAACTTTCATTTTTCTTGCCCATTGCAAGCCATGCACTAGTGCTTCATATTCAAAAAAATTATTGGAAAAACCAAAATGAAAATTTAAAGAATAAAAATACCTTTGATTGGTTGGAAAAATTAACATCATTCTAGACCTAGTGCCATGTTTGTTCCTAGATCCATCAAAATATAGTTTCCATAGTCCATCACTAGGCTGATCATCTTTCATCAATGTTGGAATTAGCGCATCATTTTTGTGAAGAAAATAGACACCAAGTAATTATTATTAAATGAACTTGTAGGGATCATGTCCATGCAAATCAAATTCCCACTCATCAAGGAAAATATTTGAAACTCCATTTAGAGATGACTCAGTTTCCACCTAACTATTTTCTAGTACCTTGTCTGAGATAACATAATTAGTATTCATCATACTTGGCATATACAAATCTAAATTAAATATTTCAATAGGTTCAAAATGTATTATTACCTTAGTACCATACCTATTTCTGATAATTAAATATGTCCAATCAGCTAACAAATATCTCCAATCTTTGAAGTAAAGTATCTTGACAGACACATGGTAAAATAGGGAAGCATGTGCACGACAAGTACATCTTGATGAATGGTAACATTAGGGGAAGCATGTAATGTCAATTTTAGATATTTTATTATGTGTACTATCTTTATTGGTGACCCATATAATTACAATACTCCCTTGGCTTTCAACTCATAGATAAGTCCTAACTTGTCTGCAATTTTCTTGGGCATGATAGTACTACTAGCTCCACTATCTACCATATAGTTATGGACTAAGCAGTCACCTAATATCAAAAAGAGATAAAAATGAGGGGTTTTGTTTGATTTGACATTTATTTTGTCCACATTTTTCATGTTATTTACCTATTGATCAGGTTGTTTGGTAAGCTAATCTAAATTGGCCAAACCAGCTCCTTATTTCTCAACTAGTTCTTTAGACACCTTAAGAGCTGAAAGATCTTGAATTATCATGTTTTTTTTCCCTAGAATATCAAGGGAATCCCACATTTCAATTCTAACATTTGATTTCTTCATTTGATCTATTATGTTGAATGAGGTTCCACTAACCTTTGGTTGTAACTTTTGAACCAATGGTTGTTATTTGATTAGAGACATTTGGAGAACTTTTCCTTCCTCTACATTCTAAATATTATGTGCTATAAGAATAATAAGTTGATATTTGACACTCTTAGATAAAATGTTAGGAACACTAGAAGTATTGCTCACATCTTGATATTCCTTAATTTCCCTTCTTTTAACTCTATTCAGAGCTGCAACTTGACCATTTGCATTGCTAGTTTTACCAACTTAATTGAATACAATATAATAATCCAATTTCCAATTCAAATTAATGGCATCAGGATGCCCTAGAACTTGTTGAGCTTCTCCTCCAGATTCCATATTCATTTCTTTATACTGACCACATTGAAGAGACAATTCTTCTTGTGTCATTTGTGGCATAGTAATATCTTGTGATATCAAGGCTTAATTTTGAGTATCATTTGGATTGAATGGTTGCCAACCTTAATCTTACATCAAGTTATTTTAAGGAATAATAGATTTTTAACTAGAAGGTACCTTAGGATCAAGGGATACATATGGATTAGTTTGGGTTATGGCTCCTTGATTTTGATAAGGTTTCCTATTGTCCTTAAAACCTTGATAAGGGGGTCATTTGTTATTAAAATACTAATAAGTATATTAGTTTTACTACTGGTAAGGTCTACCTTGGTATTGTTGTCTCTTGAGTTGAACAATCTCATTTCTGAAATCTTATAATGTGATTTTCAAATCACCAATGTCATTAATTTTATTAGAAGGGGCTACAACTTGAAATTTTAGAGATGTAATAAGAGATATATATGGTATTTGGGGAACTTGAAGGGGGGGAATAGCTTGTAATTTTGGGAATATATGAATTAGAGGCCTTGGAGCAAGCTTACCAGCTTGTATCAAGTTATTCTCTACTCTTATTATAAGTTCAAAGGCATTTGGATAAGTATTACCACCCATGGACTGTATCATGACACTAATCTCAGAATTGAGAACCTTAAGATAATGAAAAATGCATATTCTAGATATGGTCTAACCAATGTAGGGATCCTAGTCCATAGCTTTTCGAATCTGAGGTTAAAATTAGACATAGTCAGTTGTTCAACTAATGATAGGTGATTAGACTTGTCTTCAAATTTCCTAACTAAGGTTGCACCTAACTCATCCCAAGTAGCAATAGATGTCAAAGGAAGATTTTTTCTTTGAAGGAGGAAATAAGTAGTCTGAT
The DNA here is from genome assembly GCA_037957365.1 of Torreya grandis. NCBI lineage: Eukaryota > Viridiplantae > Streptophyta > Pinopsida > Cupressales > Taxaceae > Torreya > Torreya grandis. Next base: position 1,440,699 of record JARHVA010000061.1, read on the forward strand.
AGCCACATTATATTGAGTAACATTATGAACATAACATAGATTGGCAAAATCTTAGATATGCTCAATAGAAGTAGTTTTATCCCATTTTCCTGAGAAGAAAGAGATATTTTTTAGGGCAGACACATGAATGTCATCATATTGGTCCAAATTTAGGGGACTACCCCTATTAAATAAAACAAACACCTGATTCTTAATAACCATTTGGGAAAAAGGGATTTGGATTATGAGGATAATAAATTAGACTAAAACAATAAGATAACCAAAAGATAAATGTTTCTTTTGAGGATAATCGGTTGTCTTACTAAATCTTTATATTTTATAAGAAGTAGAAAGTAATTCAATGTGTTCAAAAAGAGTACCTTTACTTGATGATCTTGTTGTAACCTTTGACATGAAAGCATTGTCTAAAGGATGTTATTAAATTTACAACTTGAAGGATTTTCAAATTTTAATGATGGTAGATGTCTCTTCCTTTTTCAATTATTTATTTTCATTCTTAAAACTTTAATTATACCAAACAAACTTGGTCCCACTGGGCATGCCAAAATCGTTGGGGTTCTAAGTTTACACCATAGTTGAGAAGGGGATTGTTCAGGTCCTTTTATTCAAATCTTGGATAACATGGGACTAATCCTAGGTTGTTGGTATCCTAATAATGGATTAGACCTTCAGATAAGTCTAACTTCCTTTTGCATCTATCACCTATTGTAGACACCAAAAATACATCACACACAAGTATGTAACTCCCTATGTTGAAACCCCCTAATCCCATTTTAATAATAATAATAAATCTCTATAACCCATACTTTTACCCCTCACACATTTAATTAATTTAAAATACTTAATTAAGTTAATTAAAACCCCCTATTGCCACCTTACCTGGCCACCTAACCCTATGACTAATTCTCCCCTAATGAATCACCTCAAGACCTGGTCCCCTTATCCTAACTACCCAAGACTTATTCCCACTCCCAAACTAAATTCCTAAACAACTACTTCCTTCCTAACCTCTTATTTTTACCATTTTATAATGGGTGTCACACTTGGCACACATAAAAATAGAAAATAGGTCAAAAATAGAAAGGTTTACCTATCTAGGGCCACCAATGTTGATCAACCCATGGTTGGCATTAGTGGGATATCTGTCGACATCAGTGAGATTATAGATGTCAGCAATATAAGCCAAACTACAACCTATGATTCTAGTTAGTATAAATTAATAAAATCAATTCTTACTCTCATTCAGGGTCTCAACATTCTATTTTTTGACATCTAGGCTTACAATCACTTTACGTAAGTCAACCACCATCAACAACTAAGCTCTTGAGGACCAATAACATCTACTTATTCCTCTATTCACGCATTCAGGTTCAAACTCTCAAATATAAACCATCAACCTGGCACTTATCATTCAATAACCACCATAACTAAGTATATTATTGATATTGTAGGTCATTTAAATATTTATTCTTCCATTTCTTTATATCTACCCTACATTACTTTATGCACTTATGACCGTACTCCCATGAGGAAGTTACAAAGCTTCTTTGCTTATTTTCCTTTACTTTCATATCAAACCTTTGACTAGACTTAACCAAGCCATAAAATCCCTCTCCTAACTCTCTCAACCTCTATGACCTGATCTAAACCATTTCTTAAACCCAAAAAAGCCTTTTGTAACCTCCTAGATAATTATTGCCCCTACAAAACTTGGTAGCCTAATTGACATCGGTCACCTCACTACCAACCTTGATAACCTAATCAATATTAGTCACCTCACTACTGACCTCGATAGCCTAACTGACATCGATCACACACCTACCGATGTTGGTGACTATCAATTCCTTAGACTCTTCAAAACCTACCTAGATAACTTATAAAACACCAACAAAGCATCTAACCTGTACCCTGCCACTCTCTGCTATGTACATGTTATTAAAAATGGTAATTTTATCTCTCTTTTACTCTCTATTTAAGTCTCTTTCAATTATTTATTATTATTTTGCCTTTCAAAAGTGGACTATCATCTCTAGGGAAGTTTCACACTTCTTAAAACAAGCGCGTCGTTTGGCAGTCCACTCATTTATTTACTAACAAACATCTTGTGCTAGTGTTTTCTTATCTACAAGTAGCCCTCCTCAGTCAAATAGGAGTTCTCACAATGTTTGGATATGGTGTGCAAACCAAATCCAAGTTCATTCTAATCACTTATCCCCATCCTTCTCTTTGTTTTCCTTTAAATTTAAAATATACAAAATTTAGTGAAATATTTCTGGCACGCTCGGTGAGCCCTTGGAGTTTTCCTTGGGTTCATTTCTTGTTTTAAACATTCATATAGGTTCATTATAGTGAAATTTCATTTCTTGCACTTCTTCTTTCTTTTTCTTTTATTTTAATGAAAAATTCAATATCGTATTTCTTTGTTTAAAATGCATTAAAACTAAAATCTTATTTCTTTTCTCCTTGCCTCTAAATTTTTTTTGTTATTTTCTTTTACAACAAAAAGAAAATACCTTCTTTACTTCCTCTTGCATTCACATTAGGATAGTGAAATTCATATTATATTCCTATTTCCTCTTTGTTTTCATTTGAATCTCAACATTTCAGATTTGGGTTTAAAACTTACTGCATTTTATAGTTTGTTTGTTGCATATTAACTCACCTAGTTAATTAAAAGTATTTTGAATAAAATGTAGTACACCTATGTTACACAACCAAATCACATTCACATAAACAAGCATCAAAACTCACCTAAGAAAAGGCCCATTAGGATTTCATCACCTGGTGGATCACCTTACCCTACTCGACTATCCCACTTGGATTTCACCACCAAGGGGAGCACCCACTCTATTTTATGGTGGAGTATAATCTCTAGACAAAAGGTATATTTTGGCTAAGCAACTTGGCTCAGCTATAGGTTCATGAAGTGTGGAGAGCAAGCTCCTATAACAAGCCACATACTTGGTCTAACACATATTCCCTCTTGAGCACCAAAACAAACTTGAAACTAGCTCTAGATTGCTTTCTAGTACATTTGATAACCAAATTATCTTTTCACTATTTGATTTAGGCATATGCCAACATGAGACTAAAATTAATCTCTAGCACTTAATAATTGTTGGCTACATATTCTTTTTCTCCTTTTCAATTGTCTTCTGTATTTTTTAGTTCGTAAGGACATTTTTCTATTGATTCACAAAATTAATACTCTTTCTAAATCTTAGTTTGTATAACCTATTATCTTAGGTTTTCTGAGTGTTATTCCTTCTTACACAGACCTTTCACATCCACTATCTTACCTATTTTTAGCTTTTAGTTTCTTAAAACATTAGATCTTCCATTTCTTAGGATTTTACAGTGACTAACATTAGTTAAAATTATTGGTATCGACAGACTTTACCTATCAACATTGGTTATTCCACTGATGTCAAAAAATTGTTCCTATCAACATCGGTCATATCTACCGATGTTGGTGACTGTGTAGTTTCATTTTCTCAAAATGGCAAGCTATATTAACCCATTTTTTTGCACTCAAACCTAGTTTTTCTTTATTCTATTTCAAATATAGAGAAGTAAGACTATTTAAACCACCTCTTTCATGATATTGAAAATTATCTCAAGCAAAAATTCTTGCCAATTACGCAATTTGGAAACCACTTCCACCTTCCCCTCTTACTTGTAATTCTATCATGGAGCATACTTCAAATACAGAGCATACTCCCAGCCCTAACCAAATTCCCTTTATGCATGAGGGAGATCAAGATTTTGCTAAATTTCTTGATCGTAATGTGGCATCCCTTTAGCTTTACCTTGTTATGAGCCTAACCTATAATTATATGGGTGATCCAATCTATGGTATGCCAACCTCTTTGATGGAGACAACCTTATTTTTAGTTGCATCCACTATTTTTCCCATGGTTACCCAAACCACCTCTTGGACAAGTAACCCAACTATAAATAATGTCCAAAATGTGGCATCTCCAACCACCCAATCCCACCTAAACACTGGTGTAACTTCCCTAATTTCACAACCACAACCAGTTCAGCTAAGTCACACCCCATTTTAAAATTTAGTGGTACCTATTCCATCTACCCTCACACCTATAATTACCTAAGTTACAACTCACCCTTCATCTAGTCTAACGATGCAAATAATTCAACCTATAATAACAACCAACCAAGGTATAGTCTCCAACCCAATGGGACAAGTCCCTTTTCTTTTTACACCTTAGCCTATGACTCATTATCCTTATATTTCCCTGATACAACCTCAACAAGTTATGTCATACGCTCCCTCTACTTCCTATTAGCTTCCCTATAACTTAGGAGGAATCCCTCAAACTAATCCCCCTGTAGAGCTCATTAAGATGCTAATGGACAAGATGTCTAACTTAGAGACATCCATTTCTAGTTCAAAGAATGTACTATCTTATGATCAAATATACAATGAACCAATCTACCCTTCTGTGCCTATTCACCCTTATCCAAGCCAATGGGAACTCCCTAAATTTACTCATTTTTAGAGTAAAGAGGAGCCACAATAGCACTTGTAAGCATTTAGACATGATTTTTATTTTATAGGACATGATGATGCCTTACTAATTTATACTTTCCCTATGTCTCATTCAGGTGCTACCTTGGATTGGTATAACTCTATACCTCAACATTCTCTTTTCTTGTTACCCAACTTGCACAAATATTCATAGACCATTTCTATATTAACATTTCTAAGAAGGTTTCTATAATGGACTTATATTCTACCAGACAATTTGATGACGAGTCTATTTATGATTTTATCTCTTGTTGGAGAATCTTGATCAATCAACTCTCCTTCTCCTTACCCCAACCAACACTTATTGAGATTTTCTCTAGGGCATGTGATAAGCACATCTCATCCCCACTTCAAGTACAAACTTTCTGCACATTTGATGAAGCTTTTACAATGGCACATAAACTTGAGGTTCATGTTATTGATGAAGGCAAAGTCAAGTTATGCAGTACGAATCCCAACACTAAGACAAATGACTCCTCTAAAACCTCTCCCTCTAACCAAAAGTCTAAAGGCTCCACTAATGTGGTGGTTATTAAGTCAGCCTCTTTAACAACCACAAACCAATCAAATACTTTGACTTCTCAAAATTTGACCAAGCAATTCCAATAATGATATGAACAAAGACAATACACTTCCATTCAGGAATCATATACATCCATTTTGGAGAAACTATTGCAGCAAGCTGTCATAACCCATCCTTAAATTAAACCTCCTATACAGTTCAACCCTTCCCATCCTATCCCAACTTGGTACAAGGAAGATGAGTTTTGCAGTTATCATCAAGTTAAAGGTCATAACTCTAATAATTGCAAGATGTTCAAGAACATTGTTCAAGATATGCTTGATAGAGGTGAGCTTTTCTTGGATAATCCTAATGTACCTCCAAATCAAAGTATGGATGTGTTCAAACATCCATTTCCTAACCATTCACCAAACCAAAATATTATCCAGTCCACAACTAACTTAGGTGATTATAATATCTATATGGATAATATGGTCTTTCCTTTATCTTTAGTTCAACCTACCCCTCAACAAGAGACACCTATTTCATCGACTCCTCCCCCACATGCATTAGCATCTATTTTACCGATTCTTCCTCCTCAAGTAGAAGAGCTTATTTCACCCATTATGCTCCCTTGAAAGGAAGAGCCTCCTTTGCCACTCCTTTTTCCACTTGAGGAGCCTGTAATCCCAATTTTGTTTTCACCAATATTACCTATCCTCTTACCGCTTGAAGACCACACTCTACCAGTTCCTCAACCACATGTTGAAGGGAACATCATTCATACATTATACCCTCTTGAGAAACCTTCTTCTCCTACTTCTCCACCTATAGAGAGTGGTACCCTACCCATTTCACCTTTGCACCTAGAAGAGTCCATATCATCTATTTCCATAATAGATGAGAGACCTATTGTGCCTATTCCAATTACACCGCCGGTACCCCTTATTTTACCTACATAGGATCATACTTTACCCATTCCTTTCCCACATGTTGAGGGAGCCATAATACCTATGCTTTACCCTCTTGAGGAACCTACTTCACCTACCTCCCCTCCACCCATGGCAGATCAAGTCTCTTCTCCCATCTCTATTGAAGAAGACCATGTTTCAGTTCTTTCTCATCTTTGGCCCAAAGTAGAAGAAACCAATGATTTCCTTCTTTCCCAAACACTGTAAATTTATAAAAATGAAACCATAAGGCCTATGTCAACTTTGTCAAAACCCTTCTCACATTTGGTGAAAAGTCTAGAATTTCTTGACTCCACAAAGCTTGACCACGTGACATTTTAGGAATAGCTTAAAACTCTATATCCAACAAAATGAATGTTGACCTTTACCACCAATTCCCTTAATACCCTTTACCCTAATGTCTTTAACAAATCTAGAGATTCTTCACCAAAAGCATAGGAAGTTCAAACATCTATGTCATAACCCTCATCCTCACATGAATCTATTACATTAAAGTAGATCAGGCCGCTAGGTGTATGCCTCATTTTTAATTTAATTCATCCATAGGTAAAGTTACATGTGAGTCCTCAACCAAAATTTGGAGTATCTCACCCTAAAACACAAAAAAATGTTAAGCCTTTTAAACCTCACCAATCCCTTCTTTAACCCTCAACTTTACCATCTATTTTGAGGCCACATCCTTCTAATTTAGTTAGAATATCATCTAACCAAGCCAAACAAAATGCTAAGCTACCTCCACTCCTACCTTTGCCATTTGGTAGACCTCTCACATCTAACACCAAGAAAGTGACAACAAAACACATAACTCCACCATCTCTAAATAAGACACCATGTGAAATTACCTTTCTAACACTGAAACAAAAGGTGTCAACTCCTATTAGTACAACAAGCATGAACCCACTTGCAGGCTCCCAAAGCTTTTTATTACATTAATTATTGTAATTGTTAGTGATAACTCTTCCTCCCATTAAGCCTTATGTCCTCTTGGAATGAAACTATCTTGGTTTGATGATACACAAGTGTGTTTATATCATCATTCACCTTGATATGATATTGAGAATTGTAAATCCCTCACAATGGTTATTTAGTAACACTTTGATGTTGACACTCTTTAAGATGACACTACTGTTAACCTTCCTATTTTTCCACCTTTGACATCTATTGTGCTTCCTACTATTCCACCAAAATTCAAACCCAAAGATGTCATCATAACCCCTTTACTACCACCTTCACCAAATTTTCAAATCAACATAGTTAATGTGGCCACAATGTCACAAAACCAAAAGGATAAAGATAAAGAAAAGGTCACTACACCTTGGACCCATCCCTTCACCAAATGAACTCCCCCTACTAACCCTAAGATTTCCATCTTGGGTGTTCCTAAAATAACATATTTCAATAGGTTCAAAATGTATTATTACCTTAGTACCATACCTAGTTCTAATCATTAAATATGTCCAATCAGCTAGCAAATATCTCCAATCTTTGAAGTAAAGTCTCTTGATAGACACATGGTAAAATAGGGAAGCATGCCCACTACAAGTACATCTTGATGAATGGTAACATTAGGGGAAGCATGTAATGTTAGTTTTAGATATTTGATTATACATACTATCTTTATTGGTGACCCATATAATTACAATACTCCCTTGGCATTCAACTCATAGATAAGTCCCAACTTGTCTGCAATTTTCTTGGGCATGACATTACTACTAGCTCTACTATCTACCATATAGTTATAGACTAAGTAGTCACCTACTATCAAAGAGAGATAAAAAGGAGGGGTTTTGTTTAATTTGACATTGGTTTTGTACACATTTGTCATGTTAATTACCTATTGATCAAGTTATTTGGTAGGCTAATCTAAATTGGCCAAGCTAGCTCCTTATTTCTCAACTTGTTCTTTAGACACCTTAAGAGCTGAAAGCTCTTGAATTATCATGTTCTTTTCCCTAGAATATCAAGGGAATCCCACATGCCAATTTTAATATTTGATTTCTTCATTTGATCTATATGTTGAATGAGGCTCCACTAACATTTAGTTGTAACTTTTGAACCAATGGTTGTTATTTAATTAAAGACATTTGGAGAACTTTTCCCACTTCTACATTCTAAATCTTCTGTGCTATAAGAATAATAGGTTGATATTTGACACTCTTAGATAAAATGTTAGGAACATTAGAAGTTTTTCTCACATCTTGATATTCCTCAATTTCCCTTCTTTTAACTCTATTCAGAGATGTAACTTGACCATTTGCATTGCTAGTTTTACCAACTTGATTGAATACATCTAATTTCCAATTCAAATTAATGGCATCAGGCTGCCCTAGAACTTGTTGAGCTTCTCCTTGGGATTCCATATTCATTTCTTTATACTGACCACATTGAAGATATAATTCTTCTTGTGTCATTTGTGGCATAGTAATATCTTGTGATATCAAGGCTTAATTTTTAGTATCATTTGGATTGAATGGTTTCCAACCTCAATCTTACATCAAGTTGTTTTAAGGAATAATAGATTTTAAACTGGAAGGTACCTTATGATCAAGGGATACATATGGATTAGTTTGGGTTATAGCTCCTTGATTTTGATAAGGTTTCCTATTGTCCTTAAAACCTTGATAAGGGGGTCATTTATTCTTAAAAGACTGATAAGTATATTGGTTTTACTGTTGGTAAGGTCTACCTTGGTATTGTTGTCTCTTGAGTTGAACAATCTCATTTCTAAAATCTTGTAACGTGATTTTCAAATCACCAATATCATTAATTTAATTAGAAGGGGCTACAACTTGGAATTTTGGAGATGTAATAGGAGATATTTATGGTATTTGGGGAACTTGAAGGGGGGAACAGGTTATAATTTTAGGAATATAGGCATCAGAGGCCTTGGATCAAGCTTACCAGCTTGTATCAAGTTATTCTCTACTCTTATTGCAAGTTCATAGGCATTTGGATAAGTATTACCACCCATGGACTGTATCATGACACTAATCTCAGAATTGAGAGCCTTAAGATAGTAAAAAAATGCATATTCTAGATATGGTCTAACCAATGTAGGGATCCTAATCCATAGCTTTTGGAATCTGAGGTTAAAATTAGACATAGTCAGTTGTTCAACCAATGATAGGTGATCAAACTTGTCTTCAAATTTCCTAACTAAGGTTTCACCTAACTCATCCTAAGTAGAAATAGATGTCAAAGGAAGATTTTTTATTTGAAGGAGGAAACAAGCAGTCTGATAGCCACATTATATTGAGTAACATTATGAACATAACATAGATTGGAAAAATCTTAGATATGCTCAATAGAAGTAGTTTTATCCCATTCTCTTGAGAAGAAAGGGATATTTTTTAGGGTAGACACAAGAATGCCATCATAGTGGGCCAAATTTAGGGGACTACCCCTATTAAATAAAACAAACACTTGATTCTTGAAAACCATTTGGGCAAAATGGATTTGGATTATGAGGATAATAAATTAGACCAATAAATTAGGATAACTAGAAGATAAATGTTTATTTTGAGGATAAGGGGTTGTATTACTGAATCTTTCTATTTTATAATAAGTATAAAGTAATTCAATGTGTTCAAAAAGAGTACCTTTACTTGATGATATTGTTGTAACCTTTGACATGAAAGCATTGTCTAAAGGATGCTATTAACTTTACAACTTGAAGGATTTTTAACTTTTGATGACGGCAGATGTCTCTTCCTTTTGAAATTTTTTATTTTCAATCTTCAAACTTCAATTATACCAAAGAAACTTGGTCCCATTGGGCATGCCAAAACTATTGGGGTTCTAGATTTACACCATAGCTGATAAGGGGATTATTCGGGTCCTCTTATTCAAATCTAGGTTAACATGGGACTACTCCTAGGTTGTGGGTATCCTAATAATGGATTAGACCTTCAGATAAGTTTAACTTCTTTTTGGATCTATCACTTATTGTAGACACCAAAAATATGTCACACACAGGTTTGTAACTCCCTGTGTTGAAACACCCTAAGCCAATTTTAATAATAATTAATCTCTATAACCCATAATTTTACCCCTCACACATTTAATTAATTTAAAATACTTAATTAATTTAATTAAAAACCCCTATTACCACCTTACCTGGCCACCTCACCCTATGACTAACTCTCCCCTGATGAGTCACCTCAAGACCTGGTCCCCTTATCCTAACTACCTAAGAATTATTCCCACTCCCAAACTAAATTACTAAATAACTACTTCCTTCCTAACCTCTTAATTTTACCATTTTATAATGGGTGTCACACTTGGCACACATAAAAATAGAAAAATAGGTCAAAATAGAAAGGTTTACCTATTTAGGGCCACCAATATAGATCAACCCACGGTTGGCATCAGTGGGATACTTATCGACATTAGTGAGATCATTGATGTCAGTAATATAAGCCAAAATCCAACCTATGGTTCAGGTCAGTAGAAATTAATAAAATAAATTCTTACTCTCATTTAGGCTCTCAACATTCTATTTTTTGACATCTAGGCTTACAATCACTTTACGTAAGTCAATCACCATCATCAACTAAGCTTATGAAGACCAATAACATCTGTTTGTTCCTCTATTCATGCATTCAAGTTCAAACTCTCAAATAGAAACCATCAACCCGGCATTTATCATTTAGTAACCACCATAACTAAGTATATTACTAATATTATAGGTCATTTAAATATTTATTCTTCCATTTCTTTATATCTACCCTACACTACTTTATGCACTTTTGACAGTACTCCCATGAGGGAGTTACAAAGCTTCTTTGCTTGTTTTCCTTTACTTGCATATCAAACCTTTGACTAGACTTAACCAAGCAATAAAATCCCTCTCCTAAGTCTCTCAACCTCTATGATCTAATTTAAACCATTTCTTAGACCCAAAAAAGCCTTTTGTAACCTCCCAGATAATTATTGCCCCTACCAACCTTGATAGGCTAACTAACATCGGTCACCTCACTACCAACCTTGATAACCTAATCAACATCAATCACCTCACTACTAACCTCGATAGCCTGATCGACATCAATCACACACCTACCAATGTCAGTGACTATCAATTCCTTAGCCTCTTCAAAACCTACCTAGACAACTTCTAAAACACCAACAAAGCACCTAACGTGTACCCTACCACTCTCTGCTACATACATGTTGTTAAAAATGGTAATTTTATCTCTCTTTTACTCTCTATTTACCTCTCTTTCAGTTATTTATTATTCTTTTGCCTCTCAAAAGTGGAATATCATCTCTAGGGAAGTTTCACACTTCTTAAAACAAGCACGTTGCTTGGCAGTCCACTCATTTATTTGCTAACAAACATCTTGTGCTAGTGTTTTCTTATCTATAGGTAGCCCTCCTCAATGAAATAAGATTTCTTACAACATCTAGATATTGTATGCAAACCAAATCCAAGTTCTTTTTAATCACTTATCGCCATCCTTCTCTTTGTTTTCCTTTAAATTTAAGATAGACAAAATTTAGTGAAATATTTTTGGCACGCCGGTGGGACGTTGGAGTTTTCCTTGGGTTCATTTCTTGTTTTAAACATTCATATAGGTGCATTATAGTGAAATTTCAATTCTTGCACTTCTTCTTTCTTTTTCTTTTTTTTTTAATGAAAAATTTAATATCTTATTTCTCTGTTTAAAATGCATTAAAACTAAAATCTTATTTCTTTTCTCCTTGCCTCTAAAAACAATTTGTCATTTTCTTTAAAAAAAAAAGAAAATCCCTTCCTTACTTCCTCTCGCATGCATGTTAGGATAGTGAAATTCATATTCTATTCCTATTTCCTCTTTGTTTTCATTTGAATCTCAACATTTCAGATTTGGGTTTAAAACTTACTACATTTCATAGTTTGTTGCATATTAACTCACCTAGTTAATTACAAGTATTTTGAATAAATCATAGTACACCTATGTTACATAACCAAATCATATTCACATAAACAAGAATCAAAACTCACTTGAGAAAAGGCCAATTAGGATTTCATCACCTGGTGGATCACCTTACCCTACCCGACTATCCTACTTAGATTTCACCACCAAGGGGAGAACCCACTCTATTCTCTGGTGGAGTATAATCTCTAGACAGAAGGTATATTTTGGCTAATCAACTTGGCTTAGCTCTAGGTTCATGAAGTGCAAAGAAAAAGATCCTATAACAATCCACATACTTTGTCTAACACAGATTCCCTCTTGAGCACCAAAACAAACTTGAAACTAGCTCTAGATTGCTTTCTTGTACCTTCGATAACCAAATTATCTTCTCACTATTTGATTAAGGGATAAGCCAACACAAGACTAAAATTAATCTCTAGCACTTAATAATTGTTGGCTGCATATTCTTTTTCTCCTTTTCAATTACCTTATGTATTTTTGATTTGGTAAGGACATTTTTCTATTGATTCACAAAATCAATACTCTTTCTAAAGCTTAGTTTGTATAGCCTATTATCTTAGGTTTTGTTAGTGTTATTCCTTCTTAAACAGACCTTTTACATCCACTATTTTACCTATTGTTAGCTTTTGATTTCTTAAAACATCAGATCTTCCATTTCTTAGGATTTTATAGTGACTAATATTGGTTAACATTACCGGTATCGACAGACTTTACCTATCAACATCGATTATTCCACCAATGTCAATGAATTATTCCTATCAACATCAGTCATATCTACCGATGTTGGTGACTATGTAGTTTCATTTTCTCAAAATAATAAGCTAAAATAACCCATTTTCTTTCACTCAAACCTAGTTTTTCTTTATTCTATTTCAAATATAGAGAAGTATGACTATTTAAACCACCTCTTGCATGGTATTGAAAATGAGCTCAAGCCAAAATTATTGCCAATTACACAATCCAAAAACCACTTCCAACTTCCCCTCTTACTTCTAATTCTATCATGGAGCATACTTCAGATATAGAGCATACTCCCAACCCTAACCAAATTCCCATTGTGCCTGAGGGAGATCAAGATTTTGCTAAATTTTTTGATCATAATGTGGTAGCCCTTCGGCATTACCTTGCTATGAGCTAAACCTATAATTATATGGGTGATCCAATCTATGGTATGCCAACCTCTTTGATGGAGACAACCTTAGTTTTAGTTACATCCACTATTTTTCCCATGATTACCAAAACCACCTCTTGGACAAGTAACCCAACTATAAATAATGTCTAAAATTTCGCATCTCTAACTGCCCAATCCCACCTAAACACTAGTATAACTTCCCTACTTTCACAACCACAACTAGTTTAGCTAAGTCACACCCCATTCTAAAATTTAGTGGTACCTATTCCATCTACCCTAACACCTATAATTACCTAAGTTACAACTCACCCTTCATCTAGTCTAACCATGTGAATAATTCAACCTATAATAACAAACAACTAAGGCATAGTCTCCAACCCAATGGGACAAGTCCCTTTTCTTTTTGCACCTTAGCTTATGACTCATTATCCTTATATTTCCCCAATACAACCTCAACAAGTTATGTCATACGCTCCCTCTAATTCCTATCATCTTCCATATAACTTAGGAGGAATCCCTCAAACTAATCCCCCTATAGAGCTCATTAAGATGCTAATGGACAAGATGTCTAACTTAGAGACATCCATTTCTAGTTCAAATAATTTACTATCTTATGATCAAATATGCAATGAACTAATCTACCCTTTTGTGCCTATTCACCCATATCCAAGCCAATGGGAACTCCCTAAATTTACTCATTTTTAGAGTAAAGAGGAGCCACAATAGCACTTGTAAGCATTTAGACATGCTTTTTATTTTATAGGACATGATGATGCCTTACTGACTTTACACTTTCCCTATGCCTCTTTCAGGTGCTACCTTGGATTGGTATAACTCTATACCTCATTACTATCTTTTCTTGTTACCCAACTTGCACAAATATTCCTAGACCATTTCTATATTAACATTTCTAAGAAGGTTTCTATAATGGACTTATATTATATTAAACAATTTGATGACAAGTCTATATCTGATTTTTATCGCTTGTTGGAGAAGCTTGATCAATCAACTCTCCTTCTCCTTACCCCAAATAATGCTTATTTATATTTTCTCAAGGTCATGTGATAAGCACATCTCATCCATACTTCAGGTACAAACTTTATGTGCATTTGATGAAGCTTTTACAATGGCACAGAAACTTGAGGTTCATGTTATTGATGAAGACAAAGTCAAGTTATGCAGTAAGAATCCCAATACTAAGACAAATGATTCCTCCTCTAAAACCTCTTCCTCTAACCAAAAGGCTAAAGGCTCCACTAATGTGGTGGTCATTAAGTCAGCCTATTCCACAACCACAAACCAATTGAATACTTTGAATTCTCAAAATCCGACCAAGCAATTCCAATAACGATATGAACAAAGATAATACACTCCCATTCAGGAATCATATACATCCATTTTGGAGAAACTATTGCAATAAGGTGTCATAACCCATCCTCAGATTAAACCTCCTATACAGTTTAACCCTTCCCATCCTATCTTAACTTGGTATAAGGAAGATGAGTTTTGTGGTTATCATCAAGTTAAAGGTCATAACTCTAATAATTGCAAGATGTTCAAGAACATTGTTCTAGATATGCTTGATATAGGTGAGCTTATCTTGGATAATCCTAACGCACCTCCTAATCAAAGTATGGATGTGTTCAAACACCCATTTCCTAACCATTCACCAAACCAAAATATTGTCTAGTCCATAAATAACTCAGGTGATTATAATATCTATATGGTTAATATGGTCTTTCCTTTATCTTCAGTTCAACCTGCCCCTCAACAAGAGACACCTATTTCATTGACTCCTCCCCCACATGCAATAACATCTATTTTTCCCATTCTTCCTCCTCAATTAGAAGATATTATTTCACCCATTATGCTCCCTCAAGAGGAAGAGCCTCCTTTTCCACTCCTTTTTCCACTTGAAGAGCCTATAATCCCAATTTTGTTTTCACTAATATTACATATCCTCTTACCGCTTGAAGACCACACTCTACCTGTTCCTCAACCACATGTTTAAGGGAACATCATTCTTGCATTATACCCTCTCGAGGAACCTTCTTCTCCTACGTCTCCACCTATAGAGAGTGGTATCCCACCCATTTCACTTTTGCACCTAGAAGAGTCTATATCATCTATTTCCATAATAGATGAGAGACCTATTATGCCTACTCCAATTGCACCACCCTTACCCTTTATTTAACCTATGGAGGATCATACTTTACCCATGCCTTTCCCACATGTTGAGGGAGCCATAATACCTATGCTTTATCCTATTGAGGAACCTGCTTTGCCTACCTCCCCTCCACCCATGGCAGATCAAGTCTCTTCTCCCATCTTTATTGAAGAAGACCATGTTTCAATGCTTTCTCATCTTTGGCCTAAAGTAGAAGAAACCAACAATTTCCCTCTTTCCCAAACACCATAGATTTATAAAAATGCAACCATAAGGCATATCTCAACTTTGTCAAAACCCTTCTCACGTTTGGTGAAAAGTCTAGAATTTCTTGACTCCACAAAGCTTGACCATGTGACATTTTAGGAATGGCTTAAAACTCTATATCCAACAAAATGAATGTTGACCTTTACCACCAATCCCCTTAATACCCTTTACCCTAAGGTATATAATGAAGCTAGAGATTCTTCACCAAAATCATAGGAAGTTCAACCATCCATGTCATAACCCTCATCCTCATAGGAATATAATACATTAAAGTAGATCAGGCCCCTAGGTGTATGCATCATTTTTAATTTAATTCATCCATAGGTAAAATTAGATTTGACTCCTCAACGACAAGTTGGAGTTTCTCACCCTAAAACACAAAATAGTGTTAGGCCTTCTAAACCTCACCAATCCCTTCTTCAACCTCAACTTTACCATCTATTTTGAGGCCACATCCTTCTAATTTACTTGGAATATCATCTAACCAAGCCAAAAAAAATGTTAAGCTACCTCCACTCCTGCCTTTGCCATTTGGTAGACCTCTCACATTTGACACCAAGAAAGTGACAACAAAACACGTAACTCCACCATCTCTAAACAAGACACCATGTGAAATTACCTTTCTAACACTGAAACAAAATGTGTCAACTCCTATTAATAAAACAAGCATGAACTCACTTGCAGGCTCCCAAAGCTTTTTCTTACGTTAGTTATTGCAATTGCCAATGATAACTCTTCCTCCCATTAAGCCTTATGTCCTCTTGGAATGAAATCATCTTGGTTTGATGATACACAAGTGTGTTTATATCATCATTCACCTTGACACGATATTGAGAATTGTAAATCCCTCACAATGGTTATTTAGCGACACTTCGATGTTGACACTCTTTTAGATGACACTAATATTAACCTTCATATTATTCCACCTTTGACATCTATTATGCTTCCTACTATTCCACCAAAATTCAAACCCAAATATGTCAGCATAACCCCTTTACTACCACCTTCACCAAATTTTCAAATCAACATAGTTAATGTGGCCACAAGGTCACAAAATCAAAAGGATAAAGCTAAGGAAAAGGTCACTACACCTTAGACCCATCCCTTCACCAAATACACTTCCCCTACTAACCCTAAGATTTCTATCTTGGGTGTTCCTAAAATAACATCTTCAAACGTTATTCAAAGTTCAATGGTGAAGTAGCTTCACCAAACTCCTATGAAAATGTCTTTTTATGAGTTAATCCAAAACTCATACCAACACCATCAAGCTTTTATTAGTGATTTGGAAGTGATTGAGGTAAAATTAGATGAACCCCAACCTCTTGCAGCTTTGGTTGGCTCCCTTAATTCTATCTCCCTGATTTATTTTAGTAATTCAAAAATTCCACGTCAACACCTTGAAGATCTAGATTCTTCCCTTTTTATTACCACATATATTGATCAAAATCATATCAAGAGAGTTATGATTGATAGGGGAGCTAGTATTAATATTATTTCCACCCATTCCTACAAACAACTAGCTCTTCTTAAGAATTTCATGTCTCAAACTGATATAGTACTCCATTCCTTTAATGATACTACAACTACTATGGTGGGCACTATTATCTTACATATTTATGTAGGTTCCCGCATAATTCTTGAGCTCTTCTATGTTGTGGAAGGAGATTTCTAATATAACATACTTCTTGGACAACCTTGGATACGTGCTATGGCATGTAGACCCTTGACTTTGCACCATTGTGTCAAGTTTGAGCATGATGAACAAGTACATGTTATACCTACTAACCCACCTCTATTCAAAACATGTAATATGACCTATAGTCCCAATGATGTTCTCATCCCATTAAAAACATCATCCTCCTCACATGATGTTTTTGAAGCTTCCACAAGCTCCACTCATGTGGTTAAACAAATACCAGTAACATAAATTCTTGATAAAGATCCCATGGAGGAGACCTTTCAATGTTTGTCACTTGGTGAATATCATTTGTTGACACTCAACATGTTTTATGATCCCCATATTAGGATGGTCATCCCTTATGCCCCCCCTAACCTTCAAACCAATTTCACATATGGTGGAATTAATCAAGCTCCCACTATCAAAAATCCATCTTCTTCACCACAACCATTTACCTATGACTTCTCTTTCTTGAGTAACCCTAGATTCACTCACACCTATCTATATAGGTGTGCCTAGAAAGGATTTGGTTTGGGTTGATACAAACAAGGTGTCAACATACCTATTGAATATCTTACTAGAAACACAATTGAAAATGCCAAAAAGAAGCATAGGTGGGATATAACAAATCAAATAAACTCACTAAAACCTCCCATGAACCAATTTTTGAAGAACCAGTCTCTCCTTCTCCACCTTCTTCTCCACCATCACCTACAAAATCAGAGGTATCTATACCTCCTAATTTTTTTTAATAAATGCCATCCATTTGAGGCCCCTCACCTATTGTTAGGGTATGAAAATAAGGTCCCTTCCTCTCATTCATCCTAAAATAATTGATGAAGATTTTCCCACTATTAACATTGTCCAATGTTAGGATGATGATGTAATTCTCACCTAGATGGGTGTGGATGATTATTATATCCAATGATCACTCCCATCTAAAACTCAAGATATGTTAAATGAATCAACCATTGACATCAACCTGCCCTCCCGTGATAACCCTCGTATCCTCAACATTGGCCAATCTTTAGATTTCTTTGAGCAAGCTGATTATGCCACATTTCTTAATGACCATAGGAAATCCTTCACTTGGTATTACAATGACATGCCTGGTATTGAACCCTCTATCATCACCCATAATATTGTCACCAATCGAGATGCTAAACCTGTTAAGCAAAAGCTTTACAAAATGCATCCTCATATCACTCTCTTTGTCAAAGAAGAGCTCTAACACCTCCTTTCTATTAAACTTATCCAACCCATCAACTACCTACAATGGATTTCCAATATTTTTCTTATCACAAAAGTGACTAGGGTAATCTATATGTGTATTGACTATCATGATTTAAACCTCGCTTGTCCAAAAGATGATTTCCCATTTCCTAGAATCGACCAAATTGTTGATCTAATAACCGGCCATGAGATTTTATCACTTATAGATGGATTCTATAGATATATTCAAATCCTAGTTTCTTTTGAGGATCAACACAAGACCACCTTTATTACCTCATGGGGGACTTTTTGTTATCAGGTCATGCCTTTTGGCCTAAAAAATTTTGGTGCAACTTACCAATGCACCATGACCTACATTTTCCATCATCTCCTACACAAAATTATGGAAGATTACATGAATGACTTACTCAACATGTCTAAACTTTGTGAAGAACACTTGACAATTCTCAAAACCATATTCACTCATCTTCTCTAATATAACATTTGACTAAACCCAAAGAAATGTGTCTTTGGTGTTCTTTTTGGTAAACTCTTAGGTTTTATCATTTCTCTCTATGGTATCGAGGTCAATCCTACTAAGGTTAGATTAATCCTAGAGATGCCTCTACCTACTAATATCAAACAACTTTATAGCCTATAAGACAAACTTCAGTCAATTTGATGCTTCATTTCCTAATTGTCAGATTGCTACCAACCCTTTCACCATCTCCTCAAAAAGGATGTCTCCTTCCAATGGAATATATATTTCCATGAAGCTTTTGATGCACTTAAACAATACCTCCTTTCCCCACTAATTCTTATTCTACCTAAGGAAAATCAACCTTTTTACCTATACATCTCTACAATCGACCATTATTTAGATGTTATGATTGCACATCGAGATAACCAACACTGAGAACAGGTGATTTATTACATAAGCCGCACACTTATTGATTATGAGACTCAATATATCCACACTAAAATTTTTTGCCTTGCATTAGTATTTTCTGCCTCTAAGCTTTACCATTATTTTCTAAATCACAAAACCTATTTGGTCACCCATATTGATCCTCTCAAATATATGCATTCCAAACCATATCATAACTAATGTGTAGCTTTGTGGCTCATGTTTCTTACTAAATTTGATTTAGAGTTCATTCAATAACAATCAATCAAAGGGAAAATAATCATAGATCAATTAGTTGATGCCCCTTTACTTGACAACCAGCCTTCAAACATTGAATTCCTTGATGAATCTATTACAACACTCTCCACTAATGACATCTCCTATCAAATGATGATGTTCTTTGATAGATCTAAATGCCAACATGGTGGGGGGTTTGGGTCATATTTATTCCTCTAGATGGTGAGCCTATGCCTTTGTCATTTAAACTAGATTTTGAATGCACTAACTATATAGTCGAATATGAGGCTTTGATTCTTAGACTTCAAACATCTCTCTTCTTGGGTATCAAATCCATAACCATTTTGATGATTATCAACTAGTGGTTAACCAAGTTAATGGTTCCTACCTATGCAAAAACAAAATTTTATAGTGGTATAAACATAGTGTAGATACACTCTTCGGATCGTTTGACTCTTATATCTTGAAAATTGTTCCTCAATCTAAAAACAAGTTTATTGACATGATGGATTCACTTGCTTCACACATACCCTCTTCACCCTCCTCCTTAAGAATCTATGCCACTATGCATCGCTTAATATTACCCTCATATGTCTCAACTAACATCCTCTTTGTATGAAATGTAACAACCAACCCATAAGACTTATGGTACAAACAACTCATAGATTATCTTTCCTTCTCTATTACCCCACTTGATCTTTCTAATAATGGGAAATGGGCCTTCATAAAACATGCCACTCGTTACACTATCCTAGGGGGACTTCTCTACAAGAAATGTTTTGATGGTCTTCTCATTAGATGCCTAACTAGTACTGAGACTCCCTTTGATATTAAGGAAGTCCATGATGGAATTTGTGGTGGGCATTTCAATGGTCACATAGTTGCTAAACATATTATCTGATTTGACTATTATTGGCCCACACTTCATCAAGACTATGTTGACTATGTTCAGCATTGCATCAAGTGTCAACAACACACTAACCTTCTTCACATTCATAGTCATGAATTACAAGTTTCTAAAGAATTTTGGCCATTCTCCAAATTGGGCTTAGATATAATTGGAGAGATTAACCCTCATTCATCACTTTGTCATCACTCTATCATTACTTCAGCTGACTACTTCACCAAATGGGTCGAGGCCATCCCTCTCATCTCCACTAAAGTTGAAAAAATTGTTGACTTCATTAACCACCACATCATCTATCATTTTGGTATACCTCACAAGATTATAGTCAATAATGGCAAGTCTTTTAAAAATAAGACTATTCAAGGTCTTTGTGATGCATTTGGAATCAAATTAAGCTTCTCATCACCATACTATCCCTAAGCTAATGGATAGGTAGAATCTTCTAACAAAACTTTGACCAAAATTATCATGAAGGTAGTCAATGATACATGAAAGGATTAACACACACACATTAAATTTTGCTTTATGGGTTTATCGTACTAGCATTCAAACCCTGATAGGTGCTACACATTTTTCATCGGTATATGGGATGGAGACTATTTTGCCTCTTGAGATCCAAATTCATTCTCTTCACATTTCTCTACATGACATACTAATGATGAATTTCACGAATAATGTTTGGCCCAACTTTAATTACTTGATGAACGTCATCTCATAGCCCTCAACCACCTCCAAATCTATTAAGGGTGTATAAAACATGCTTATAACAAAAACATCAAAGAGCAATATTTCAATATGGGAATTCTTGTCTTAAAAGAGAATCAATATGTGACAAACATGGATAAAATAAAATAGGGTAAATTTACTCCTAATTGGCTTGGACCTTATATCATAACTCACAAGTATGGTTTAGGAACTTATCACTTGTCTTCTCTTGAAGGAAGGCCAGAACCTGAGCCTTTAAATGACTTACACCTATGACCATTATTTTGTTAAACCAACATCACCTTACTTTATGTTTAACTTGAACTCATCCCTTAAGCATCCCTACATTCATTTCCCTTCCTCTTCACCCTTACTCCTATACACCTAGATAACTTGCACAGTGGTATGATTTTATCCTCATAGTGGAAAACTCCTAAACCTCTATAGTCTTATCCATGACTAAAAGTCAAACAAAAAAAATGGGATATTTGAAAAAGTTCTAAAATCTCAGGTCATGTTTTTCAACATAGACTGCTCCCTTGAAAGATAACTACATAACTTCCCTTTATTATCATTATTAGACTACTCCCTTGAAGGACAACTATTTAAAATTAAAATAAACACTTAGACCACTCCCTTGAAGGATGGCTAAGACAAGATTTGTTTTCAAAGGGAAAAAAATTATAAAGGGCTCCTCACCTCTTTGCATAACCTTAACCTATACAAAATCCCATTGTAGGCTTCCTACATTGATCAAATTACACACACAAAACAAAAAGCTTTAAGTCATGAACTTGCCTATACTAGCTCTCGGGTAACCCAAAAAAGGGACATATCATTTCTACTTGGTAGGTTATGCTATCTAAACATTTTCCATCATTCTACCCATTTTCCCCTCATACTATTTCAAGGGACTATGAAGCTCACTTAGCATAAGGTAAACATGATGCTTCTACTCTTTCAAGGGACTATGAAGCTCACTTAGCATAAGGTAAACATGATGCTTCTCTAAGAAACACAATGGTTCAAATATATAAGGCATGAAATAGGCTTATTTTCTTGAGCCTATTTATGTTCTCAATTACAATCTTAATGCATGAGAATTCTACCCTTTTATTTTTTCTGTCCACATTTCATGTCAATATATCTATTTGAGATGCAAAAATAATGTCATACCAACATTAACCTAATCAACCTATTTATTTTATGTATACACCATGATGAACATCATGCTAATGTCAGTGCTTTATTCACCTACGTAATGACCAATGTCGGTAGCACACTACCGACCTCAATGCTATGTCATCTAACATTTTTCAACCATTAATTGACATCAATTGATCTCACCAATGTCAGCAATTGGTTTGGCCCCATGGCTAAACAACCCAAACACAACCTACCCATTCCACCTAAAAAACTACCCCTAAATCCCCCTAACTTCTCTTACACCTACCCTAACCTATTTTATTTCCCCCCAATCCTATTTTCTACACATCCACCTCTCATTTAACATAAAACTTGCAAATACAAAATCAAAGTAGTTTGGGCTCTTATCTCATCTTGCCATCTCCTCCTAGCTGGTACTGCTAGTTCTTGTGGTCATTCACCTCTTATTAGGTGCCTTATTTACAATACCATCTCAAATCACTCTCAAAGCCCTATTTCTTCTCTCTAATCACAAAGTTTCAAATGAATTTGGTTGGTTGCCAAACCCCCTTTTGTCAAGTTTGGTCAACCATTAACGCCGGCAATCTTGACCTATCCTATCGATGTTAGTGTTTATGCTTACCGACATCAACAATGTTTCCCTAGTTATGCTGATGTCAACACTTTATATTATTGATATTGGCACATATAACTGATGTTGGTAGCTTTTTAATACTATTTTCCAACACAAAAACACCCAAATTTGCAAAACCTTACCCATACTTTAGGGCAATTAGAGATCATATATATATCCCCAAACCATGACAAAATGACATTGAAGATCACTCAAATATTTAATCTTGATGATTGTACTTGGAGATAATGAATATTTCCTCACTCATTGACCCTTTTACACTAGTTATGCATTGCTTGTCCTAATTACTTAGGCTATTCTGCTATAGCTAGATATTATGCACACGTATGTATGTTAGGTGTTGTGGATGACAACCAAGCCTATCTTGTCACCTTCACCCCTTTTGTTTTTCTTAAGGGCACTTCCTACCTCAAATACCTAGGACACATTGACCATTGGAGCTACAACTTTGATTGATTTAACTTGTCAGCTATCACTTATAAGCTGTGCTTTGGTTACTTTTATCTGAGTCCTCCTTAACTTTGCCTATTCTTAACATTGTCAACTATAGCTCATTGTATGAATTAATTCTCAATTCTCCACTAGTAACCCAATTACCTTTCTATCAAGCTAGTACCTGATTCTAGTTTCTCCTTCATTGATTCCCATTTTGAAGGGGGATACCTCATCTAATACTTAGATCATCTAACTCCTATTTTTTTGTCTTATAACATGTCACTACAAATTACAAGACAAAAAGGGGCAAATGTGGACACCAAAAATACATCAGACACACGTGCGTAACTCCCTATGTCAAAACCAACTTAAGCCCATTTTAATAATAATAATTAATCTCCCTAACCCATAATTTTACCCCTCACACATTTAATTAATTTAAAATACTTAATTAAGTTAATTAAAAACTCCTATTGCCACCTTACCTGGCCACCTTGCCCTATGACTAATTCTCCCCTAATGAGTCACCTCAAGACCTAGTCCCCTTATCCTAACTACCCAAGACTTATTCCCACTCCCAAACTAAATTCCTAAACAACTACTTCCTTCCTAACCTCTTATTTCTACCATTTTATAATGGGTGTCACACTTGGCATGCACAATAATAGAAAATAGGCCAAGAATAGAAAGGTCTACCTATTTTAGGGCCACCGATGTCAGTCAACCCATGATCGACGTCGATGGGATACCTATCAACATCAACAGAATCATTGACCTTAGCAATATAAGACAAACTCCAACCTATGGTTCAGGTTAACAAAATTTGAGAAAATCAATTCTTACTCTCGTTCAAGCTCTCAACATTCTATTTTTTGACATCTAAGCTTACAATCACTCTATGTAATTCAATCACCATCAGCAATTGAGATCGAGTACCAATATCATCCACTTATTCTCTCTATTTAGGCATTCATGTTTAAACTCTCAAAAAGAAACCATCAACCTGAAACTTATCATTTAACAACCACCACAGCTAAGTATATTACTAATATTGTAGGTCATTTAAATATTTATTCTTCCTTTTATTTATATCTATCTCACACTAATTTATGTACTTATGACCATACTCCCATGAGGGAGTTACAAAGCTTCCTTGCTTGTTTCCCCTTACATTCATATCAAACCTCTGACTAGACTTAACCAAACCATAAACTACCTCTCCTAAATCTCTCAACCTCTCTGAGTTGATCTAAACCATTTTCTAGACCCAAAAAAGCCTTTTTCAACCTCTTAGATAATTATTTCCCCTACCAACCTCAGTAGCCTAACTGACACTAGTCACCTCACTACTAAACTCAGTATCCTAACCAACATCGATCACCTCAATACCAACCTCGATAACCTAACTGAATCAGTCACACACCTACCAAAATCAGTGATTGTCAATTCCTTAGCCTCTTAAAAACCTACCTAGAAAACTTTTAAAACACCAAAAAAGCACCTAACCTACACCTTATCACTCTCTTCTACATACAAGTTGTTAAAATTGGTAATTTTATCTCTCTTTTACTCTCTATTTACCTCTCTTTCAGTTATTTATTATTCTTTTGCCTTTCAAAAGTGGACTATCATCTCTAGAAAGTTCAAACTTCCTAGAACAAGCACGTAGCTTGGCAACCCACTCATTTATCTGCTAACAAACATCTTATGGTAGTGTTTGCTTATCTACATCTAGTCCTTCCTAGCCAAAGAGGAGTGCTCACAACATCTAGATACAATGCACAAACCATATTTGAGTTCGTTCTAATCACTTATCTCCATCCTTCTCTCTATTTTCCTTTAAATTTAAAATAGACAAAATTTAGTGAAACACCTATACTAAACCTCAACTAACACTTGCTTGGAAAATGGAAAAAGGTTTTAATAATAACTTATGAAAGTATGTAAAAAGAGGTGATGCACTAATGATTTGATCACTCAAACTTGCAAACGACACACTATAGGATGTATTCAAGACCAAATAAAATTAGTCCCACATAAATATTTCATAATAAGGCATGAATCAGTTATCAAACTAGCATGAGAGGGTAGATATCCACTTTCAAGCTAGACAACAAACTATAAATTACTCTTAAAATGACCTGTGAGATCTATGAAGATGAGAAAACTTAGACATAGACAAGGAAAATAAATTCACTTAAACATAGTACATAAATTCATAAGACACTTCAATCTAGCTTGGAAAATGATAGAATTTAGACTTTATTGCATCAAAAGGTGTTACAGTACAAAATTTTAGTAGAGTCTAGTTATACCTAAAAAGAGGGATACATTTCTAGGCTTGGAAGGATGTATTTATATAAAATAGAAAGAGAGAGAGTTGTGCATTGAAAAGAAAAGGCCAACCACTTTAGATGGATTACCAATCTCGAGGATGTTGAGTCATGGTCTTATTAGGAAAGAAAGTCCTATAAAATAATTGAATTCTCCATTGATCTTTATCCATCTCAAGACTCTATATCATGCTCTTGAGGACTACATATTTATACCTGTGAACTAATAGATTCATGCTATTCTACTTTAGGTAGATTTAAATATCTACTTGTCTAGGAAATGGCCATTTCAAAAGACAAGAAGCTTCCCATTAATTACATATATGCCTTAAAGAAATATCTGAGCACAAGTTTCATTATAAATTAAAAACCAATCATATTTATTGGTTTTCCTATAGTTATCATGTTGATGAGATGAAGTTTTCTAGTTGTTCAATCTTACTTTGACAAAAGTCACCAACCCTTAGTTTTCTTTAGGTCTTACTAAGACCTATTTTACCATTACTATGCTTCAATATCCCCCTTCGATCCAAAAATATATGTTCTATTTCAATCCTGGGCTGCCTTCAAACTCAACTCTTTTATATTTACTTATCTCGAGTGAAAATTGGCTCATCAATTTCTATCAAAAATGACCTGGGCTTGCTCCTTATTTATTAGATATCAAAAACTGACCTGGATTATTGACATATTGAACCATCTCACTTTGTTAGATCATACTTATCTTGATGACTACTAATCATCGATCTTCTACCAATTGAATTCACTTATGCCACTTATCATACATGCCTTTTCCCCTTGGATTTGCTAACTTATTTGATTCAATCTTTTTGTTAGATCTTTATCACAATTGAATGCATGTTGTTGATCTTCTTAGGCCCATTAACCTGTCAGTTGTTGCTTATCATTAGATCATATGTAAAATCAAATGTATATAATTTATCTTATTATTAAAAATCAAATAAATACTTTATAAGGCCTGATTTTGATGGTTACATGCATGCATTTGACATTGGCATGAATTTATTTGATGTTTGCGTGCCTATCACTAGGATATCTATCCTTCACCAGATATCTTCCATGATTAAAACTTCACACTTGCAAAAATGTCTCATTAACTTCTCGACCTTACTCTTTCCATTATATCTTTTCTCAGATTGAATGTATACCATTAATCTTAGACCCATTTGAATACAAATGACTATTTTTCATGTCCTAAAATTGATGTTTACACAACTGCCATTACTCTGTTAGAATAAAAATTCCCTAGGCCATTTCCTTCAAATTCTTGTCTTTGGGATTTTCATTGAAGAAATGACCCTTTGGGTTTTGCTTAGGAAACTTTACTGAAAAATGATCCTTCATAAAAATGCTTTGGACCTTTTGGCGAAGAAATGCCATTCAAAAAATGTTTAGGACATCTTGCTTGAAAAATTACCCTTCATAACTTTTGCTTTGGAATTTTTGGCAAAGAAATACCTTTCAAAAAAATGTTTTGGCATACTTTACTATAGAAATGACCTTTTAGGATAATGTATAGGACATGTTGCTTGAAAAACTATCCTTCAGAACTTTTGTACTGGACCACTTTCTCAAAGAAATACCCTTTAGAAAAAGTGTTTCAGACAATTTTCTTAAAAAAATACCCATTGAGATTTCTGTATCAGAAAAAATGTCTTAGATAATTCAATTTTTCAAGACTTTTATTTTAGACAAAATGTCAAGGAGAATTTATACTTATATTTTTTTGATGTGGACAATTTCCTTGAAATAACTAGGTCTTCAGAAACTTTGTCTTCATCTTTTGCTTCAGATAAAATGTTCGAGAGAATTCATGCCTTCAAAAACTTTGTCTCAAAATTTTTTTTTAAAAGAATCTTCAACACTGATCCAAAAAAGGGTCCTAAAGGATTTAAACTTATCAAAATAAAAGCTTGAAAGAAATCTGCCAAGTGAGAACTTTAGCTAAAACAAAGGTTTTATACTTAGCTTTTCTAAGGCCTGTATGTTCTTTTGAACTCATGCTTGAAATGCTACTTGATCCTTGAAGGCATGAAATAAAAATGAATACCTAAAGCTTGTGCAACTTGGTTCACACTCTTGGATTCCTCAGATACCATGAAACTTGCTTGGACCCTTCAATCTTGTAACTATAGACCTATCCCTTGAAGATCAATCAGATAATACTTTGAGCTTGATTAATTGTTTCAAAATATTTGAAAAAGCTATATGATCTGCACTTTAGGTATGTATGCTCATTGTTACATTGGGTCACTCTTCAAACATGATCTTGCTCCTTCCACTAGACTCTTGGACTAGGTACATTTTTGGCATGTAGACCAAATTTTGTCAACAGTTACTAGAGTAACATATCGACCATTTAACAATGAACTTTACAATATATTTGTTGATAGTTTGCTTCCACTCATTAAAGAAAAATTCATCTTCAAAACTTATCATTAAATATAAACCTAATTAAATATGAAGTAAATGTTACTACTACTACTACTACTACTACTACTACTACTACTACTACTACTACTACAAAATTTCCAAAAAACTTAAATTTTAAGGCTAGAAGCAATGATAATTGATTTTAACATAAGAATGATTCCAAGAGTGGTCAATGCCATTAAAAAACCTTGTAAATATCTCATTTTACCTTAACAAAAGGATAGTAGGAAATTCCATAGGGTTAGTCACAATCCAGAATAAGTCTTGAAGATATTGGTTGAGAGTAACAAGATGACTTTGCCTCTAATAATGTTTGAGTTTGATCATTCAAGGCCATTATCTAGTTTATATGATGCAAATGCATTTTGTGATTATCATATAATCATGGTTCATTATTGATAACAACCAAATCCAAATATGTGAAACCTCTGAACATAGGATTGCAATAAGAGGAGATTAGTATGGTGTTAGTGAATAAAATCAAATCCAAATAAAACACACTAATGCTAACACCTTAAGATTATCTCAAGGGGGAGCATGATGAAGAATAAAAATGAAAAAAGCACCAAAAAAGTTCAATAAACTTACCTTTCTTACCCTCCTTGATGTTCCAAGAGCCTTGTTTGATTGGCTTGCTCAGATTGTGCCTAAGAGGTCTTCATCAATGGAGTGTGGCTACCTTGATCTCCTCTTGGCACCATTTGATTGGCTTGTGATGGCTTTGGCTCAATATTTAGGCATAATAACACAAATTACATGAGGTTTTGGAATGATTTGTGCATGATAATTTTACACTATCCAAGCTTAAAAATCAATAGACAAGGCCTCCTCTTTATAGATTTTACAAAATGATCATAATGAACTCAGACCATCCAGCTCAAGATGAAGACTTGTGGCTAACAATCTATTCAATTTTTGAAGCAAAAATCAATAAATGCCCTCATAAATATTTGGGAAAGAGAGGCATTAAAGAGGCATAGAAGGTTTTAATGAGGTATGGGAGGGCTTAATGAGATATTTTATACATTTATGGCCTAGGGATGCCTTCCCAAGAAATGATGCCACTTGATGATGTAGTTATTCAATATCAATTTTCAAAAATAAATATTCAACAAGTTATATGGAAAATTAACTTAAGATATTGATATAAATTAATTAGCGTTAAACATGATTTATCAATTTTGGTGCAAATCTTGGTAATTGGTGCATAAATTAATCAAATTGGTCAAAATATCATATAATTGGCTCAAAATTTGACTAGATTGAAATTAAGATGTGATGTTAGATGCATTGGAACCATTATCCCAATTAGGATTTTGCCAATAAAAATAACAAATGCACATGTCTCGTGCAAGAAATTTGGTACAAAAGAGTAATCCAGAGCACCTAGTTGTGAAAATGTCATTTTGACTCAAAATGATTTGATCAAAGTTAGCTATATTATAAATTGTATTACCCCATTTAGTGATACTCTGGCCAAAATCATCACTTGTGTATGATAAATTTAGATCATTTAGTGTGTTTTAATGTTTTTATCCTAAATTGTGCATTTTGATAGAAATTCGTCAAAAGCTTGGTTGGAGGTCATTGATGGACAATTTTAGGTGTCTACGGTTTGTCCTTGTTTAGGAAGGCATTGAAATCCATATACACAATAATGTCTTCTCAAAGAATGAAAAGGTCCTACCTACCTACAACTTCAAAGGCAATGGATGAACTGTATGATGCCCCCTCGAGGGGATGGTTGACATAAGTAGGTTGACAAATGGGCCCTCAAAAGAAAGAAGCAAAATGAGGGGACCACATGTATGAAGATGATCGGGTGAGAACACAATGAGTTTGAAAAATTAGTCAAAATCACTAAAAATGCAAGTGGGATTGTGTACAATAGTTTTCTGAAAGGCAGTTATAAGCATGGTACCCTAATAGTGGCAACATGGTATGATAGCACAATGATTTACCTAAAGGCGGTTATAATCATTGAGAAGATGGAGCTTCCCTAGTTAGGACAAACAAAAAAGATAACAACATGCCCCTGTGTGGGCAAAAAGAAGGTAAATATAGTGAGAACACAATGATTTTCCCAAAATCAGTTATGATAATTGAGAAATGCAAGTGGGATGGTGTAAAATGATTTACCCATAGGTAGTTATAATCATTGGACCCCAGTTATGGAAAACATGATTGATTAATGCAATGATTTTTCCAAATGTGGTTATAATCATTGAGAAGATGGAGCTGATGATGGAAACTATGACGTGGGTAACTTGATATAGAGGATAAAGATGAATTGGAACAACTTGATAGTAGGGAGATGCTCATCCAAACAAAAAAAGGTTAAAATTCTTTCATTTATTAATTATTGTATTTGAGATATGATTAGGATTGTATTGGTATGTCAGTGTTGAGGAGATGTTGATGCCTCCATTCCTATGTAGACTTCTTGAAGCTAATTTTTACTATAACACTTAATAGTAGGCATCATGATAGAACACCATGAGGACTAATTTTAAAGATGCATAAGGACTGACTCTCAAAATCCAACATTCAATGGAGAAAAACACACCAACGATAAAAACCATGATAACAATGTAAACATATGAATATGGATGGATTCAAGTATAAATGCGCAAGGAATCACCCAATGAATGCACATAGATTGAATCAAGGCAACAGTGCTGAAAGCAAAAAAACAAGCACACAAACAACAAATAAACAAACAAGAAAAGAAACAATCAAAGAAATACATAATAGTTATTCTTAATATTAGTATAAACAACATGACTTAAACCTATGCAATAAATATTACCCCTAGAAAATAGGTGCCAACTTAACAAATAAACATGACTAGGGGAATAGAATAAAGGGAAAAAGGTGTGGCTGAGATGTCTTCATATGCACTAGGAAAGTAGACGTTGCCTACATAATTTTATGAATGTAATATCCAACAAAAACTTCAAGCCAAATGTAGTTCTCCCACAAAATAGGAAAAAAATGATAACTGATGAAAATAAACATGATGGAAGAGATAAAATAATAGAAATGAACTCGTAAAATGGCGAGAATGTGGGATAAAAGACCAAAAAGGATGGGGAAACTAAGGAATAAGTGATTTTCTTGTGACTTAGTAAGGGTTCCTATAATCCTTAAGGCAAAGAAATGGTCAATGTTTTTTTATTTTTCTAATGATTTTACAAATGTTTTTAGAATTTTCTAGGTATCTCAACTCGATGGAGAATGACGTGATACTAAATGGTCCAACCACATAAAATGGTGAGAGCATTGACTTAGGTTGCTCACAAAATTATGAGAACATGGATTTAGGTTGCTCACAAAATGGTGAGAGCATGCCTTAGGTTGATCATAAAATGGTGAGAGTGTGGCTTAGGTTACTCAAAAAAAAATGAGAGCATATCTTAGGTTGCTCACAAAACGGTGAGAGTATAGCTTAGGTTGCTCATAAAATGGCAAGAGCATGGGAAAAAGGTGACTAATCTAAATTCAATAAGAATTGAGTACTGCCTATATAGTCTTTGAGTGAGACCTCAAGTCACTATAGTTTTTATTTATAGTAGATGAATCTGTTTAGTGTAGTATCCAATTCAAACAAATAGGCACATTTGGTATAAAGGCATAGTACAACATAAGAAATGGCTAGTTGGTATGGTCAAAGCATAATAAACAAGTGTTTCCCCTTGCTTTTCCATAGGTAGTTATAACTAGGATACAATGATATAGGTCAAAGATATTAATTTTCCCATAAGCACTTATAATTAGTATCAAGACAGAGATATAATGAAACAAGAAATGAAGGATACAACTATCGAACTACTATCTTACTAATCCAAAATACTACTTCTATTTGGAATGCTAGAAAGAACCATTAAACTAAAATTGAATCCTTTTTGCTGAAAAATGTGAATGAAACCAAATGAAATGGAACCAAGGTCATAGGGCTGAGTAGGGAAATAACTCTTTTGATGAGAAAGGTATGGTATAATGGATAGGTGATAGGAAAAAGTGATCGGTTGGTAAGATGATAGGATGGTAAAGAAGGATGATAATATGGTATAGTACAAAGAAGAATATTGATAAAATGACACAACTTGAAAGGTCCTTATAGATAATACAGAAAGTTACTCAAGCATAGTACTGCTTGAGGTGGATAATGTTCATCGACTCATCAAGTTCATGTCTATCTATTGTGGTGAGCATATATTCTCATGTTCCATAGTTTGTTATAATGATGAAAGGATCAACCCAATTGGGTTTCAACTTTCCTCTATGCTTCTTTTCGGCCATGGTATTCTTTTGGTTCTCTTTAGGGACAAGATCACCAAGTTTAAATTCTCTATGCTTCATGCACCGATTGTAGTGGCTTCAAAGTTGATTTTGGTAGGCTTAGATATTATTGACCACATCCATGTATTTATCATCAAGTAACTCTAGTTATTCCAAGCGAGCTACTCAATAGTCATTATCATCTAAGACATGCTTAAAAGAGATGCATAGAGAAGGTAACTCAACCTCAATGGGAAGAATGGACTTATTACCATAAATAATTGAATATAAAATGGCTCTTGTGGGTGTATGATGATTAGTATGGTATGCCTAAAGGGAACATAATATCTAAAGGTGTTAATCATTATTGGCATCATTGAAAATCTTTTTGATAATGTTAACAATGGTTTTATTTGATGCTTCAGCCTAACCATTACCTTGAGGGTAATATGTCATGGAGAAATGTTACGCGATGTTATATTAACTACATAGCTTCTTGACATCCTTGTTATTAAATGATCCTCCATTATCAAATATAATTTCAAATGGGATACCATAGTGAAAATTAAGATGGCTGAAAATGAACTTGAAAATTTGCTTTCTAGTCACGTAAGTGAGGGGCATAACTTTAACCCACTTAGTGAAATATTCAATGGGAGTAAAGATATGTTTATGGCCATTAGATGAGGTGGAATTGATATTCCCAATGAGGTCAAGGACTCATGTATTAAATGTCCATGGTGGAAACATTGGTTTCAGAGTCTTGGCTAGGGCATGAATCAAATTGGCATGCCTTTGACACTTTCAAACTTATTCACATATGTAGTTTCATATGCATCCATTATGGGCCAATAATAACTAATACACAAGAGATCTTTGGATACTACTGCCCCACTAGTATGGGCTCCACATACTCCTTAGTGAACTTCCCATAATGCTAATGTAGATTCTGTTGATGTTAAATAATGAAGTAGAGTTCCATAAAAACTACAGTGATAAAGGGTTGATCCAAGTAAGGTATAATGAGTGGCTTGGTGGATGAAGGCCTTGGATTATTTTAAGGATAGTTTAGGTGGCATAATTTGGTCGTGGAGGTAGTTGTAAAGGTCTAAGTACCAAATAGAGCTACAACTAAAAATATCAAAAATCATCATGATGGTTGAAGGTTCATGAGCTGGTGATAAAAAATTATTAACAAGGAACTAATACTCTTTAGGTGTGTCTATTTGTTGAATCAGAGATCCAATAGTGGCCATAGCATCCATAGTTCTATTACTTTCCCTTGGTATATGCTCAAATTGAATGTCAATAATCTATTGCTTAAGAGTGTCAACCATGGCCTTGTATGGCACCAACTTGTCATCTTTAGTCTAAAAGTGGTCTATAACCTAATTGATGATTAACTAAGAATCACCATAAACTTTTAGATGAGATATGTTTCATTGTACCACTTAGTGAAGTCCTACAACAAGTGCTTCATATTCATCCATGTTATTGGTACAAGAAAAGCTAATCCAAAATGATTTATGGATTAGATCCCCCTATGGTGTAATAAATAAAAGGCCATCCCTTGATCCATGTGCTATGAATGATCCATCAAAATACATTTTCTAAGGTTTATCCTTGAGAGGTGTGTCAATGATGGTCATTATGGATTCATCAATAAATTGGAATGTTAATGGTTATGTATTAGCAAGGAGTGATTAAGTAAGTTGATCTATAAGAAATTTCCCTTTAATGGCTTTTTGGTTGATGTATTCGATGTCAAACTCACTTAGAAGCATGATCCATTTATCCATGTGGCCTTGTAAAGTTGTTTTAGATAGTAGATACTTGAGGGGATCTAATTTTGAAATAACCATGGTCTTATTGTTTAACATTTAATGGTGTAATTTTTGAACTATGAAGACCATGGCTAAATAATATTTTTCTATGGGCGTATAATTATGTTCATACACTACCAATGTATGGTTTCAATAGTTCATGGAATGTTATATTCCATTATCATCATGCTGAGCCAAAAGTACCCCTAGGGTATTATCAGTAGCTAATAGGTAAAACAAGAATGGCTTTCCCAACATAGGAGGCAATAAAATAGGTGGATTCACTAGATAGTCTTTTAGTTGCTAAAAAGTTGTCTAGTAGTGATCATCCCAGTGCAATGTGACTCACTTATTCAAAAGATGCATAAAAGGATGGAATTTGTTAGCTAATTATGATATGAAGCATCAAATAGAATTTATCTTACCTTGTAAACTATGAAGTTGCTTCAAATTAATTAGTGGTTTCATCTCTAGTATGTCTTGGACTTTGGTTGGATCAAATTTAATACCTTGATGAGACATAATAAAGCCAACAAATTTTCTTGAAGTGAATTAAAAGATACACCTATTAGGATTTAGTTTAACTTCATACTCACATAGTCTTTTAAATATTCTTCATATCACTACTGGATGATCAGCCTTAGTCTTTGATTTGCCTAGAATGTCATCGACATAGTCTTCAATAATATCATGTATCATATCATGAAATATAATGGTCATGGCTCTTTGGTAGGTGGCCCCTAAATTTTCAAGACCAAATGGCATAACCTGATAATAAAATTTTCCCCATAAAGTGGTGAATGTTGTTTTGTGTTGGTCTTCTGGTGCTACCCTAATCTAGTTGTACCTTGAAGAACCATCCATTAATGAAATAATTTTATAACCTATTGTAAAGTCAATGATAATTTCAATGTGAAAAGTCATCCTTAGGGTAATCTTTATTTATATCGTGGAAATTAATAAAATTTTTGATCCCTTATAGCTTTTTGATAACTAGCACAACATTGGAGATCCACTCTGAATAGTTGATCAATCAAATACATCCTATTTCCAAGAGTTTTTCTAACTCTTTCTTTACTAATACAAAAATGCCAGGATGCATCTTACATAAATTTTATTTTATTGGTTTGGAATCAGGATTGACTATGAGGTGGTATAGAACCAAGGTAGGGTCTAAACCTAACATGTCATAATATGCACATGCAAATATATCAATAAATTCCCTCAAAAGGGCTATAAAGACTTCACACTCCTTCTCAATAAGGGATGCACCTAGCTTGATCCACTTTATGTTGTCTAGGGACTTGATGTTAACCTATGTTGTATCTTCTACTAGAAGGGTCAAACCATCTTCAAGGATAGTGGGCAAAGATTTGAATTGATTGGAAATATTAGAGTTCTCTATTAGGACTAGAAATTCAAGTTTTCCTAGGCATTATGAATAAGAGTCCCCAAAAGGGAGATGTGGCCATGTAAAAAAACTATTAGAAACTATTGAATTATTTCAAAGGATTATTGTTCTTCAAAACTAAACTCTGACTCACAAACTAGTTCATTGTTCGTGGTCTCCTGAGCTATTTTTGAAGAAGGTTGAACACCCCCATCTAATGGTGTCTAAGACAGGTTTTCGCCATTAGACTAGACTTTTTATTTACTTTTTCCCTAGTTAGAAAGTGCTTCAAAGAGGTTTTCACTTTGGAAGATTAATGTTTTAATTATTTACTTTTGGCCAAGGGTGTTCACCCGCTCTCCAAAATAGGATTCAAGATCAAACTTGATTGAGAACCCTAATTTATGGTCCCCCATTAGAACATTATCTCTAAGTCTAGGAAAATCATAAAAAGCCTCATCATTTTGAAACTCATCAATTAGCACATTGGAATCTTGTTGGTCCTAATCTATTAGTTGGGGAATATATAATGGTAGTGGGTTATGATGAATGCGTAGTCTAAGGGTACAAATGGAATGAGTGTTAAATAGATTGGTCTCAACTAGGTCATAAAAGGCTATGATCAGACTCCACTTCACTATCAACATCATCATCTCTAGTAGATGGTGATAAAACATGATTAAGGTATATGCGGTCACCCCCAAGTGATTTAAATACAAGTCTATAGGGCCCTTTGTATTTGGTCATGGAAATCAGCCCAAGTGTTCCTTGTTAATTTGGTTTGAGGCCTCCTCCTTCACTCTCTTGATTCTTCATGATCCTATTGGGAATAACATACTTGGAATTATCATAATCATTAGCGTGTTTGTCACTATACAACCATGATTTATCTCCTTTAAGAGGGTCCTATTCTAGGTCAAATGTTGGTACAAACATGATGGGTCCTAGATCATTGCCTTTTTATTGCCATTCTAGATGAAGTGGCTTGGCTTTAAGTGGTTAAATTCTCTCTTGGGCTATTGGATGATATGGTATAATGATTAAATATCTCAAGAGGTAGTATGTGAGAAAGGGAATCGAGGGTATTAAGATCAATGTAGTTATCCTTTGGTAGATAAAGGAGTATCACTTTTCCCTTATCTTACTTGGCCACTAGATTCATGCCAAAATTATATTGATAGCTCTTGAACTTGGCCTCTAGGTGTTTACAATGCTTGTAAAGATTCAAATCTCCTAGTATACAAACTTCCATCCTTGAATGAGAGAACTTGATACATTGGTGAAACATTGATGGGATTACAAAAATTTAATGTAACTAAGGTCTTATTTAAAACATATTGTATGAAAAATTGATATCTATTACATGGAAAAGTGTATCATGGTTTAAGGGCCCAAGGATAACTAGTAAATAGATGGTGCCTTATGATTCTCATTCCTCATTATCATAGGCTTTGATAGTTATTGTCTCTTTTTAAAGATATGTTGTTGTGTACCCAAGAAGCTTGATGAGCTTTAGAGAAACTATGTTTAGCCCTGATCCATTGTCTATAAGGACACATTTCACTTTATGCTAATTTATGCAAACTTCAATGTACAAGTGGTTATTATGCAGTGGGCCAAGGGATGACATATTGCTTTGGTTGAATGTGACTTGTTAGGTTGGAGCTAGGTGTCCAACCAAATCTTGAAATTTTTTTAGGGGATATGTCACTTGAAATAGTGGATTGGCTGAGGAAGTCATTCAATTTTTTTTATAGATTATTGATGTACACAAAATCTAAAATGGAGATTTTTTTAGACATCTTTTACAATTATTCTAAAATGTCAAATTTCTTCTCTTAGTTAGTGTTAAATGAATTATTCTTAGATTGAATAACTATTTGGGTGATGGGAGAAGTGGAAAATGGCTATGAGCCTAAGATGGTAATCTTTGACCTCTAAGTTGTGATTGCACAATCAGGATTAAACATAGGACCATGATTACTAACAAATGATGGTGATGGTGGGGGTCATATAGGAAAAGTCTTAGATACTAGTGCACTTATGTGTGGTCATGAGGCAATGATGAGTTATCGATATAGGGTCCGAAATTAGTAATCCCTACTTGTTGGTATGCCTACATGTGGTTTCAGGCCAAGGAAGGATTATCAATGTGAGTTGGTGGATTGGCATTATTTTAAAAAGGTCGTGATTTATTGGCATTTGGTCTTGGATTGATGGATATGGTGTTAACATGACCTCCTACAATATGACCTATAACCCTATCATAGTCATGTGCAATTGCATGGTAGGTCTGTTGGTTGTTTCCATTATATCCTTGGTTTTATCCATTGTTCAAATGTTGTTGGTTATGTTGGTGATTCTATTAGTTTTTTTGCTTCAGACTTGATTTTTTATACTATTGTTGTTGGTTTTACTATGGTCATGTTGCTATTGTTACTATTTAGGTTGGTCTTTATGTTGGGAAAAGGGATTTTGATAGATTCCAAGGGTCTGATTAGAAGTGGAAGAACCACCACCCAATGTTATCTCCCCTTTTTCCAACATATTTTTAATTAAATATTTAATTTTCACATAGTAGTGCAAATTATGTCCATTAACCTGATGATATTCATAAAAATCATTTTGGTGGTACCAATCAGGATAAGGAATGCCTTAAGGATAATGTTTGGGTATAGGCCAACTAATCAGATGAGTGATGGAGAGATTTCAAAACACAAACTCAATAGACTCTTCAAAGTCACTAAAAACATGATGAGTAGGCATTGTTCTCTTTAGAGGAAGAGATTGTAATGGTAAAGGTTGTTGCATTTATTACATAGGCTTGGGCTATTGCACTTGTTATGCTTACTAAAAAGGTTATGGGTTAGGAGTAATTTATAAATGTTACATGGGTTGAGAAGATGGTGTTTGTACCATATAAACATGTCTCAAATATATCACTCTATTTCCAACATTATTTTTTTGTGATTGAATTACCTTAGACTATCATTGTTATAGGTTTGTGTTGGTTGTGATGCTTACTCTTGGAATTGATGTTGGTTCTAGCCATTTCCTTGATTTGTATCCTATTTTTGATTGGATGAGGTAATATTTGTGATATATTTGTTAATAAGGTCTCACTCAATCAAAAAAACTTTGTCAATGATCTCCTTAAAGGTATGCACACACTATAGTTCTAGATGATAGGATATCTCACTATGATTTTTTTTGTAAAAATAACAACTAATTATTTATCTAGTAAACTATGGGTGAATAAGTTTTCAAGGGATCTCTATCAATGTAGATAACTTGACAAACTCTCATCAGCTTGGCTTGCATAAAGCAAATAAATAAATCTCATGTTTGAGATTGTATGAAAAGTGATACACAAAATTGTCTAATAGATCATCCAAATGGAATACTAAATTCTTGGGAAACTTAAAAAATCACTCCAAGGGTTGTCCTACTAGACTCCTTGGGAAAAAACACAAAAGGTATATGTCACTATATGCCACTAGCTGGCATGCAACAAAGAACTTGGTCAAATGAGCCTTGGGGTCACCTTTCCCCTTGTATTTGTCAAATTTTGGTGGTTCATATCCTAGAGGAAATGGTATCTACAAGTAATCCATGTTAAATGGATAATAACACACTTAATCCAACTTAAAATTTTTGGTTTATTTCCTAGCTTGGATGGTAACAATGACATCCTTCATCTGTTGCAATTCTTGGGCTAGGAAATTAGAGGGAATATTAATTTGAGGTGGAATATTAGCCTGGGTAGATAGTTGAGCAGTCATAAGTGGATCACTTTTACTAGGGTATGATGAAGGTATATACTGGGGTATATTAGTTTGATTAGGGAATAAATTAAGAATATTCATGTATAGATTAGGTTTTGATTGTCAGAATTGCATGTAATATGATGTGATATTCTAGTTTGGGTAAGGTAAGTAGGTCTAAGTTTGGGGATTTTGAGGTTGAGATGGAGGGATATAGATATACTATGACTACTAGGGTTAAATAAGGACATATTACTGACTAATCAAACCTTGTTTTTGAGGGGGTACTTGTGAACCAAGACCTTATCATTAAACTAGTGGCACATTCTTCTTAAAAGTCAAAGGTTGCCTAATCAATACTTGAGGAACATTTAAACCTCTAGGTTGTATGAATCCTTATTCAAAATTGGATGCATGTTAGATATTTAACATTTATCATTGACCAATAGTTATACACTATTGATTAGACATCATTTGGATTTGAATTGGTCTATGAGGAAATAGGTATGTTTGCTACTACTTGATGAGGTGGAACATTGGTTGCCCCTATTAAGGTGGAAATATGTTTTACCTCTGCTACATTATTATGATGGATTGTGCCTACTATTATGTAATATAAATCAATTCTTGTTTAGTAAGATTTATCACATTTTGTTGTTAAGTCATGACATTGGTCACTAGCTGATTACCTAAACCTCTTGGTTGAGCGCTTGAAGAAGCAAGTGGTTGAGGATTAGTGCTGGTAGTTAGCTAAGGTTGGGATGTAAAAAATCCTAATCCCTAATTTTGAGAACTAATCATAGTGTTAACTAAAGGTACATTTGTTTATGGACTAGTTGTTTATGTACTTACACCACATTGGTTTGGATTGGATATTGTCTATGCATTATCCACTATGTTTTGATTGATATTCTATTTACAAGTAGAAGACACTTCTTTGATGATTGGCATATAAAACAAGTTATCGACCAAAGTATTTTGTGTGAAAGAGTCTACTCCCTAATTTCCTTGACTAGTCAATTCTATTAACGTTCCTATTGAAGGAACTAAGTCTATGAGAGGCCTATTAGACATAGTTATTTGATTTAAATTGCATGCCAAGTTTAATTAAGTTTGGTATGTCGTATACATCTATAAAAAGTGATCCTCCATGGGTTCCTTTCCTTCGACAAGCATACTAGGGTCCTGATACATCATTTGGACTAGAGCTAAAGGATTACTAGAAGAATGATGTGGACTATAAGGTATGTTGTGAGGCATTCTTACTAGACTTGATAAATTCTCATGGGGTAAGTTTACTAGAAACTTAGCCCCTACTTATATGGCTTTAACCAAAATTTTGTCTTTTTTTCTAATAAGTGACACTTAAATAGATAAGGATCATATGTGGATGGTGTAATAACATAGTATGGTTGTTGAGGAAATGGTTCTTCAATTATTGGTATCAAAGCTAGGTACTTCTCTATTTGTGTTTGATCTTGCTCTAAGTATGGAGGCATGTTTACCAAATAATTATCCAATGGGTCTTAGTTTTATTCCCCTATTTGAACATTATAAGATGGACATGGATCTATCTCATAAGCAACATTATCCACATAAGGGTCTTAAAATATTTCCTCTTGTGCAATTTCATTACTTAATCTTGGATTGTACATGGGGCCACTACAAGTGTAGCAAGACATGTTAGGATCCATAGTGAATGATTCGTGACAAACATGAATAAAGTTATACAAACTCTAAAAAAGTGATGTCTAAAAAAAGAGGTTCAAACTTGGTCTAACCTAGTCAAAAGGATGGATATGAATATTTAAAAATATTAATGCAATTAATTATGATAAAACAAGCTAACATCAAGTATCTAACATTACATGTCTCACACAAAAAGGTCAAGTAAAAGAATTTTAATTCAAAATGCCAAATTCTAGGTCAAAGTGTTTCAAATGAGTCTAATCTAGTACAAACAAAGGTTGATAGTTATTTTGGCCAAATGCAATGTCAAAATCTAGGCTCAAACAAAACATGTGCTAGGACTTTTGGCCAAATGATGTCAAAAGATAGAATTTAAAATATGAGATATTTAATCTAACAGATTTGAAACACTTCTAACAATAACTAGGAATTTGAATCTTGGACATAAACTTGATCAATAAGTACAAGCTATGAAATAAAAAGGTACTTAGAGATAGGTTATTTTATCTTAAATAATGGCACAAACTAGACTCTTTTTACCGATGAGCTAGACAAAGGTGAACATCATAAATGTGCTAGACAAAGGTTCTCAAAGAAACTCGAAATAGTTGGAAAGTTGGAAATATTTTGACTCTATGTGAAGAGGTATATGAAAAAAGTCTCAAAATAATTTGAGTAGTGGAACAACACTAAAATGATCAAAAGGTGTGATAAATGTTGGTTTTAAGACTCTAATGAAAAATGGTCTAACATGATTTTAGCAGTGTAACACTACTCTCCTTAACTCAAATGATAACCACACATAAAGTTGTGTCAAAATTTCTAAGGAAAATTTATGTTATCATATGGACTTAAGACAAAAGGTGAAATAGGATGGGTGGTACAAATTTTTTCCTGAGACTCAAATCACGAGTGATACGCAAGATGACTTGAGTCCTACCAAATGATGATAATGATGTCGAGTCTAAAAATGACCCCTAATTCAAATTGGGAATTAAAATCAAGTTAATACAAGTCAAGTACAAAGTGGTGAACCCAATTTAACACATCAACCTTTAAAACTTAGAAGATTCCAATTTCAAATTTAAACTACCAATGAGGGACTTAAACAAAATGTGGTAAATGGTTTAGATTCAAATGGGTAACATAATTTTACCAAATTGGAAGATATGACACAAAGTGTATGATAAGTTTTTTGAACAAGGAAAAAGAAGATTTTCACTTGGGCAGCATAATGCCTCTTTTTTCAAAGAAATTTGGGGTCAATTTGTTTGGTCATGTCATTTTTCTTAACACCAAGTTTTGACTCCAAACAAGACCAAGTAATCTAAGACAAAGACAAATTAACTAACTAATCATCTTAAGCCCTAAACTAATAAGGTATGGTAAAGTGGGGTTAACTAAACTAAGAATTTTTTGAATGTTTCTAGATGGATCCCATATACAAGACTTTCACATCAACATGCAAGAGAAAAAACATGTCAATTGGGTCCACAACACTTAGTTTGTTATAAAAAGGTCTTGCCCTTTTTACAACCACTACATCTATCACTTGATCAATGTATTCTGATGTCCATTATGCTCAAACATCCTAAGCTTGGCCCCAATGATAGGAGATGGTTTAACTAGTCAAACTGTCATCCCCATGGGGTGCTCCCAATTTATATACCCCCTCTATGGAGAGGGGTTAAAGATGATGCTAGAAGATGAAACTCTAGGTCAAAACTTCCCTAAATAACTTATGGAAGGTATTGAAGTTCCCCTCATAAGCCAAGATGTAATAAAAGTAAAAACCCAAGTAAAAGAGCTTTAAAGGTTGTTTCTAGGTCACCCAAGCCATGCGGGTCTTGGGGAGAGCCTTCACAACTTCTCTTTTATGCCTTTAGAATAAGGCACTTTGTAATGAATTTGATGCTTTTGATCCCACAATTTACCTATAGGGGATGGGGGGAGAGCATACATGCACAACTCCCTATTTGCTTAAACAAATCTAATCTAAAAAATAATGATAACAACTCTGCAAAAACTTAAAGTGTGTTCAATTTTAAAGAACTAAATGAAATGCGGGGTGATGTTCTTTATCCCCTTGGATTTGAGATGTAAAAACATGTAAAGAACAACTATATAAAATTCAAGAAAACATCTAAGTGTTTATTTAAGAACCCAAAATAAATGTTCTTAATCCATTTTAAGCACTTAAAAAGAGTTTTAAGAGACTAGATTAATCTTGTTTAGATAATTTTTCAAGTTGGCCCTGCCAAAAAAGTTAGACTTTTATTTAGCCTTGAAGAACTTTTCCACATGAGACAAATAAATTTGCAAAATGATCTCTCAAGTTTCACATAATACAATCCCACTACTCTATAGTGCAATCTTGCTACTCTACAAAACCATGATTAAGATAGGTAGTATGGCTACTTGGGTTAGTTTAATAGAAATAACAATCCCACTACTTGGGATAACAATATTGTTATTCAAGTTAATAATCCTACTATTCAAGTTAACAATCCCATTATTTAGGGTCACAATCCCATGATTTAGGTTAACAATCCCATGAGTCAGGTTAACAATCCTATTACTATGAGCATTACAGTATTATCTCTTAACCACTAATAGTTTATCAAAAATACTATGACTCAGTTAGGCAATCCCATGACTCAAACATGCAATATCATGACTTGGATAGGTAATCATATTACTGTTGAGTCATGATATTACAATATCATGACTAGCTAGTAGTGGGGTTACAAAAGGGGTAAGAGATCTGTAGATAGACAAGTTAGTCCAAAAAAAAAAGTTTAAACACAATACCACAATTTGAAATGGAAAACCTAAGACTTTCTCAGTGGTGGGATTATGGTCAAAAGGACAAACCCATGACTCCGTAGGGATAAAACCATGACTTCAAAAAAAATGGACTTTTTGCTCAAATTTTTACCTTCCTTGCTTCCACACTCTAAGATCCTACACGATAATGGTTATTAGTTTTCTTTTAGGTTCTATTTGACCATATTTATGATGTTAGGTCCCATCGAACATGCCATTTGTTTGATTGGCTTGCTCAGATTGTGCCTAAGAGGTCTTCATCAATGGAGTGTGGCTACCTTCATCTCCTCTTGGTACCATTTGCTTGG
Organism: Torreya grandis; assembly: GCA_037957365.1. Taxonomy (NCBI): domain Eukaryota; kingdom Viridiplantae; phylum Streptophyta; class Pinopsida; order Cupressales; family Taxaceae; genus Torreya; species Torreya grandis. The sequence goes on from JARHVA010000061.1 coordinate 1,484,961, forward strand.
CTTGTGATGAATTTGGCTCAATATTTGGGCATAATGACACTAATTGCATGAGTTTTTGAAATGATTTGTGCATGATAAATTTATACTATCCAAGATTAAAAATCAATAGGCAAGGCCTCCAATTTATAGATTTTGTAAAATGATCATAATGACCCTGAACTATCCATCTCAAAATGAAGCTGTATGGCTAAGAATCCATTCAATTTTTGAGGTAAAAATCAATAAATTATCTCATAAATATTTGGGATAGAGAGGAATTAAAGAGGCATGGAAGGTCTTAATGAGGCATGGGAGGGCTTAATGAGATATTTTATGCATTTATGGCCTAGGGATGCCTTCTCAAGAAATGATGTCACTTGATAATGCATTTATTCAATATCAATTTCCAAAAATAAATATTCAACAATTTCCATGGAAAATTAACTTAAGATCTTGATCAAAATTAATTAGCCTTAAACATGATTTATCAATTTTGGTGCAAACCTTGGCAATTGGTGTACAAATTAATCAAATTGGTCAAAATGTCATATTATTGGATTGAAATTTGACTAGATTGGAATTAATAGGTGATGTTAGATGATTTGAAACTATTATCCCATTTAGGATGTTTATAACACAAAACAATAAAGGCACATGTCTCATGCAAAAAATTTGGTAGAAAAGAGCAATCTAGAACACTTAAGTGTGGAAATATCATTTTGACTCGAAAAGATCTGATAAAAGTTAGTTGTGTTATAAATTGCATTACCCCATTTATTGATAATCTGGCCAAAATCATCACTTATGTATGAAAAATTAACATCATTTAGCATGTTTAAGTGTTTTTAGCCCAAATTATGCATTTTGATAGAAATTGGTGAAAACCCTAGTTAAAGGTCATTGGTGACCACTTTTAGGTGTCTACAGAACCAACAATAATTTTATCGATTTTTTGGAACCTTCAAACCAACGCTTGAATGTTTCCACAAGCCCTATTCCAAATCACAATAATCAATCAAGTGATAAAAAATGGTCCACATTGTAGACAAGGAAACTTATAATATTATTCCATTATATTATAAGACTCACTTGATGGTTTTATTGGTGTTGTGTACTCAATTAAGAGGATAAAATATTCCATTTAGATTATCCTTGATGAGAATGATATACTCTATGATAGTTCATACAATCAACCTTTATTTATAAGATCCTTCATCAATGGGTATGAAAAGGATGGAGTAATGGATAATAATGGTTCAAGTCTCAATATATGGACCCAATGAATTTATTTATAATCTTGGAATCAATAAAATAAATTTAGCATAAAATCTAAAAGTTGTACTAGCATATGATGGTATAGGTATAGAGCCTCTTTGTTACAATATTTTTCCTATTTGAGTGAGTTCTAAGACATTTCAAAACTTGTTCCATATGGCACCTAATAATAGAGCATGTAACGTGTTCCCTAGTAGACCTTAAATATATCAAATGAAAGTAATTCCTTCTACTATGTTCAAAATTTGGGCATGATGATTGATTTATTACAATTATAAGGGATATCAATTATCTAAAAGAAAATGAATAAAAAGATACCAAGGGAGGTACCAAATTGTTTAATTAAACAGTAATATATTTGGTATAATTGGTGTCACATTTTGGTTCAAGATTGTGTCGTCAAGATTTTTTGTATTTTTTCATGTGGTTTTAAAAATTCAACCCAAAATAGACCCAAATATACTTAAAATTTGATTCAAATTCAAACCAAATAACATAAAATTTTGTGACAAATCATCTTGAAATGTATAAAAAAACAAAATTACAATATCCTCATTTAAAAAGATGACAAAATAAAAGATTAATAGTCATTGATAAGTTATAATTTAATGACTCTAAGATAATTAGACTCAATCTGTGACAAAAATTCCTTTACCAACCTTATTTAAATATTATATGGATTATGTATACATACATATACATATGCATTTGTTCAGGGCGACAATGGAAGAGGAGCATGAAGGAGAATAAAAACATGGAAGGCAAAAGTGGCATATTATTATGAAGGATTCTCTTATGTTTCATAGGTATTAGGGTTTATATATGGTACCCCAAAATAATTGAACTAATGATACCCTAATAGTCTAGCCCTAGTTTTATTTTCAAACCAACCATGAAACTCAAGTATGGGAAGGCCATAAAGACTTCTATGAGAATGGGACTTGAGGTGTTAGGTTTGAATCCTTCCTTGAAAATGAGGAAAACATAGTTCACGAGTAAATCATGGATTAAATCCCTCATGTAACACTTGTAGACACCTAAATTTGGTACAATACCATTTTTCATTGTGTCTTATCCCCAATTTATCATATTTGGCCTACTTGTGTATATTTGCATGTTTCAAAGACTTCTCTAGCCTCACATTGGTCTCCATTTATCCCTTGAACTTTAAAAACACATATAACACTTATTGTAATGTATCTATTATCACCTTTGAATTAAATTTCATTTTTTATCGAGCTCCTCATCAATATCTAAGCCTATATTCATTTGAAGGAAGATTTTTGCCTGGGTAGACATTTGCCTTGCACAGGGTTACTTGGTTTTCCTTTGTGGGTCATTTTTCCCATTGTCATTGATCATGCACTTATAATTAGACTCATTATCATTTCTAAAGTTTGCCTAAACACATAAATTATTGTAGAACACCCTATATATATATATATATATATATATATATATATATATATATATATATATATATATATATATATATATATATATATATATATATATATATATAAAATTCATCCCAAGCCATTTCAAAAGAAATAAAATAATATAAAATAAGATTATTAATGATCAAAACCTCGAGTAGAGCCAAACACCAAGCTTCATCATTACTCATACTTTAAGTTGAGCCTCATTGAGTCATATCTTACACACTTGTGATGGATTTATTTACCTTGATATCTCATTATCCTCTTTTACCAAATGAAGTTTTTAACTAGTATGTATTTGCATCGTCATTTTTAGGGAAGAGGAGGTTCAAAACCCTTGATTAAGCTACTCTATTTACACTCACTTAGAACTGTGTGTGGTGTAATTTGAGATTGTGGGATATGTATTTGGAAACATCACTTTAGTTTTGCTCAACATTATAACCTTTTGATTGTTTTGAGTGCCAAGCTAGGTAAAAGAGGAGGAATAAAAAATTTAACATATTATGCCAAGAATAGCCATGAAGTGAGCATATTAGAAGATCAAAAATAAGGAAACAAACCAATCACATAAAAATTATACCATGTAACCCTGCAAAGGTTGGACTTGGAAAAAGATACTTATAATTCACAATGTAAATACACCCAATGCAACTTCACCTTAGGTGAGTTTGTCTGGTTCAAACATGCATAGATCCCAAGTTTACCGAAGTCAAACATGTGTAAAGAGGATCCCCATTGTATAAAGTCTCTGCTAGGCTTGAACAATCACATTCTAGAATTTAAAAAAATAGAATAACAACAAGGTGATTATTTCTTTTGATTTATTCTTAATTTTGTTAGTGTGTTTAATTAATCATACATTGTCATATGGTTTTAAGAGGAATTTATAATATAATTCATATATAATCACTAATTGGTTCATAATTATGTATAAAATATTATTATAGAAGAGTATCAATAAATTTATTGACTTGCTTGACTTCTGCTATTGATAGTAAAGTATTATCTTAAGAATACTTGTTTGACAAGTTAACTACTCTCTAAAACCTATCCCTAGACACTTTATTACCTATATAAGAGCATAAAGAGATAATTATTGAGGCAATTAACATGTAAGAGAGTTATTTTTATTCTAGCAATTTAGGCTAGAGCCTTTTATTCTAAAGAGGTAGTCATGCTACTTGTGGTAAATTTGTGTATTATTTTTTCTAAAACTTTCATTGATTTATATTATTGCATGTATTGTAAGTATATGTCTTATGGTGACTAACATGATTTTGGACCATATCCATATAATTTAATAACTTTTTCATGTCCTATTTCATTTATTACTTTTATCTTGTTATAATTGATAGTCAATTAGATGGATCTAAATTATGTATTTTCATAGTTGTATTGTTAGATCTATTCATTAAAATTATTTATTCTAATTAGGACCATTGAAATATACATTTGGGTAAATATAAATGGTGAACCCCAACATTTAATTACATTCAACCTAGGCTTTCACTATCTTACCCTTAAGGTTCGACCCACTCAAAATCTGAATTTTAAGATTTAATTCTCACATTAAGGTTTACTCCCTCCTTAACTAAATACACAGTTTCATTTTCGTTGAATGTGTTTGGCTTGATTACAATAATGTTTCAAATTAATGAAATAGATGTGAACACTTTATCTTTGTTGGATGCTAAAATGAAAAATGTGAATGTTGCAAATGATGAAAAGATTAATCAATATATTGTTCAATCTCTAAAAGCATATTTATTGAAAATCCTAGTCTCATTAATGAAATTATGTATATGATTAAAAATATAAATAATTCAAGTGTATATCCATCTAAGGTTTTTGATAATGGGATTGCATCTTCTTAACCCATGAAGAATAGTGTATAAATGACAACCATCAATGGTAACATTCAAACATTAAATGAGCCCTTTGAAAACCTAATGTCCTTCCCAAGAGGTCTTACTCATAATGAATGGAGTAGGTGAATTATAATGGAAAGTGAATGATAAATCATTATAAATTATTTCATATCACTCTTATCACATAATATCCTTCACTTATCACTACCTCATGATTTCATGATGCCTACATTTTCACTATTTAATGGGAGTGGTGATCCTTATTTTAACATCAAGTACTTTATGGATTCTATTGGGAAATGCAATATCAACAATTGGATATTTCTTAAAACACTCCCTAATATCCTAATAGGTCAAAATTTACATTGGTTTCATTATATTCCTATGGATATTTTCATACATATCTTGGGTTGTAATATTTTTTTTAGCACATTACATTCACAATAAGGTACCAAAGATTACATTTGAACATCTTCCCTCTCTTCACCAAGTAAAATATGAAGTTTTTAATGATTAAATATTATGATTCAAGTCTTGTATGCATCATTTGATATACCAACCAATGAAATATGGTTTCAATACACATAGTCATCTACTGAGATTGTTATCTCATATTAAGAGTTCCACTATATATGACATATATGTATTGTGACTCTTATTTGAAGTAACACATCATATTTAAGCCTCATAAATTATCATGATTATTTCATTAGTTATATAGGTTTTATTCACTTATTTTATGCCACATTCAACACTTATTTTATCTCATCTATACGTCCATGACTAGACATTACACCTTGAGTGACACATATACCTAGTCATCCATACATCTACTACTTAATTAACACATTATTATGATGGATGTTTATTATAAATAACATCATGTATGCATTCAAAATCAAAATTAAAAAATAAAAAAAAATAAAAATCACAAAAATATTCATAAAAGACAAAAAATAAAAAACCCTTTGCCTTTATCTTAGTCATTTAATACATATCATGCATATTTTACTTATACTAGAGGTTTTTCACACATTTGTGTTTGAAACATATGCTTGTCATGATATATTTTGAGTAGGTGAGATCCATTATATCTAGGTTATATGTTTATGTACTCATTCGTTCCTCACCTAGGGGGGATTTATATACACGAGACTATTTCATAGTAATATCTTTGTATTTTTTTTTTCATTTTCTATATAGAGCCACTTTACTTGGATTATATATCTTGTATTTTTGTGTACATGGAGTATACATATATTTATTTTGTACATGAATATCTACATGAAATTATTACATATTAGAGTCACATGGATGAGTACATTTTCTATCACATGCTTTTTGATCAACATTTGTCTATTTATTACAGCTTGGCCTCATAACATTTTTTACGAAACTTTGTTTACATGGGACATATATATCCTTGCTATTAAGGGTAAATATACCACACATACCTCCTTAAATATTATTATACACATATTTAAAATTTGGAGTGACGATTAGGACATATTATCCAACCCTTTCATCTTTGATCATGTTATCTATACCTTGCCACTCTTGGGGGAACATAACATTATTAAATTGGACACTATATCAAGTTTTTGTTTCACATGATTATTCATAATTAGACATATTATATGCACCCATAAAATCATACCACACATTATTCCTTGAGCCTCATTGATACTATATGATATTATGGACATATATTATCCATATGCCCTACATTATTACATTGGTGGGGTTCTTATGCCCTACGTACTATTTAAATATTGAAATATCATGATTGTCATACTTTATACTTACATGAATTTATCTTACACATTGGTATACATGACACATATTTTCCTATGGGGGAATTGTACCCAAACATGTTCCTTATTGATCATATCTATACATCTATTTTCTTAGTGGGGCATGGCACCCATATATCTCTCTCCATGAGTCTAATGGACATATACTACATGTTTAATCTATAATAACATTCACTTATGAGTCTATATTGATTATTTAAATTATAAATCTTACTTGTTCCTTGAGACATGATAAGTTATCACTCGTGGTACATTCATTACCATATCTATCAACCCTTGAGTTTTTGTACATAAGGAGGCATGTTATTTCCCAATGTAAATATTTATCCTCAATATAGTATGTATTAATTTATGAGATTTGACACATATTAATTTATATCATATTATCATGAAACATTGATATTATCTTACGATTGGGAGTTATACTACATATGTACCTTTGATTATTGCATTGATGGGACATGATTCCCCACACAAACTTTTACACATTGCCACATTATATTCATCATGCTTGAAATATAATGATTCATAAAATAACCCATCAAGAGATAATATCTTATTAAAAAACATAAAAAACATTACAAAATACTCAAAAATTCAAAAACATTACTTTATACATGGTAACATATTCACCTATGCTAGAGGTTTTCATATCCATGATTTACACATCTACTTCTCACAATATTTCTTAAGTGGCTACTATGTAGATTTACATGTTAAATGATACTATAGTGCATATTATTTGCCCATATCTTGTGTGTGTCTGTGGGCGAGGGGGCGGGAGTGGGGGGGGTTTGTAGAGGTCTGTATTTACATACACAACTCATATCCTATCTTGGGGGCATGGTCATACAATATTTTTTGGATGGTGATATATTTCCTTTCTTATCCTTTATCATATTAAGCTATAATAAATTAATTACTACATCTATTGATGGTACCCAGATATATATATCATATGAATATATTCATTATGATTGTTACATGGTTACATTGACTATTGTGTGTAAACATTTTCTTGTGTGTGGATCCTTGCCCATAAGTGATCATCTTTTTCATCATATCTTGTGTCATCTTCTTATGTGTTTTTTCACTAAATTGTTTAATCACAAACTTGGGTGTAGTCACTAATTTTTATGGTCCCAACTCGATTGAACTTTATTGATTTATTCTATGATTATAACCACGATGTATATCATGGATAATATTATACAATGACTTGTGTTTGATTTCTATTATGCACATATTTTTCAATATACTTTCTTGGTTTCTATGTTGCCATGGTTTCTACAATGCATATATGGGGGCATGTTACTTGTGTGTATTTCCATTTATATATGACTTGACTAGGGCATATTTGTGACATTTTGGGTGTACTATTTTTCCCCTTATTTCTTTTCTTTAGGGGGCATCATATATGTTTATTTTGTTCTTGATATGATAATATATTTATTGCAATATGAGACACTTTTTTATGATAGTAGGGGGCATGAATAGATGCTAATTCATTCATTCTAACTATACAATTTTGCAAAAAATGTGATCATATCAACTATTTTCAATTTCATTACATATGTTTTAGGATATTGACAATTCAGTTGTATTATTTTCATAACATATGATGCACTTAAATTTTTATTTCTAGATAAGTGATCGCAACACAAGTGTTCACACCTCACCTCAGAAGGGGGAATATATCAAGGCATTTATAAAATTTGAGAGATCTTGGGTGAAAAAATTTGAAATTTGACAAAATTTTCTACTTCTCTAATCAAGAAGTGGATTAGACCCTAGTAACTCCCGAAGAAGTGTTATCTATGTTTCAACACCTATTTGAAGTCTAGTGCCAAAAGAAGTTTATTCTGGCATTTTATAAAAATACCAACTAGGTGTACTCATTTATTTCTCTCTTTTCAAATTCAAAATTTTAAAATTTAAAATTCAAATTTTTAATATATATCATGAACATTTACTACCTATAGAAATTGGCACTTATTTTAGGTGCAATAAAAAAACCCATGGGGATGGAATTATTTTGGATTGCATATTCAAAACCCAAAATTTTCCTTAGGTAAGTGAAGGTGCATGTTTCAAAATATTTATATTTATACTTTTATGCACACATGTATTCACTCATGCTTACAAATCCATGTCAAAGTGGGGTATTATGTAGACATTGAAATTTGGTATAAGACCCTTTTCCATAGTATCTTATTAAAAATTTATAATTTTTGGCATACTTGCATATATTTTTAGGACTTTTATGACCCCCCATCAATCTCCATTTATCTCTCAAGACTTAAAATCACATCTAACACTTATCCAAATATACATGTTATCACCCTTAGATTAAATAAATCTATTATCATGATCCAAAGTTCGCATTAGGTAAACATGTGCCCTGCTTGGGTCCATCCCATTTACCTTTGTGGGTCATTTTGACTAGTGTTGTTAATCATGCACCTTTAACTTCATGCCTTATCATTTCTAAAGTTGGAAAACATGCATAGCTTGTCTTAGAACAACATATATATATATATATATATATATATATATATATATATATATATATATATATATATAAATCATCATATTCATTTCAAAAGAGATACAAAAAGAAAATAAAATTAGATTATAAAATATATATATATATATATATATATATATATATATATAAGTCATCATATTCATTTCAAAAGAGATACAAAAAGAAAAGAAAATTAGATTATCAAGGATCAAGACTTAGACTAGATCCAAACACCAAAATTTATCATTCTTCCTACTTCAAGTTGAACTTCATTGAGTTATATATCACACACTTGTGAAAAATATGTTTACCTTTGTATCTCATCATACTCTTATACCAAATTAAGGTCTTATCTTGCATGTAGTTACATCATAAATTCTACGGAAGATGAAGTTTAAAAGCTTTTCTCAAGCTATTCCATTTAATTTCACTTATAAAAACATGGAGTTCTGATTCCAACATGTTGGATATGTAGTTTTCAATGCTACTTTGATGGTTCCCTGAATCCATAACCCCTTATTAGTTTTGAGTGAAAAACTAGGTCAATAAGGATGAATAAAAATTTTATCATATTTTTCCTAACAAAACAATAAAGTGAACATACATGAAGATAAAAAATTAGGGATCAAACCAACCATAAAAACTCAAATTGCATAACCCTGTAAAGGTCAAACTCAAAAGAATATGGTTAGCCTGATATACTCTTTTGCCCAACATGAATCTACCTATATCAAACATGCATAGAGTTTAAGTCTACCAAGGAGAGCCATATATTTTAGGATCATTATTTTTTAGGCATAAAAGATCACATTCTAGAATCATAATTGCAAAATAGCAACAAGGTGTGATCATTTCTTGTCTTTTGTTCTTTATTTTGCATATCCTAGTTCATTTATCATTTTTTATTATTAATTTTGATAGTCAATTGTATAGCTATAAATTTCATTCTTTTATAGTTGCATTATTAGATATATTCATTGTAATAATTTATCCTAATTAGGACCATTAAGTCCTTATTTTTGGTAAGCACATATAATATCTGAAACTAGGTGTTTGATTTATTTTTTAATATTCAATGTGTAGTTGTGTATGAAAGTTTGTGTAATGGTTGAATATATAGACATGTTACAAGGGGGTTGCATAGTTGGTAGAATGTGTAATTCCTCCTTCAACTACAATTTACATAATGCAATGAGTTTTAGGATGATATGGGTAGTGGATGACATTGGAATTGTCATCGTATGATTATAATTAAAGCATTGGAAATATGCATTATTATTTAATCTATTTCTACTAGATTAAAAATGAGACATCATCATTATATTTATCTTAAAAATCTATTTTATGGTAATTTTGATTCTAGTATAAATAGGGGTGAGCTTATCCAACATATAACTATAGAACAATACATTCTAAAATAAAATAAAGTATATATAAACTATTGATGCAAAAGTGACACAATTTTTTTAGTTTAATATATTTTATTTTTATAATTAAAAAAAAATCCATGTGTTGCATTGAAGGCAAGAAATTTACATAAACTTTGGCGATGAAAAATTGGAAAAAAATGATGTAAATCCAAAATAAAGTCAATGTGCCAAAAAAATCTTAGTCATGTTAAATTCGTGTGAATTTTGCATTGCCAAAGTTGACGTAAAATGCTCAAAATTTTGTCTCAAAACACAAAAACCTAAATTTTGATGAAAATATGATGAAAATAGCAATGCAACATGAACATAATGTAATATTGAAAGAAAGAGAACATAAAGTGAAAATACATAAGTTAATTCTAATAAGAAAGCATGTAGCATAATCGATAGTGACAAGAAAACAAAAGGAACATATAATTCATATCAATGAGAAGGATCACGTAATGGATGATATTGTTGAATATGGTACTTTAGATTATGGATTATCATGGCTTGATGATTAGATAACTCAACACTCTATATTGTCCTTTGTATCTTCTAATAGTTTTCTTTGTATATCTACTAATGATCATTATGACTCACATGGTTATGACTATATTAATGTTTAGCCTTACTTACCAACTACTTGTATTTGAATATTAACATTCTCTATTTTAGTTTTGTTTCTTCTTATCACTTTCTTGTGTTGCTTATTTATCTCTTTAATTGTTTTTAGCTTCTACTTTCTAGTATGATTGTTCTATTTTTTATTTCTCCCACTTAAGTTTTTATTATCTTTATTTATTTTATGATTTGAAATTATAATTGGTTTTGGTTTATATATTATCTCCTATATGATTTTATATATTTTTTCTCATTCTTTACAATTCATTGATCTTTCAAAACTACATCTAATTTAATTTCATTGGATTTTCATGTTTTAATTTTTATTGTATTTTAATTTTCTAGCCTTATATTGCTTCTTTTCTTTTATTTGATGTTTTATTCCATTATTAATTATGATTTGACTCACATTTTTATTTTAACGCTCAAATTATTTCATATTGTTTTGGTTCAAAATTGCATTCTATAATCTTATTTTGATTATTATTGTCTTCTTGTTGTTTGAGTTTCCTTTATCCTAAAAATTTAAAAGGACTTCTTAATGTTGAATGGACATTTTTGGAAATCAGTCAAAAATTAAATGCATTTTGATAGGAGTGGAAAAGTAGGGATGTTTCTTTTATTACCTCTTTATTTTGCTTGTTATGATTTCATGATTTTATATGTAATTTATTCCAAATTTCATTGTATTTTGCATATTTTTTGTAAATATTTACCATTTATTTGTTATAATAATACTAAATATGGAAAAATTTCCATCACCATTTAGGTTGGATTACAATTGCCATGAGTTTTCCATCTTTTTTGTTTGTGTGATCTGATGGTAACACAACTCTTATGAAATGGTGATACCAATTTCATGCTAATGGGGACATGAATAATGCTGGATTAGTGTCACCATTTATTCCATTAAAATTTAAGGTTTATCTATATATTATGTATATAAGACTCCTTAAATTCATTTTATTATTTGATTACATTTTCATGAGTGGTGGAAGTGATGTAATTTTGGTGGAGGATGAGTTTTCAAAGAGAAGTAGGTGAATCGGGTTGACTTTGTTGGAGAATGGGAGGTGAGCTTATTTATTTTTTTACTTAATTTCATTTATTAATTTTGTTGATGTGTTAATTTAGCATTACATTAATATATTTTAAAACATACCAAATTTAAATAGCTAAACATAGATAAAATATTAATTTTAATGAAGGTTTTGAATGTATGGAGGGAGTGAAATTTTAATTTTAATTTATCTAAGATTGAAGCTATGTATCAATCAATCTATCTTAAAATTATTAGTTGTTAATTTAACCTTACTTTAAGTGAGATTGGTCAAAAAATATGTAATGAATAAATTCAAATTAGTATACTAGAGCTTGTTGGTTTTATTTTGTGAATACTTACAATAAAAGTTTAGAGATAACAATATGCAAAATGAATTTTCAAAAATAATTATTGTACCACACTTGTATAAAATATTTTGTTAATAATAAAGACTAAAACTATCCAATTACAAGAATCTTACATGATAAGTTAATTTTAAATGAATACATTTACTTAATAACTAAGTAAATTAAAAAAAATCCAAGATATCAAGTTTAATTCACCGATAAGATATGGACATCATGCAAAAAGCTTATTCATTAGTTAATGAAATATGCACACTAGAAAAATGAAAGTTTAAAAATAGAATTGTAAAAATATAAATTTAAAAATATAATTTTGATTACAATAAATTTAATTTTAGTTAACTAAACATTCAATAAACTGGATTCTAATTCCCACTTCTAATTATTTTTTAGTAAGTTCTCCTAAAGTGTCTATAATTGACCAAACAACTAATCTAGGACTTAAATAAATTAAATAAACTTACTAAAATAATAAAATAAATAATTAAACTCAATCTGATATAAATGATCAAATGTTCATATTAGAATCATACTCAACATTCACCTCTTTGATGTAAATTAGAGAGATATTTATCATCTCTTTTAAGTCTTCCTTGAATCTGATTATATAATACTTTAGTGATAATATCAAAAATTATCACATAATCAATGAAAAAATATTTATCATTAACCAAGTCAGTAACAAAATAATGTTTGATTTCAATGTGCTTTGTTCTAGCATGAAAAACTTGATACTTGGACTACTATATTGCCCCATTATTATCATAAAAATATATGTGTTGATTCAAGTTGAACCTCTCTAAAATCAAGTAAGAGTTTTCTCAACCATAATACTTATATGCAAGCTGATGTAAGAGTTTTATATATAGTTTTAGTAGAAGATATTACAATTGTAGTTTGTTTCTTTGAAGATCGAGAAGCCAACCTACTTCTTAGTATGGAACAATAAACTGAAGTTGACTTCATGCCATCAAAATATACTCCATAGACAAGTGAACGTTTAAAAATAGAACTATAAAAATAGAAATTTAAAAATACCATTTTGATTAAAATAAATTTAAATTTAGTTAAATAAATATTCAATGAACTGGACTCTGACTGACACTTTTAGTTATTTTTTAGAAAGTTCCCAAAAAGTATCCAAAATTGACCAAATAACTAATCTAAGACTTAAATAAATTAAATAATATTTTTAAGATAATAAAAAACTAAATAAACATAATATTATACAAATGATCAAGTTTTTATATTGGAATCATTCTCAACATCCCTCTTTTTGATGCTAATTGGAGAGATGTTTATTAACTCTTTAAGTCTTCTATAAATCTACTTGTACAATCTCTTGGTGAGAGTATTATCAAATTGATCATAAATTTTTACATAATAAATGAAAAAATATTTATCATTAACCAAGTCAGTAATAAAATGATGTTTGAATTCATTGTGCATTGTTCTAGTATGAAAAACTAGATTCTTGGATAATTATATTCCTCCATTATTATCACAAAAAATATGTGCTGGCTCAATTTGAGCCTCTCTAAAATTAGCTAAGAGTTTTCTCACCCACAATCCTTGTGTGAAAGATGTTGTAAGATTTTTATATTCAATTCTAGTAGAGACTAGTGCAATTGTAGCTTGTTTCTTTGAAGACCAAGAAGATAACCCACTTTCTAGTGTGAAACAATAAACTGAAGTTGACATCATGTCATCAATAGATCATTCCTAAATTTTAATGTGTCTCTAATGAGACATGTAGAACTTACTATTTTAAAATGAATACCATTATTATAAGTTATTTTTAAATATTTAAAAATTCTCTTCACTACTTTCAAATATTTGAGTGATGGTTTTCTCATAAATATAGAGACTAGTGAAACTTTATAAGTAATATTATGTCTTATCATAGTGAGATATATCAAACCTCCCATCATGATTCTAAAATTATTTTTATAAGTTGAAGGAATTCTATCCTCTCTTATTATCTTTTCTTCACTAGTAATTAGTTAATAAAACATGTACACTAGATAAGTGAAAGTTTAAAAATAAAAATTTAAAAATATAAGTTTGATTAAAATTAATTCAAATTCAATTAATTAAACATTTAATTAATTGGACTCTAATTGTCACTTCTAGTTATTTTTTATGAAGTTCCTAGAAAGTGTCCAAAATTGATCAAATAACTAATCTATGGCTTAAATAAATTAAATAACCTTCTTAATCTAATAAAAAAACTAAATAAACTCAATCTAATATAAATGATCAAGTGTCAATATTGAAATCATGCTCAACATTTCCATCTTTGATGCAAATTGGAGAGATGCTTATCATCTTCTTAAGTCTTCCATGAATCTATTTGTACAATCCCTTGGTAAGAATATCATCAAATTGATCATCAATTCTAACATAATCAATAAAAATATTTATCATTGACAAATTTAGTAACAAAATTATGCTCAAGTTCAATGTGCTTTGTTCTATCATGAATAACTATATTTTTGAAAAGTTGTATTGCCCCATTGTTATCACAAAAAAATATATGTCGGCTCAAGTTGAGCCTATCTAAAATTAGTTAAGAGTCTTCTCAACCATATTATTTGTGTATAAGATGATGTAAGAGTTGTATATTTAATTTTAGTAGAGGATAGTGAAATTGTATCTTATTTCTTTAAAGACCAAGAAGGCAACCCACTTTGTAGGGTGGAACAATAAGCTGAATTTAAATTCATGTCATCAAGAGATCTTCTCTGAATTTAAATGTTTATCTAATGAAACAAAAAATTATTGTTTTGAAGTGAATACTATTATTATAAGTTCTTTTTACATATTTAAAAGTTATCTTCACTACTTATAAATGCTTGAGTGATGGTTTGCCTATAAATATAGAAACTAGTGAAACCCCATAACTAATATTAGGTCTTATCATAGTGAGATACATCAAACCCTCCACCATGATTCTAAAAATATTTTTAACAGTTGAAAGACTTCCATTATCTCTTATTATCTTTTTTTCACTCATAATTAGTGAATAAAACATGCACACTAAACAAGTGAAAGTTTAAAAATAGTAATATAAAAATAAAAGTTTAAAAATATGAGTTTGATTAAAATAAATTCAAATTTAGTTAACTAAATATTTAATGAACTGGACTCTAATCAGTACTTCTAGTTATTTTTAAGAAGTTACTAGAAAGTGTATAAAATTGACAAAACAACTAATCTAAGACTTAAATAAATTAAATAATCTTACTAATCTAATATAAAACCAAATAAACTCAATATGATACAAATGATCAAGTGTTCATATTAGAATCATTCTCAACATTTCCCTCTTTGATATAAATTAGAGAGATGCCTATCATCTCCTTAAGTCTTCTATGAATCTACTTGTATAATCTCTTAGTGAGAATATCAATAATTGATCATCATTTTTCACATAATAAATGAAAAAAATTATCATTGGCCAAGTCAATAACACAATAATGTTTGAGTTCAATGTGCTTTGTTCTAGCATGAAAAACTAAATTCTTGGATAATTGTATTACCCTATAATTATCATAAAATATGTGTTGACTCAAATTGAGCCTCTTTTAAATTAGATAAGATTATTATCATCCATAATCCTTGTGTGTAATATGATGTAATAGTTGTATATTCAATTTCAGTAGAGGATAGTGTAATTTTAACTTATTTCTTTGAAGACTAAGAAGCCAACCCACTTCCTAGTGTGGAACAATAAACTGAAATTGACTTCATGTCATCAAGAGATCCTTCATAGATAAGTGAATTTTTAAAAATAGATCTTAAAAATTTAAATTTAAAAATATAAGTTTGATTAGAATAAATTCAAATTTAGTTAAGTAAACATTCAATGAACTGGACTCTAACTGTCACTTATAGTTATTTTTTAAGTTCCCAAAAAGTGTGTAAAATTGACCAAACAACTAATCTAGGACTTAAATAAATTAAATAACCTTATAAAACTAATAAAAAATTAAATAAACTCAATCTGATACAAATGATCAAGTGTCTATATTGAAATCATGCTCAACATTTCCCTCTTTGATGCAAATTAGATAGAGGCCTATCATCTCCTTAAGTTTTCCATGAATCTAATTGTACAATCCTTTGGTGAGAATATTAATCAAATTGATTATCAATTCTCACATAATCAATGAAAAAATGTTTATCATTAACCAAGTCAGTAACAAAATGATGTTTTAATTATAGGCCTATCATCTCCTTAAGTTTTCCATGAATCTGATTGTACAATCCTTTGGTGAGAATATTAATCAAATTGATTATCAATTCTCACATAATCAATGAAAAAATGTTTATCATTAACCAAGTCAGTAACAAAATGATGTTTTAATTATAGGCCTATCATCTCCTTAAGTTTTCCATGAATCTGATTGTACAATCCTTTGGTGAGAATATTAATCAAATTGATTATCAATTCTCACATAATCAATGAAAAAATGTTTATCATTAACCAAGTCAGTAAAAAAATGATGTTTTAATTCAATGTGCTTTGTTCTATCATGAAAAGCTAAATTCTTGGATAATTGTAATGCCTCATTATTATCACAAAAAATATGTGTTGGTTCAAGTTGAGCCTCTCTAAAATTAACTAAGAGTCTTTTTAACCATAATTATTATGTGCAAGATGATATAAGAGTTGTATATTCAATTTTAGTAAGGATAGTGCAATTGTAACTTGTTTCTTTGAATACCAAAAAGTCAACTCACTTCTTAGTGTGGAACAATAAAATGAAGTTGACTTCATGTCATCAAGAGATCCTCCCTCGTAAAATGAAAATTTAAAAATAGAACTGTAAATATAGAAATTTAAAAATATAAGTTTGATTAAAATAAATTTAAATTTAGTTAACTAAACATTTAATGAATTGGACTCTAATTGGCACTTCTAGTTATTTTTTAGAAGTTTACAGAAATTATCCAAAATTGACTAAATAACTAATCTAAGACTTAAATAAATTAAATAATATTTTTAAGCTAATAAAAAACTAAATAAAATCAATTTGATATAAATGATCAAGTTTCTATATTGGAATCATGCTTAACATTCCCCTCTTTGATTTAAATTGAAGATATGCATATCATCTCCTTAAGTCTTCCATGAATCTGCTTGTATAATATTTTGGTGAGAATATTATCAAATGGATCATCAAGTTTCACATAATTAATTAAAATATGTTTATCATTGACCAAGTCAGTAATAAATTGATGTTTGAGTTTA
The DNA here is from genome assembly GCA_037957365.1 of Torreya grandis. Taxonomy (NCBI): domain Eukaryota; kingdom Viridiplantae; phylum Streptophyta; class Pinopsida; order Cupressales; family Taxaceae; genus Torreya; species Torreya grandis. The sequence goes on from JARHVA010000061.1 coordinate 1,502,563, forward strand.
ATGTGTTTTGTTTTAACATGAAAAACTAGATTTTTAGACAATTATATTTCGCCATTATTATCATAAAAATATGTGTTAGTTCAAGTTGAGCCTCTCTGATGTAAGAGTTCTATATTCAATTTCAGTAGAGGATATTTCAATTGTAGCTTATTTATTTGAAGACCAATAAGCTAACCTAATTTTAAGTGTGAAATAATAAATTGAAGTTGACTTCATGTCATTAAGAGATCCTCCCTAAATTTAAATGTGTATCTTATGATACATAAATAACTTACTATTTTGAAATGAATACCATTATTATAAGTTATTTTTACATATTTAAAAAATCTCTTCAATGCTTAAAAATATTTGAGTGATGGTTTGCTCGTAAATATAGAAACTAGTGAAACCCCATAACTGATATCAGGCTTTATCATAGTGAAATACATAAAATCTCTCACCATACTTTTAAAAGTATTTTCATCAGTTGAACGACTTCCATCCTCTCTTATTATGTTTTCTCCACTTGTAATTAGTTAATAAAGCATGTACACTAGACAAGTAAAAGTTTAAAAATAGAATTGTAAAAATAAAAATTTGATTAAAATAAATTTAAATTCAGTTAACTAAATATTAAATTAATTGGACTCTAACTGACACTTATAGATAATTTTAAAAAAATTCTATAAAGTGTGAAAAATTGATCAAATAACTAATATAGGACTTAAATAAATTAAATAACCTTCATAAGATAATACAAAATAAAATAAACTCAATCTGATACAAATGATCAAGTGTCCATATTAGAATATTGTTCAACATTCACATCTTTGATGCAAATTAGAAAGATGCCTATCATCTTCTTAAGTCTTCCATGAATCTGCTTCTACATTCCCTTGGTGACAATATCATCAAATTGATCATCAATTCTCATAAAATCAATAAAAAAAATATTTATCATTGACCAATTTTGTAACAAAATAATGTGTGAGTTCAATGTGTTTTGTTCTAACATGAAAAACTAGATTTTTAGACAATTTATATTGCCCCATTGTTATCACAAAAAATATGTTTTGGATCAATTTGAGCTTATCTAAAATTAGCAAAGAGTCTTCTTAACCATAATTCTTATGTGTAAGTTGATGTAAGAGTTTTATATTTAATAAATAGATGTTAGTACAATTGTAGCTTGTTTCTTTCAAAACCAAGAACCCAACCCACTTCTTAGTGTGAAACAATAAATTGATGTTGACTTCATGCAATCAAGAGATCATCCCTAAATTTAAATGTATATCTAATAATACATACAAAAATTATTGTTTTGAAATAAATACCATTATTATAAATTCCTTTTACATATTTGAAAATTCTCTTCATTGCTTTCAAATGTTTGAGTGATGATTTTTTCATAAATATAAAAAATAGTAAAACCCGATATTTGATATCAAGTCTTATCATAGTGAGATACATCAAGCCTCCCACCATGATTCTAAAAATATTTTCATCAGTTGAATGACTTTCATCCTTTCTTATTATCTTTTTTCCACTTGTAATTAGAGTGTTCACTGATTTAAAATCTTGAAGATTGTACTTATATAACATGTCTTGGGTATATTTGGCTTGATAAATGAATACTTCCTCTTTATTTTGATAGAATTTCATGCAAAAAAAAAAACTTCATAAGTCCAATATCAGTCATCTCAAATTTTTATTTCATAGATTCAATGAAGCTATTCAAAATCTCCATAGAGCTACCTATAAGTATGAAGTTATCTACATAGAAACAAACATATTAAATATTATAACTTGATACTTGTATGTAAGGAAATGTTTTTACCTTTTACCTCAAAACCTTGTGGTTGGCCCACATATCCTTCTTCTTCAATCACTGCATTTAGGAATGCACTTTTAACATTCATTTGATAGATTTTTAATATTTTATGAGAAACTAAAAAAAATTAGGGTTATAGTATCTCGACATTCCATGATTGCATAGTTTTCCTCATAGCCAACCCCATATGTTTTTATAAATCTTTTTACAAATAGTCTAACTTTTAGCTTATCAACTATTCCATCACCCTTGTTTTTGATATTATAGACACACTTTGTACCAATGATATATTTACTAAATAGAGGACTAACTAAGGTACTACCATTCCTCTCAATTGAATCTATATCTAATTTCATGGTATCAACCCATTCTTTCTTTTAACTAGCTTATGCATAACATCTAGGTTCACTAACCACCATTAACAATGTAAATATAATATTTTCATCATAAATAGCATAAAAATTTTACCTTCCTAATTTTGAATCCTTATAATCCTCCTTTCATAATTCTAATTTAATATTTGATTTGTTGGATGCAGATTCAATAATTGATTATTTTTATTTGGAGTTGATGAAGATGCATGACTGTTCTCTTGAAAAGAGTGAGTATTATTTCCTTTTGAACTATAAATATGGTAAGAATTTGTAATCCCTCAAAATAAAATTCAATAGGTTTCCCCATTACTTATGATTTTTATATCTACATGATCAAAATCAACATCCACCTCATTTTCAAAAATAATACAATCCTTAGAAACCATTCTGGAGTTACTAGTAGGATTATAAAACTTATATGTTTTGATTTCATCACTATAACTTGTGAAATATGAGGAAAACTCTTTGGATATAATTTTTTAGTCTTCTCATTTTAAATATGTACAAAATATAAATAACCAAATACTTTTAAATGAAAAATAACTAGTTTTATATCATACCAACCTCCATAAGGTGTCTTGTCTTTGTCCACCATTGCAAGACTTTTGTTAATGATGTAAACTATTATTTTTATTGCTTCAACTCAAAAACACCTTTCCAAGTTATTATTATCTAACATATTCCTTATTAAATCCATTATGGACCTATTATTTGTTTCAATAATGCTATTTTGTTGTGGTGTTAAAAGAACTATTAACTACATTTTAATTCTTTGTGAAGTAGAAAACTCATTAAATTCATTAGAACAAAATTTAGGTTCTCTATATATTCTCAAGGCCTTGATAGACTATCCACATTATTTTTTAGCTAAATTTTTGGAAGTTTTAAAATGTGAAAAATCTCCACTTTTTTTTTCAGCAAAAATACCTACATAAACCTTGTAGCATCATCTATGAAATAAATAAAATAGATATTATTACCAATACTTCTATAAAATAATGGTCCACATAAATCTGAATGAACCAACTCCAAATGTGTATTTGTAACTCTCTATTTTATGATAGGGAAAGACTCCATATTATTTTTTCCAATAATAAATGACTTCCATGCATCATCCTATTTAAAATCTAACTTGGGAATATCTCTTACCATACCGTTTGTGTCAAAAATATGTAAGATCTTAAAACTAATATGATCATATCTTGAATGCCACAACATGTTAACATCCTCAATGGTGAAGAAACAAGTGTAAACTTTCATCATATTTATATTCAATAAAAACATCATATTATTTACCATATAGGATTTCCAATAAATCTATTTCTAGATCTCTTATCAAAAATATTAAAAATATTATCTTTAAAAAGTAGTTTGAAACTATTTTATACTAATTAATCAAAATTAATCATATTATGACTTAGATTTGGAGAAAAGTAAGCATCCTTAATTTCACCTTTAGATTGATTTATAGTGATTTTAATTTTTCCCTTTCCTTCAACTTGGATGTAATTTCCATCTACCAATTGTACTTTACTTTTTAAATAGTCATCTAATGTGCTAAAACCATCTTTGTGACTTGTCATGTGATTTGAGCACCTCGAATCAAAAAACTACCAATAATTTGATTCCTCCATTCCCACATTAAATGTGAGATAATAATATAAGCCCACTTGAATAATATTTTTCTTATTTTGAAAAAAAATAATTTCACTCTCTTGATTAGCTTGATTCTTAGTTGTTAATATCTTACAATACTTTATCATGTGTCCTAGATTTTTATAGTAATGATAAGTAAATTATTTTTTGATCTTACCTATGAATTTAGCTTCAACATTTATCTTTGAATTTTTATTTTTTGATAACTTCCTTTATTTTTATTTTTAATTTTAACTTTGGTATTTAAAATATTAGCCTTGGTTTCACGTGCTTGTTCTTGGTCTCATGTGTATAGTCTCATCTTATCCTCATGGGATAAGACAAAACCCACTAACGCATTAACACTCATAATGTTCATGTTATTACACTTTTCAAGAGTGATCATTATATGTAACCATTTTTGACTAGAATATCTCAAAATATTATTTTAACATTATCTTGTATAGTTTCTCCATAAATCTTCTTTCTATGCACTAGATCATCTATTCCTACATAATATTTTCTAACTACTCCATTATCTGACATTATTAAATTTTTAATATTCATTTTAATAGTTGGGTTTTTTTATTCTCTTAACTCAATAGATCTTTTATATTATTTTTTAAATGTATTACATGCCTCATGAGTATTCTTGCATTCTATAATTCTGAGATAGATGCTTGGTCTATGACACTCTGAAGATAGAAAAAAGCTTGTGCATTTGCCTTTCCTTCATCATTTTTTGTTATTTTCTAATCTTGTGTCAAGGTTTTTTAGTCTTAGGGTGGTGTATACCCATGGAGAACATTCCCCTAAATTTATTTTCATATAATAATTCATTTCAACTGATCTCTCCAATACTCAAAGTTATCACATTTCAAAACAAAAATATTCATGGAAGTAGAATTAATTGAAACCATTATTTCTTCTAATAATTACTTGAAACCCTTCTAAATATTTTTTAAACCTATATATAATACTAAATAAAGGTTTTTAATGTATGCAGGGAGTGAAAATAATCTCTTAATCAATATGAAATTGAAGCTATGTATCAACCAATCTATCCTAGAATTACTAGTTATTAATCTAGCAATGTTATGAGATTGATGAGAACATATGCACTGATAACTTCAAATTAAGATACTTAAGCTTGCTGAATTTTCTTTGTGAATACTTGTAATAAAAATAAGAGTTAAAAATATGAAGAATAAATTTCAAAAAATAATTATTGTATGATTCATGTGCACATTAATTTATTAATATTAAAGGCTAAAACTAGACAATTACAAGAAACTTTCATGACAATTTAATTTTAAATTAAGACTTCTACTTAAAATCTAGGTAAACTAAAAATATTTTCTAAGATAAAAAGTTTAGCTTACTCATAAGATATGGACATATTAAAAAAATCCTCTTCATCAGTTAAGAAAATATTTACACTCACATGCACACTAGAAAAGTGAAAGTCTAAAAATATAACTCTAAAAATAGAAATATAAAAATAGAACTCAAGAAATATACATTTGAATAAAAACTTTAAATTATGTTAACTAAATATTTAGTAAACTAGATTCTAACCATTACATGTATGAGTGGAATTGATAGGGTAAAATAGCCACTAAATGCTCAAAATGGTGAAGAAATTCATAACAATTTAAAATATTCGTGTATGAGTAGCCCAAAATTATTTACTTTGAACACATATAAATTGACTGATGATGGGGATGCCAAAAGTCACAAGGATTGATAATCATGTTAAAGTGTCAAAAAATAAAAGGAATTAAGAAATTGGTTACATAAGTGGCCCAAAATTCACTACTTTGAACACATATAAATCAACTGATACTGGGGGTATCGAAGTCACAAAGAATGATCATCATGTAAAAGTGTCAAAAAAAACAAAGAATGAAGGAATTGTCTACACTAGTGGCCCAAAATCCAATAATTTAAACAACATGTTCAAAAATATAAAAGTCTTTCTAGAAATGTGTCATGTAAAAAGAGAAAAAAAATCTCAATAGGGTCCCAACAACAATGCCATGTCAGGTACCCTTTACACTGTGAGAGAGAAAACAAAGTGTATTTTAAGAGCTAATAGATTGTATAAGAAAGGAGAAATAATAAAAAATTATTATTATGGGGGTGGTTTGGCCAACTATCAAACTAAAACCTGCCCTTCAGTCTTTGACAATATGGTATCTAAAATGACTTACCAAAAATCACAAAAAAGGTGTCATTGCATTTGAGAAATGTAATGAAAATGACCTCAAAAAAGTTTTGCTATGATAAAAATTACACCCTTAAAGTGCAATAAAAGTGCCATGCATGAAATACACCTAAGAAAAATACATAACCAATAGTCTCATATCCAATCCATATCTAAATATTATAGCTAATGATTTATCATGAATTATTGAAAAAATGTGACATGCCAAATGAGTTAAAATGGTTATTTTCCTTCATGTTGTGTCATTTTTACCCATGCATTTTTTTGATATGTGAAAAATGTGATTTACATGGCTTGGTAAATGAGATGCCACACAAAATAATTATTCTTGAAAATGCCTAATAAACTATTCTAAGCTATGAAGCTAGCTTTTAATGGCACTAATATAATATTAAGATCTGGTCTAACTGGGATCAAATTAGAAGTAAAGCACAAATCATGTGGGATAGGAAAAATAAGAGGAGAACTAAAATTAAAACCAATAAGATTGATCAAATAGAAAACATCAATGTGTTTTTATAAAACTCAATGTGCCAATAATAGAACAATGTATCTAAACCATTATAAAATACAAAGGAAGAGAAGTGTATTTCTAACAAATTCAAGGAATTTCATCTCTTTTCCTATAGGCCACATTAAATGTGACATATAATGATGGTAGAAAGTGTGGGAAGGTAAGCATTGAATGCATCCTCAGACATGTGTACACTCTAACTACACACTACCTATTCTTAGTAGAAAAACCAACTACTTGAGTTAACTAAAAGTGCAAATAAATATTTGCACTAGCAATTTTTATAAGCTAATCTTGATATTGGTTAATGAGTGTGATCCTAGTAAATTGAATGTTTACAATTTTTTTGGGGTTGTTGATATAATTGTGCTCATCAATTGTGCTCATCAAAACCCTCTCTCATTTTCTCAAAATTCTCTATGTATCTCCTAAAATTTATTCTCTTATCTCTCATGTCTAATGAACTTTAAGACACTTTGAAAAAAAATAAAAAAATGGGAGTAGTTACTTGAAAATTAGTAAAATGGCTATCACACAAGTTAGCATGCATCCTAATGCAACATGCATATATGTATCCTTATCATTATTAGTAAGATGCAATAAACTAGTAGATTCTACATGCTCTTTAACTAATCCTTCAATTCTACATTTGGTATGGGGTGTTGTTCTAATATTTATATTATTTATTTATACTTAATATATGGATATTTAATTCAAATATTTCCTCCTAAATTCATTAACATGATTTTGTATATATAGAATTCATGAATTCAAATTAAGACCTTATTGGTAAGAAATATGACAAACAGGGCATAACAAACCAAACAAAAAGGAAAATGGGTCAAGGGACCCAAAAAATAATATTAATAGGATTTTAAGATTTGATAATGGTTAGATTAGAATAATAAGGTTCATTCTTGGTATATTAAAAAAAGTAAAATAATTTTTTGGATGTTTTTGTTGGCCAATTTTTTGGCCCACATACCAAAATTCTGACTAATTTAAAGAGATGGACAAGATCAAGAATAAGTGGAGGACTAGAATAAGTAGAAGTGAAAAGCATTTCGAAGTGTATCTACAAAGGAAATGGACCTTTTCAAAAGTCTTGAAGACCTTTTATTTCAAAGAAGTGGCTGAAGCAAATAAATCTGAAGGGTCATTCTCAAAAAGCCTGAAATAAAAAGGCCCACAAGAAAGTGTTCGAGGGAAACATGTTCTCACTAGTGTTAAATATCAATCTCATAAAATAGATATTGGCATTAAAAATCTATCAAAGGGGTCCCTGGCCAAACATAGAGATGATGCATGGTAGCATTTTGGGAGCTAAATCTGATAACACATAATCAATCTTACATTGAATATTAATGGTGAGTGAAAGTCAAAGGCATCAATGAATCTCAACATTAAAAGTGTGCATGACAAGTGTTAAAGACACATTTAACTAGTAAGAGATTGATGACTCATAGGAATCCATGCACAAGCAGATCCATGAACATGCAAAAAGCCAAGGGGGTATCAATTTTAATAGAAAATATATAAGTCCAAAATAATAGTAAGGAGCATGATAGGTTTTAAATGCAAGAGATCAAATCATGTATAATTGATAGGTACATATAGCTACCCACAACATGGCTCTCTCAGCTCCAAAAAGGGAGACTTGAATATGTAAAGGGATTGAGGGGATTTACGGTGATCTTGGATGGTTCATTTCATGGTCAAGAAATTACACGCTCTAAAGGTAAAAGGATTTCAAGGACATAGTGGTGTTTGTAGCTATTATGACCCCTCTCTCCATTTTCTCATGAAATCCCCCTCTTCTCTCATTTCTTTCTGCTATATATAGAGGCTTTTGAGCCTAAAAAGAGATCCCTCAACTAGTGATAGAGTTAATCTATAATTTTCCTTGTAACATTCTCTTGAAGTAATATAAGACAATTTTTTTATTTTCATTGAAGTCAAGTGTGCATTATTGGAGTTTAACTTACAGGATGTATGTTTTCTCTCATCATCTATGATTTCTCTACACATCTCACTTTAATTTTTCTTGGTTTCTTGTAGGTCATGTGATGTGTTATCCTTTTGTGCCTTTGTAAAGTGTTACAAGTTATAGTGTCTCTCATGAATACCTATTCCTTCCTACCCTTCAAAGTGCATCCTCCCTTTTGACCTCCACGCAAATAGGATCAGCTAGACTATGTCTTGTTTAAGTTTCATAGTAGTAATTAAGGTTCCTAGTCTGAATGTGGATCACTCTCTATTTGGTGTATCACCTCCCTTAGCTTAGATTTCCTTTTTATGTCATCCTCCTATCCCTTTTCCTTAGCAATAAATTTTAGTGTAGGAAATAAGAGCTGAAGTGAATCGTCTGAGGAACTAGCCTCATTAAAAATCCTAGAGGTTCAACCTCACTACAAGATACCCACAACCTAAGTTTGTCCCACTTCTTATATCTAGGAGTGAGAGATCCTAAGAAACTCTCCTATAAAGGGTGCTAATTCTAGTCTACAACAATTTTAAGGGTATCTAGGGTCATATAAAGACAAATAAATAGTTTTTTGTAGAATTTCAATCATTTCAAATTAAGTGGTAGTATTCAAATTGACACAAGAAAAAACATGCCAATAAGATCCTATTTTGAACCACTTATCCATATGCACATAAACACTCAAATAATATATAAAATTAATAGTCATGTATCAAACTTAAGTGTCTACATAATTATCCATTTTAATGGGTCTACATGCATACATATCAGAGTAAAAAAAACATGTGTACCTAGAAAGCCCAAATAAGAAGTTGCAACCATAACCTATAACTATCAGTTAAAGTTAATACCAAATATGATAATGATATTAAATTAAAAATAAAAATAGAGGTTACCTTGTCACAAATTCTAGTCTACTTGACATGAAAAAAAAGAAATTATGTCTCTTCATTATCTACATAAGCATCCTGACTCCCATTGAGGATTCTGAAATGAGCATCCATACTCTTCTGTCTAAAATGTACATATAAATACAATAAAAACATTCTCAAGTATATTAATGTTTATATAAATCAATAATCAACAAACTATTGAAATCACCAATCAAACTAAAAATAGTAGGAAGGAATACACCTAAAGGTATTCAAACTATGTTGATGTCTCTATATAATCTTTGAATGTGTATCTAATTGAAGAGGCCAAGATAAGTATATATTATAATTATTTGGTGTGATTTGCCTCAAATATGTTGGTGAAAGTGTTTTTAGTGTGTCTTTTCCAAGATTTCACTGGCTCTTTAATTCGACTAACATCATTTAAATTGGTTGACAGGATTAATAATGAAGCAGAGGCTCAAGACCTATCTTTTGGGATCAATTTGGTGGTTTAATGTGGCATCTCTAAATTGATAATCAAATGTTATTCCATATTCCTAATATAGGATATTCACAATATACATGCATGTGTATGGCATATTGAAAACACCATGGACCACAATTGGGACAATCTAATTTCTTTTTCTCTCTAGGAGATGTGTCATTATTTCTGAGAAGCTAATTTGAAGGCAAATATTTTGGCAAATCAAAGTATTAAAAAAGTTAAATAATTATCAGTGATAATTCTTAAGGGGCCTAGTCTATGTCCCCTCCCTTTATTTATAATTTCTAAGGCCTTTGAGTCTCTAGTGAGGGGTACCCCATGGTTTATTTGGTTGGTTAGGCTTATTGGTGGCTTTAATCATTGATGTTTATGTTACAATTTTAATTGATGGATCCTTGATTTTGTGGCTCATGCCAAGATGGGATTATTGATTCCTTTTATTAATATAATTACCCTATTTATATGCCTTGTCTTTTGGGAAATTTTGGCTATAGAGATGATCTTTGATTGTAGTTCTAGACATTTTAAACTATTGACTATTTAATATAGCTTTCTCTTAGCGAGCCACTATTAAGAGTGGAAGTCAAGATTTTTGATATATACTTAGAAGGCTCTATGAGTGATGTGAGGATAAAGAATGTGTTTATGGTACAATTTGGGCAAATCATGGATGCTATCAAAATAATGGTGGTACAAAGCCCTCACAGGGTCAAGGTAAATTTAGATCTAGTGTCACTCTTTCTTGGACATTTCTTCTTGGCTGTAGAGGATAAAGAATTAGTGAATTTGGTGGTAGAGGGTTTGATTAGGCCTTTTTATAGAGTGGGTTTATTTGAAATCATTGTTGGTTTTACTTATAAAATTCATGATAATCTCCCACTCTCAAGATGAGAATCAGTCAGACTGTTCCCCTTGCAGTGTTTTAGGAGTTGGAGGTCCATTTAGAAAAAAGCCTTAGTTTTTATTGATCAAGTTTAGGGGTTCGTAAGGGCTCTAACTCATTCTAGAAGGCAAATCCTAATGGTGGGCATTGTATCTTTACATTCTCACCTTATATCGCTTGGAACTGTCCTAAATTTTTACTCAACCTATGTGCATTATGCAACTCATCTTTTGGATATAATTTTTATGGATGGTAGGGATTTTCCACCTCTTGCCCAAGTGTTGGATGCTTTGGAGGTTAGGGAGATTTAGACTAATAATGTGGTGGTGATAGTTCCTAAGTATGGTATGGGTTTGATGTCAAGAAGTGAAATGGGGGGTAATTATTGATGTGGTCTTAGGTAAGTTGAGAGATGCATCATAGGGAAAGGTGGTAGTGGATAATGTTGGTGGTAATTAGGTTGGCACTTTAGTGAAGGAGGAAAATGTGGAAGGCTCTTCAGGGGTGATTTAGCTTAGTACCCCTTTCTCTTATTCTCAGTTGGTTTATATTTTTTTGAGCTCTATGGTCTTCAGTTGGTCCTCTTCATGTTAGTTTTTGCATGGTTTTTTTATGGCTGGACTAAATGTCTTTGATATGTTACTTAGTCCTTTTTTTGGCCTTTGTTGGTTATGGTATTTTTGTGCCTCTTGTTCCCTCATGGATTTTTCTCGAGTCTTACAACTTTTTTTTGGTTTGATCTGTATTATGGGAAAGGGCCTCCTTTTAACCCTCGATTATCTATTAAAAAAAATTAATTGAATTCATATATTCCTAAGAAAAAGTGATGTGGGAATTAGTAGTACCACCCTTTTATGGATAATTTGTGGTTTATATAAGAATATTATGGATATGTTGGCCTCTATATAGGTAAGTTTAATCAATATAAGCACAAAAAAATTAAAGTTCCCCTAAGAGCGTAAGTATAATCAATTATATGTTTGGGTGTAAACTAAATGTCTATAATGTAAAATGAAAAGGGCATGACCCAATATAATAAATATATAATACACATAGGTGTAAAACATAAAATATCCCAATGTGATTGAGAGGTAAGTAAGGACATATATCAATGGCCTACCCTAGTTATAGACATTATAAATTTACACCATTATATTAGTATGAATATATATGTATTACCACTTCCCAATCTTTTTTTACATAAAAATTTAGTTTTACCAATTATTATCTTACTTCATGTAATTAGTCTTACTAATTAATTTATACCTAGGTAACTAATTTTAACTACTTAACCCTCCTTAAATCTATTCAAATATTCCCAAAAAAATTAGAAGTAAGTTTTTTAACCTCTTTAAAACCTATCACTCTCTGAACTTCATTTAAAATAGCCTAGGACTAAGTTTAACCTCATGGATTGGATTTATTTGAATAAACTTAGAAAACTTAGACTAGATCGACATCGATCCCCATGATCATCATCAATCCAATTGGGATTACCATCAATTTAAATTTAGACCATCCTCATCTAAAAGGATACCTGAATTTGTATAATGGAATACTATTTAAATTGTCTTGGAATACCTATGGAAGAATGACATACCTATCTTAGTCCATCCTCACTCATTAAAAGATTAAGAATATCCCCATCAACATGATAATTATCTACAATATTAGAAGCATTTCAAAGGTAATAATATTTCTCATTTGAATATATTTTGATTCTTATATTATTTGATTATGTTATATTTATTGTCCTTAGTCTGGTTAGATTATCATCAACTATTGGTAAAGCTATTTCAAATCCCTTGAATCCCACCTTTAGGCCCTGTCTTGATCTTTCTTTCCCCACTATCAATATTTATTAATATTCCTCACATGAATCATCCTCAATTAATATAATTTTTAGCAATTCTAAAATAATTGACATCAATCCCTATGTTCTTACTTTATGTCTATAATCTAAAGCTAATTTAATAGTGAAAATTAATTTCAATTAGCTATTTCTCATCTTAAAATCATGAATTTCTATTTGTAGATAACATTACTAGGAGTTTTACATGATGTGGTTTCCATCTATGATTTTCCCATAGTCCTTCACCCACTCTTCATAGATTAGAGTGATATTTCCTTTGAGCTAGGACTTTGTGAAATTGTGTTTGCCCCTAATCTAGAAGTAGTCAATGAGAAATTATAATTAATAAAGGCATAATAAGATTCAACTATATCTTATTGGAATGAACACTTTGTTAACATCCACGCAATAGCTTAATCCATTTCATTTCATTATCACATCTATATTATCATATGCTTTGTTGTAATTATTATTATTATTACTTTTTTCACTTAATTTATTCATATAGTGGGTTGACATCCTCTTAAGGAAGTGTACCACTTCTTAGAATTGGTCTAGCATTAGGAAATCCATTTATATATCCTATTAATCAATCTTTTTTGAGTTGTCTCTTCTATGCAGGAAATCCTTCCTAGCCAAAAAGGAGTTTCCACTTCACTGGATCAATGGTGCACAACCTTCATCACAAGTATCCCTTTAAAACCCTATATTATAAATTACATTTTTAGTAAGTTTATTTATTAATAAAAATGAATAAAAATATACCAAAACATTCTAGCACACCTGGTGGGAGCCCTAGGTCTCATGATTCTTGTTGTGTTTCATTGTGAAATCATTTATTGGTTCAAATAAGATAAAATACAAAATTATTACTTTCCTTTTTAAAGTCTAAAAAATAATTGCATTCATCCCCTTGCTTGTTTAGATAATCCACAAAGATTTATTTAGGTAGATTAATACATCTTGATAGTCACACTATCTCACAGACAACCAGACCATGGTAATCTTAAAATCAAGGATCAAAACATTTCCAAACTAGGTAGACTTATTTGGATTTCATCATCAAGGAAAATACCAACTCGGTGTACAGATCGAGTATAAATTTTTTGGCAAAGAAGTATAAAGACTAATCACCCAATATATTTATCACTATGACGTGTGAAGTGAGGGGCTAGGCACCAATATTAAGATACATACTTCCTTCTAACATGGAATTATGCCTCAACGTACCTTTATGTATATAGAGGTTTCCATCCTTAAATAAAACCTAAAACCAAACTTAGACTAATATTTCTTAGTACCTTCATTAACCCATCTCCCCACCACATTCTAAATTTTGTTTATTAAAAATTAAAAATCTTTAAGTATGTTTAATAGAGTGTGTTTTCTTTCACTAAAAATGAGATGATCAAAAAAGATTTGTGTGTCTTTGTATTTCATTCTTTATTTCTTTTTTAGTGCTACATGGTTGTAATGTGATAGTAATCACTGAAATGAACCGAACCTCATACCTCATCCTCATCCATGGAGAACACACCAAGTCCTCCTACGTCTCTTAAATCCATGGGAAAAGGTATTCCCCAATTTTATACATAAGGAGACCTATACTTCACTAATATATTGGATAGTAATCCAATTACCCTCAGCCATTATCTTAGTACTAGATCTATATGAATTCTTATTTCCCCTCAAACCCAAACTTCCTAATTTTTATATGGCATGCCCCCAAAGGGACCTGAAGTGCATGTTGCATCCATGGTTTCTTCTTGCACCAATCCACCTCTAATGGGTTATGATACCAATGTAATGCAATCCTTATATAATCAGCCACTGTTAGTAACTAGTAACCCTTATGCGATCGTTACCCAAACCCAAAATGTTACTACAACCTAACTTATGCTTATTCCACCACCCATTACTTCACTCCAAAATTTATTAGTCTTAATCCCTATGACTCTCCCACCTATCCAAACAAACATAAATTTGAATCCTCAAACCCAACCCTTAAAACCTACACAACAAGTTCCTCTAAGTCAGCGTCTTCAACAATATGTCCCCATGACTAATCAATACCTAACTCCCTCACAATCCCTTATTACCACTCAAATTCACTCATCCACCAATAAAACATACCCTCACAAATCCCATTATATGTGGTTGAATCTCAACCTATCATGACCACTTATGTTGGTTATCCCCTTTCATAGCCATTTTCCACTCCACTCCCCACCTATCAACATTTACAACAAAACATCTTAGGGGGTATACCTTATCACAATACCCATTTTGACCTCATTTAAATCCTTATGAATAGGATGCAAAATCTATAGGCTTCTACCTTCAGACAAAAAAATATGATCATGTATGAGCAAATTTGTAAAAAACCTATCAATCCTACCATCCCAATTAGGCCATATCCCTCACATTGGGAACATCCTAAATTTATATTTATACATGGTTATTACCATATAGCTCATGATGATGCTTTCATTTTAATTACATTTGCCATGTCATTATCTAGACCAGGCTTAGATTGGTACAATTCCATCCCTCAAAAATCCTTGTTTTCTTTTGGGAAACTGACTCAATTCTTATTAGAACACTTCTCCATTAATATCGCAAGGAAAGTAACCATAATTAACCTATACACCATTAGATAATTTGATAATGATTCCATTGAGAATTTGTATCTAGGTGATGAGGCCTTATAAATAAACTAACATTCTCCCTTCCTCAACATGAATTAATATATTTATTTGAAATATTGTGCACTAAGCATATCTCATCAACACTACAAGTACAATCATTTAAAACTTTCAATGAGTCATTTACCATGGCCTATAAACTAGAAGTCTGAGCCTTATAGGAAGGAAAAGTTAAGTTACATAATAATATATTCAAACTTGACTCCTTTAAAAGGAAAAACAATTGTAAAACTAAAGGCACTACAAATGTTGTTGTCTTAAAATTAGCACCTCCACAAATAATGAACCAATCCAAACCTTCTACCTCTCAAACACAACCACAAAAATCCTTAACATGATTTCCCCTTAGTGATACACACCCTTAGGGGATTCATGTGATTCTATTTTAGATAAACTCCTAAAATCTTCCATTATCGATCTTCCTCCGATTAGACCCCTTCATGATTATCTCCCCAAACCTAGTTAGTACAATGAAAGTAATTTTTGTGCTTATCATCATGTACCTAGTCATGGGGTCAATAAGTTTCAATATTTGAAAGGTTTGGTTTAGAACCTTATTGAACAAGGGGAATTACAATTGGATAATCCTAATGCTCCTCTTAATCAATCCATCAATATCTTTAGGCAACCATTCCCCATCCATCCTTCTATATCTAATTATACACAAGCAAACATAGGAAGTACCTCAGATCATAAAACCCATGTAATAAACATAATTTGTCATCAAATTTTACCTAAATAAGTTGATAATTCTTTTGAATCATCTTTTAAAACAACAAGGATCCCATATCTCCTTATATGAGATATTTTTAAACCATCTAAACTAGCTAGATCTATCCTAATATCCACTCAAGTTTTTCTAATCTTATTATTTAGGATCCTCTTGAAGAGATGCTATGTAAGCCTATTCAATGCAGCCAATCAAAAATAAAGGATGAAAAAACTATCAATGGGGACACTTGTTTAGATATCCCAAAAAATACACACACTACTCATTTAGTAACTACAAGACCATTACATAGCATGATCACTCCCTCTAGCTCACTCCATCTAGAGATGTCCACTACATTACATCAACCATCTCCAAAAATTAGCTTCCCTTATAGCTCAAGCTAAGCCAAATCATGTAAAAGGGATAAATATGGGAAATGTTTCAAAAAGTGTAGATAAATTCCTTGGGGAACCAAGAGGTAAATCCTTACAACATCCATCAATAAGAATTGAGCTCCCTAAAATGGATATCCATAATACTTTTGACCAAGCTTGAAAAGGGAAAATGGTTATGCCACCAGCTTTAACTAAAACATCCATATTTGGACCTTATCCTTTTATAAGGCCTAAATCCACCATTATGGAATCCTCCTCTAAGAAACATACAATAATACAAAATTATCTCCCAATAATAATAATGATAATATACAATCCCTTAAATCCTTATTACCCTCAAAATCTCAATATAAGGTCTTATTCCATACATAAACTACCCTCTGTTGGAAACATTTCAATAATCAATGTAAGAAATCAAGACATGAAAGTGAATGTAGCCCCCATGGTAATGCCTCAAAAGGTGGAAAAATATAACCAAGATCCATTATGGGGGTTTTATTCCATGATTCTTGATCAACTCCTTCAAACGTCCCTCATCACACTACCACCTATAAAGCCTATGAACCCTCATATTCAAAAACTAGCATGGTATTGGGAAAATAAGAAATACATTTACCATCAAGTATCAGGTCATGATATCAAAAGTTGTAATGCTCTCAAAGATATAACCAAATATTTATTAGCAAAGGATGATCTTTTATGGGAATAGTTTGGTCCTAATTATCCTCATAATCAAACTACTAGAGTCGTAACCACCCTGGGAACTAGTAAATTACTGAGAGGGTTAGAATAAACTCTAAAAAAGGAAAATAAAACCTATGATGAAACTCAATATCAACCCCTCTTAGACCCTTTAGAATCATATGATTCTAGAAACATAACAAACCAACCACTATTTCAAATAGATGCAATACACATAGCCACTCAATCCTAGACACAAGGTCATAAAACCCAAAATCCCAAAAAAACTAAGGTATCTATGACAAAATCCCCTACTTCTGATACAAACAATCCTACATCACCTATCCCAAAACCCAATGTTTCTATTCTAGGGAAAGCACAGAATAACAATCCCTCTTAGTTGATATAGCTATCAGTTTTGAAATAACTCCACCAACTTCCTGTCAAAATATCTTTATATAAACTTATCCAAAATTCTCCACAACATCATGAATCTATGATAGAGGCCTTGAAGGCCACCCAGGTACAATTAGATAAACCTCAACCTTTATTAGCCTTCATTGGATCCTTACAAAAGTTGTCATCTATCACATTTCATGATTCTCAAATATCCTCATTACAACTCGAAGACCAAGACCCACCATTATTTATCACTGCCCAAGTTAATCAAACATGGATCAAAAGAGTTATGATTCACAATGGATCAAGTATAAATATTATCTCCTCACATGATTTTAGACAACTCTAGTTACCATAAACAATTATGGCTCAATCTCCAGCTATCCTACGAGCCTTTAATGACACTATTGCACCAACATTAGGTACAGTCATCCTCCCCATCCAAGTAGGCATATGTACCCTCCTAGAGCTATTTTATGTGATAGAGGGAGAATTTTAATATAAAATCCTACTAAGACAACATTGGATACATGTTATGCATTGTGTCCCATTTACATCGATGCCTTAAATATGAACATAAAGTTAAGATACATGTTATCATAGCAGACCCACATCCATTCAAGATGTGCAACTTGAATTATCAGCCTAATGATGCCTTGATCCCCATAAATAAATTGAGCCCATTTTTTTGGGGGGAAACATTAAATATTTCTACAATATCCTCATCCTATATCCTTGATGAAAACTCCCTTCACTTGGCATTTCAACAACTCCCTTTAGGGGAGTATCAACAATTAACTCTTAGTACCTTATCAACACCTTAGGAATATGAATGCCCTAACCAATAGTTTATTTACCAACCCAACCTAGGAGATATTATCCCCTTTGAACCCCATTACCTCCAAACACACTTAATCTATGGGGGAATCAATCAATCCCATTTATATGGGGAAAGTTAAACACATACCAAACTATTCTCGTCTAACTTTTCCTTTCTTTACAAACCACACTTCACATAAACCTATCTACAATGATGTGCTTGGAAAGGATTTGGCATAGGATGTTATGAACAAGGACCCCATGGGGTTATGATAAATGACCTTAGAAAACCACACAAAAAACATTGCCTTGGTTTCAAGAAAACCCTTGAAGTTGACAATGATAGTGCTTTGCCATCTAGTCTCTCTAAATATGGATGATAAAGAACCATCATACCCACTCAATTCTCCTATAATAACTGTTGATGCTATTTCCATCCCACCTAATTTTTTTATTAACACCATTCACTTGGAACCACTAACTTATCAAAACAATAAAAAAATCCTATACCTTCCCCTAAGTTTTCCTGACCTAATAGATGAAAATTCCTCTTTAGTCCATGTAATGGAGTGTTGGGATGACAAATATGTTTTAACATACTTAGGGGTAGGGGATTCATATCTAAATAATATCATACCATCTTATTCCCTTAGTATTTTAAATAAAGTTATAATTGATATTAACATAGGAACACTTGAGGTCTCGTAAAACATCAAAGTTAGCTAATCCTTAGATTCTCAAGAACACCAAGATTTCCCAACATTCCTTGATAATCATATCCAAGACTTTTCTTGGTCTCATAGTGATATGACAAAAATAGATCCTGTTATAGTCATCCATAACATCATCACCATTCTTGAAGCTAAACTAGTAAAATAAAAACTTTGAAAAATGCATCCTCATGTAGTGCTTCTTTTCAAGGATGAATTACAATGGTTATTATCCATTAAATTTATCCAATCCATCAATTATACTCAATGGGTATCTAACATAGTACCTATAACAAAACCCATAGGGAAACTACACCTTTGTACTAACTTTCATGATTTTAACATTGCTTGTCTAAAAGATGATTTTCTTCTTCCTAATATCGACCAGCTTGTGGATCTCACTACAAGACATGAATTTTTATCACTCATGGACATATTTTTTGGATATAACTAGATCCTTATCTCCCTATAATGTTATCATAAAATATCTTTTATTACTCCATGGGGGACTTTTTATTATAGGGTCACACATTTTGGTTTAAAAAATGTAAGAATAACTTACCAGCATGTCATGACCTATATTTTCCATGAATTAATTCACAAAATCATTAAATATGTTGTGGATGATCTCCTTGGTAAATCTAGGTATTGTAGAGATTACATATCTATCCTTCAGATAATCTTTGCTTGTTTAGTCAAACATCAGGTTCGTCTTAACCCAAAAAGTGTGTCTTTGGGGTCTTATCAAGAAAGATTTTGGGTTTTGTCATTGTCCTTTGGGAAATAGAGGTTTAATGATAAAATTAAATACATTATTAATATTCCACCTCACTCTAACCTCAGGAAACTTCATAGTTTATAAGGTAAATTACAATTTATTCATTATTTTATTTCATAATTATTTGATTGATGTTAACCATTCCATCAATTCTTAAGAAAGACACCCAATTTGTATGGGATTCAAATTGTAAAGTAGCCTTTGATATGCTTAAGTATCTCTTATCTCCCCCTTTCCTTATTTTTCTAAGAGAGGATAAACCTTTTTACTTGGATATCTTAGCTACAGACCATGATTTAGGTGCCATGCTTACCCATCAAGATGAACAACATAGATAGCAAGTAGTTTATTATATAAGTCACACTTTGGTTGATTATGAGATTCATTACATGCATATTGATAAAATATTTGTGGCCTTAGTATTCATAGCTTCTAACCTTCACAACTATTTTCTTAATAACAAAACATATGTGATTATTAATACGGATCCCATTAAGTTCATGCATTCAAAACCCTATTAGAATCAACAAATGGCATGATGGATTATGATTCTCACTACATTTTATCTCAAATTCCTTAACCAAAAGTTGATTAAGGAGTAGATCATTTCTGATCAATTAGATAATGCACCCCTTGCTAATAATCTACCATTTAGTTCTGAATATCTTGATGAATTTATAACCTCCATATCCCAAGGATATCTTAAATATTAGATGATGTTAATCTTTGATGGATTTAAATGTGAACATGCCGGGGGGGGGGGGGGGGGGTGGTAAGTAATAGATTATTCTATTACTTCCAATATGCATTTTGATACCCCTATATTTAAAATTTGATTTTGAAAGTAATAATAATATGGTAGAATATGAAGCCATAATTATGTCTCCAAATTTGGCTCTACGTGTTAAGCCAGTTTGTATTTTTTGGGACTCCTAGATGGTAGTCCATCAAATAACTAGCATATATCAATGAAATAATAAAATCCTTCAAAGGTATAAAAATTTATCCTAATATTTATTATCCACTCTCAAACACTATGTCATCCAGGCCACTCCTCAGTCAACTAACAAGTTTGGTAATGCCATGGATTCCTTGGTTTCCTTTATCCCACCTTCCTCTCAAGAATATAAACTACTTGTCCTTATCCACAAGGTTAATCAATCTTCTTATACCAAAATTGATCTTCTTTCTATCTATATTGTATAATAAAATAACTTAGATCTATGGTACACATAGATATTTGATTACTTGTCAAAGGTATCGTTCATTCAAATTTATCCAAAAACACTAAGCATGTTTTTCAATAACAAAATAACTGGTATATAATACTGGGGGGTGTGATTTATAATTGGTTGTTTGATGGTATTCTCTTCCATTTTCTCCACTATCAACTCCCTATCCATCCCAAACCATGATAAAAATCTAACATATGGCCTCCATACCACCTCCTCCTCCTCTAGACCCTCTAAAATCCATTGGCATTAATTTAACTCTCGTACTCTCCCATCTTCATGTGGACTGGTGAAGTCATATCTCCATTGTAAAAAACACAAACTAAATGAAAATTAGTGCCATCTCATCCATGGTATCCCTAGTGGTTTCAGTAATTGTATATGATCATAAGCCCAACATTGTAGTATGAAAGTCACATCCAGACCAAAACATTATTGTGTGCTCCATCCCCATAACTCCTTGTATATCTTTACTAAAAGTGTAGGAGCCCATGCAAACACTATATTGTGCTATCACATATTTTCTAGTACCCTTATCAAACTCCATGTAAATATCCCACCACATGAATTATAAAATGTATAACAAGATAGTCATCATCATCATAATAATCACTCATCTCTCGATTTGGTCCTGATCGTATAGATCCTCAAAATTAAACCCTCCCCCTATGAAATCAATATATGCAACATCCTTTCCACACAAGCATGTCAGTGTTAATCCTCATCCTCTCTCATTCATAGGAATAATGTATTTCTTGTGCATAGTCAATCATAATATCTTATATATATCCTCTAATGTCAAGGTCATCTCCCTAGTAGGTAGCCAAAAGGTCCCTATAGTTGGATACCATCACTCTATTAGTGCTAGAAGTATACTCTGATCTTTATGAACCTTATGATAGTGGTGTAGTCAACCTAATCCTATAGCCTCTATATTACCCTAATCCATATTTCCCACCACCTCTCAAAGCCACTCCAATAATGGTGGCACTTGATCCTACATTGTAAATAATATACAAGCCTATAATCCTATGAACCCCCCAAGTTTCTTTAATTTCCTATGCCACTAAATCTATATTCTAAGTTTTCTCTTCTACCCCCATCGACCTTGATTCTTAATAATCAACACCTACCCTTACATGATTAACACTAATTAATATCCCAACATCATCAATTATCTGATCAACATTAATCTATAAACAATTGATGATTGATCAGATGAATTAGTATAGATCCATTATGGATCGATATCAACTCTAACTTACCTTGCCTCTTAGAAATCCAAAAATATCCAAAATATTAAAAATAACTTATAAAAAACCAAAAATTCAAAACACAAAAAAATATTACACCCTACCTCATTGTTGCCATCATTGACCACTCTTACTAGCCTCTATCTTATATACTTCTCTAAAAGATATAAACATGCATCAAATTTTTCTCTTCTATAACATGTTCTCGAATCATAAATGATCTTCCACCATGTTCAAAGTACTATATATAGCCTCAAGAAATTGATCATGATTATTTTAGGATCATCATCAATTTTATGAAAAATGATATCAATTTTTAGTTAATCAACATAGATTAGGAAAATTAAGATCAATTCCATTCTCTTTAGCACTATTTACTTTCCTTGACCTTACTATCTATTGTGACCCAAGACCACACAATTTCCCTTGATATCACTATCCCCTTATCTGCCACCCTATACCCCTAGTTAGTGGACATATACCCTCTATTGGTCCCAAAACCTTTTCAAATGGCCTACATTCCCCTTGAGACATTTCCCCTATGAACCTGAGAATGTATTCTATCTTGCAAAAAAATGTATTAGGTCATGCCCACAACACATGCACACTAGATAATTTGATCATCCCACCCTAGCCTTTGTTCTCTCAATTCCCTTTGCTTACACATACTTTTTCATAGCTATAGGAATTTATTATTTATTTACCATAGGAAATTAATGCCTATAATATCTTGTGTTTTGACAGTGCATACTTAGTGCTATCTTGTTATTTGGTTGTTCATCCCTTTTTTTTACCCTCTACCTATAATATCCATTACCATTTACTTCAAACTCATCACCGCTTTGTTCTCCTACACTGGATCTTGGTTTGAGGGGGGGATACTTCCTCACATAAACCTAAAGCATTGAATAAATATTAGTTTTTAACTCACAGTAGGTTATCACAAACCTTTCAACAAAATGGGGAAAATGTAGACACTACAAATTTATACCATTATATTAGTATGAATATATGTGTCTTACCACTTCCCCATATTTTTTTATGTTAGTTAATTTAGTTTTACCAATTACTATCTTACATCACATAATTATTCTTACTAATTACTTTATACGTAGTCAAATCTCCCCAAATATATCAGAAGTAAGTTTTTCTTAAACACTTAAAAACCTTTCACTATCCAAACTTCATTTAAAACAAACTAGGACTAAGTTTAACCTCATGGATTGGATTTGTTTGAATGAACTTGTAAAAATTATATTGGATTGACATTGATCCCTAAGATCATCATTGATTTGTTGGGATCATCATCTATTTAAATTCAAACCATCCTCAAGCAGAATGATCCCTAAATTTGTACACTGGAATGCTAGACAAATTGTCTTGGAATACCTACGAAAGAATGGCATACCTATCTTAGTTCATCCTCACTCATTAAAAGACTAAGAATGTCCCCATTAATGTGATAATTCTCTACATTATTGGAAGCATTTCAAAGGTAAGTATATTACTTATTTGAATGTAATTTAATTCCTATATTATTTTATTACATTCTATTTACTTAACTTAGTCTAGTCAAATTATCATTAACTATTCCTAAAGCCATTTCAAATACCTTTAATCCCACCTTTAGGCCCCATCTTGAGCTTTATTTCTCCACTGTCGAGATCAATGATGATTCCTCACATGAATCATTTTCGATTAATATAATTTTTATCAACTCTAAAATAATTGATATCGATGCCTATGTTTTCAATTTATGTCTGCAATATGAAGATAATTTAATAGTGTAAATTAATTTTAGTTATTTGTTTCTCATCTTAAAATCATGAATCCATGTATTTTTACATGATGTGGTTCCCATGTATGATTTTCCCATAGTCTCTCACCCACTCTTCACAGATCAGAGTGATATTTTCTTTGAGCGAGGACTTTATGCAATTGTGTTCGCCCCTACTCTAGAAGTAGTCACTAAACAATTAAAATTAATATATGCATACGAATATTAAGATATAGCTTATTAGAATGAACACTTTTTAAACATCCATGCAGTATATTAATCTATTTCATTTCAGTTTCACATCTATATTATCATATGATTTTTTGTAATTTCTATTATTACATTTTATACTTAATTTATTCATATAGTGGGATGAAATCCTCTTAAGGAAGTGTAGCACTTTCTAAATTTGGTCTAGAATTATGCAATCAACTTATATATCCTATTAATCAATCATTTTGACTTGTCTCTTGCATGCAGGTAATCCTTCCTAGCCAAAAACAAGTTCCCACTTCACTAGATCAATGGTGTGAAACCTTCATCATAGGTATCCCTTTAAAACCTTGTATCATAAATTCCATTTTTAGTATGTTTATTTATTAATAAAAATGAACAAAAATATGATAAAACACTAATATAAATGATGTATAATCTATAGACACATGGGCATATCATGCCCCCAATGAGCAATATATAATAAATGAAGTAAAACAATAGTATGCTCCTGTATAGGCAATATAAAATTATTATAAGTGGATTAATAGGTTACCCATATATAAGAAAGATATAATAAATAAATCAAGAAATGGTATGCCTCATGTGGACAATATATATGAAATTAGGCATGACAAGTGCATGTCCCAATGTTGTCAAGATATATAAATGAGACACAACAAGGGCATTCCCAAATGCAATCTAGATGTAATTAATTTAATCACATGGATAGTGGGTAATTATAACTACAATTAGTTGGAAATATATGATCAATGTAATCCCCATAATTGTGTGCCCCATTATGATTAGGGCATAGTCAATGCATAGGAGTACATAAATGTTATTTCCCCCAAGTAAATACCTACTATAGATCATGAAAATGTAATCATAATGAATAATAACTTGAGGGACACTTGGTGATAAAATAAATAAATTTAAAATAAAATAAGATAATAAAGTGTAAGTACACAAACCAAAGTATGTGAATAAAATATCAAGAATTCAACCTTGGAAAAGAAAGAAATAATCGAAAAAGTAAAAACTAGAGCCAACTAGCAAAGGATACTTGTGAAAACCATGTAAGTAAAATATAATTCACTAGTTAGTCAAAAGGAATAATCAATAAAATGTCAAATAAGTACAATAAAAATTAGAAATAAGATGCCCCCATGAATTCCCTAGAGTCAATTACAAATCCATGATCATATGTATATGGTGTAGGTCGTATATCTAATGTAATAATACCAAACAAATCATTATATTATATGAAAATATATGGCAAAGAATCTAAGCCCAAAATTTGTTAGAAATTTTTTACCAATAATGTTATAAAGTCATGAATAATCATCATAGCATATACTTTTTAAAGCATGTGACTTTACACTATCATACATAGGAAACAAACCTAGCAAGTCATTGTTATCAAAATAGGTGTCACTAGTGCATTGACATGAAGTGTTAAGTTTATCCTACTATGGATTTGCATGATTCGATGGTTTTTTTCTTTACCATAATTGGTGTTTGTATTTGGTATTGAAAACCTATTTTCTTAGGTACCCATTTAATACCTTATTTTCATAACACCAAAAACTAACCCATAAATTTTTGGGTTTTTTTAGGGTTATGATACTTGGCTTCCAACTTAAATAGTGTAAACATGAAATAAATTCCAAAAATTTGATGAAATTATGAACATGATTGTTCTTTCCTTCTTGTGAAATATATAAGCAAAGTTCATTGAGGCTCACTAGGTTAAGTGGTTAATTAATTTGTATAAGGATCTCTAAATCTATTTTCCACCTAAAACTTCATGAGGTACTTACCTCCAAATTGAGCAAAAGATAATAACAAGATTGAATTGAACAAAAATGATAATGCAAAAATAGTCATAAAACCCACCAATTTTTTTTTCAAGTTACAAAAAAATAAAAAGGGTTTAGGACACATTAGGGTAATATTCACTTCATTCCAAGAATAATTTGTTCAACCACTTACTTACAAAAATACATGTAAGATAAATACTTCCTACAAGTTTTCAAGAAGACTTGTAAAATATTTAATACTAACATCTACTAGAAAATAAAATATATTATTATTCTAAGGTTCTATTTAAGGGTATTAGGTTTAAGTGGTTTAAGTTGAAAGTTAATGTTATTAAGACTACACCAGCCTTATAACATATAGATGTGAAGTCTTCCAAATCTTCCCGACCTTTCACAAATTCTATAAATATTTCACGTAAGTAGAGGAATAATACCCTATTTAGATAGTTATAAATCAAACCATAGTCTTCAAAAAATGTCATTGGATCTTATTTTATGCAATCGAAGGTAATAACTTATATTTTATATACTAATAAAAAAACTCTTTCAACTGCAAACCCAAATCACATACAAAAAATGGTATAATTTACTACCAACATTAATGCTTGCAAGAAAACATTT
The DNA here is from genome assembly GCA_037957365.1 of Torreya grandis. NCBI lineage: Eukaryota > Viridiplantae > Streptophyta > Pinopsida > Cupressales > Taxaceae > Torreya > Torreya grandis. The sequence goes on from JARHVA010000061.1 coordinate 1,529,340, forward strand.
TGTCTTGAAGTATAAGCGCTACAGTCCACTCTTTCATGGAAACCTTATTCCATAAGCAAGGTTTTAATAATAAATATTAGGCTTTAAACCCTAAGTTCCTCATATGAACCTTGTTACAACCTAACCTTAAGGTCATGATTGTCTAGTTGAGGTTGGTAGGGTTTTTCATTAATGTGCAATTATAGGCATAAAACACAAAATTGAGACAAGCATAGTTTAAGTCCTTGATTCAGATATTATGAGAACAAAAAATGAGCTTATTACAAGGTATTAAGGTTGTCTCAAGTAATCTAATTCAAGATGAGAGAGTTTGTAATTAGAAACTACCCTACCAAGTGAGAACTTAGCTACCAATAAAAAATGCTCTTTAACTTCAGTATAATACATTAGTTAAGCTCTTCTTAAAGTAAGTCACTATGATAAAATAATAATAGTTATGGTATATAATGGAGTATCCATAATTAAACATATAAAATCCACTTGAGCTCAACACCTATCGATATCTATATATAGGAAACATAAATTGAAGATTACCATAACAAATTTTAATCTCAACCTCAATAGATAGAGTTAAATACATTAACATTAGTTAATGCAAGTACCACTAATTATCCTCTTAGTCTCTTAGAATAGATCAAGGTGTGCCATACTTTTGGCATAATCCATTGTTCATGCTAATCATAGACAATATTAAGATCCATATATAAGTTCATCATTCAAATACAAGTGCCTATGCCAAAAGGAATTAAGAGTAACCTATTAATACAATGAGTAATACTATAAATAATAAAGTGACACTCAAGAAAGGTGTGCTAGAATTCAACTCAACTAAGGTTAAACACTTTCCTAATAGCCACAATAAAACACCACATTCATGACTTGAGAAAGTCCATTGTCTAAACACATAAAAAAATTCAACACATTCTCCTTGAATGAAATAGGGCATGCATCTTTTTGCAACGTCCACTGCCCAATAAGTCACACACCGTAGGCCATACATACATGATGATTTTTAAAATGCCCTTCATTCACAATTTACTTAGTCAAGTAGCATTATAAGATAAATAAATGAATAAAAAGAACAAATCAAATTAGGGTTTCCTAGTAGGGATTCCCCCTTTTCACCTTATGTTTTCTATTTATTGACATGATTTTATAGGTCTAATACCAACTCAAGTAACATTATAAGAGTCAATCTATTACCATATTTTCATGTTTCCACATCACTTATAATAATTCATGTCATAAAATTAACATAGGAATGAAAAATATGGTTCTGATTCTCATAAATGAATGTTATAGTAAAAATATCAACATTAGTTAAGTATTCTAAAACAAAAATTAATAAAAAGGTTCATTCAACTTCATCCCAAGGACTAATAAATATTAATTATTAATAATAATTTCTAATTTAAACAATTTAATATAGTATATATACTAAATTAAGATATAGGACTGTCAAAGTAGAACTAAGCCATTCACTATTGTTCACACAATACCCATTTACCAATGTAAATGAAAACAAGACTTCATGTTTGTTCATGTAAGAAAGGTACTAACATGCCAAACTAGACATAATCAAATGATCAAAAAAATTGAATGTAATCTTGCTTTCCAATGCATGATACAACCATGTTAAACTTTGGCTTAGTCAAACATGAATGCTAAAACCTATCCAAGCCAAGATTCATTGACTGAATTACCACAGTCTATAATTAACATATTCAAAATGAACTAAAAATTTAAAAAACATATATATATATATATATATATATATATAAGAATAACCTTTTAATAACTAAATAATATTTCCATAATTAAATTTTACCACATATTAAGTCACCAAATGACCCATATCATCTTCAATCTTATTAATACCATAGTCAAGAATGAACATAGTCTAGAATGTACTAATAAATAAAATAGTAATTATACAAATAAAAAGTATGATATTAATAAAATTTGTAGTACTAATCAAGTGCTTGACATTTACATTATGATAAGAAATTAAACATATAATAGACATCAAGATTTTATTGGCAGAGGATTCTGGATCCTTTCCAACTAAGACTAATAAAAACATTTCTTGGAGCAATACAATATAAGATAGATTACTATCAAGTACATGGTCATAAGGGATTATTTGATTTAATTAGATTAATGCAAGAGATTTAGCACACAGACATATGTTAAAACTTCAAGGATATGGTAAGAATAATAATTAAAGCTATAAGATAGAATAATACAACCCTAACCATTATACAGAGTATGAATCAGAAGGTAATCAAATTGAAAACCACATTGTATTAATGTAATCACCTAAAAGTGGTATTTGAGTGCTAAGAGTGTTACTTGAGACTACCTATTCCTACCTTAACCTAAACCTATCCTAAAGCCTATTATCACACTTTTCTAGCCTTTGTATGGGCCACAAGTATCCCTAGTCAGCTCAAATGCAGTCCCAAACCTTCATTTCCTGATCTTGGCCCTTTTTGCCTAATATTATACCAACTAGACATTATCACCACATTAAGGAAACTAGAGCCACATGGTTCTACTGTCCCCAAAATGGTGCATATGTCCTTTAACCTAGCTTTCCCAAATGAATAGATTTTCAAAGTTAAAACCCTCCTAAGGTTAGAATAAACATATTTTATAATCTATACAAGAAACACAACACTATAAATACATGAATTTTATCCCTCTATCTACTAGATGGAAATGAGATGCAAAATAGATATTCAAACATGAAACAAGTTAAGCAAAATCAAGGTTATTAATCCTTGTCTTGCCTACTTTTGCATACTACCATCTACAATAGCCCAAAGCTTAGATTTTCAAACTCAATGACACTCAAGGAACTCAAGTTCAAAATCATACTAACATCATTTGCACTTGCATCATCACTTAGGTGGGGAGAACTATATCGGGCTTGATCCCTCCTCAAAGTATTGGTATATAGGCAACTCTCTTCATAGTAGGGTGTTGAGGATGTCTAGCCTATCGTACTAATGAACACACATTTCAGATCATACCCTACTTGTAAGGAAGATTAGCTTTTCACCATATATTAGTCATTATATGCACAATACATAGTTTTAGACTTCATTCATGTAGGAATAGAACCCAGAAATCTAGATAAAGAAACACCTAGAAGTTCAAGATAATCCTATACAATGGACACTAATGTTAATATCATGACACTAGAGCCACCTAGTACTACTGTCCAAATGTGGTTATACTATATATAATCAGTTATAGCATAGGGATCTAATTTATGACACTCAAACTTGCTTCTATCTCAGTTTTTAGCACTTAGATCATTCGTATTAGGTATTTTCTAGATAAGTCTTTATTTACACATATTTATTACTATTTTAGAAAGTTAAAGCTAATTGAATATGTAAAAAATTAGTAGTTATTTTATGCATTTTATTTACTTGGTTGAGCATGCTCAACCTTTTAATCAAATATAGGATTTACATAAGCTAAACTCTAAAAGGTTAAAACATTTGGTAAACCTGACTTACTTTGAACATTGCACAAACACTAACCCTAGATAACCTTAGGGTTTATATTTAAATCATTCAGATTTTAGATCCATAAAATGTTAGATTTTATTTAACCTAATGATAATAATGATTGAAGAGGTGCATCACTTTCTATTTCAAAGTCTAATACTTTCATTTTCATGCATGTTTCCTTTAATTCAAAATGAACTCAAAAAAGATATAAACACATGTATAGATGATGATTTATATCAATTTCAATGGATGTCATATTTCATAGCATGTTATCTTTCTCTTATGTGGAATTCCATTAATAAACAAACCCTTACACACATAGAGGATTTAACACATAAACTAACAACTATGTTTTAATTTTCAATGTCATATCTTATGCATATGAAAGAATCTCCTTCTCCTCTTCATCTCCATGAGGGTGATAACTACTTTCCTTCTAACTAGGTCCATGGTATCAATCCTCTATAGGTTGAAGAGGCCTATAACATTGTCATTAATTAGTAATCCTATTCACACCTATTCCCTACAAAGTGTGTGCCTACATGTTCGATTAGAAGTAGCTAGGGTTTGCACTTGTGAGACTCTATGTGATCAAATTATCAGTATGAGCAATATATTTTTAGGTTTACAAAATCAAAATTGACTATTACATGAAAATATTAAAACATTAGTAAATCAATTTATAATATAAATGCCTATAGGGCATAACATTATAAATCATGTATATGCATATTCACCTATTCAATTGGTGGCAAATAATGTTACATATTCCAATGATAAATCACAACAAAGTACATCTATAATTAGTAATTCAAAAAGCATTTAAAGGTCAAATAAGATTTCAAGTGAGGTACTAAGGAAAAATATTAAAGCTAAATTGATCAATCTACCCCCTTTACACTGAGTAAAGACATCCAATTATTATTTTACATATCATATAATACATGGGCACCAAAATGATTCATGATGAGCATTGAATAGGAAAATATAACAAATAATGGATACAGATGACTCACATAGTGACATCATCCACACAACATATAATGGCACATCTAAAAATTCAAAAGTGATTAAATTTAGAAATAGTACAAAAATAGTTACCAAAGTATAACCTAGAAAAACAAAAGGTTCCAAAAGCACAATCAGAACAAGAAACAATACAACATGCTTGACTGCAAAGTTACCTTTCCAAAATGAGGTTCAACTTTTAAAATGGTATGATTTTGGTTAAAATGATCTACAACAATTTGATTATCATGGTCAAGGTTTGGGAAAGCAAACCCAAGGAACCTATTCTAGTAGTTGATAATATTGGTCAATAGGGTTTGGGATTTATTGAACATCCTAAGGCACATCAGTCATACATACAGTTTATAAAGGCAAAACATCTAGATACACTATAAATGTTATAGAAATAAAAATAACCTAAGTTGCAAAGTCAAAATCATGTTAAGTCAACAAGTATTCCCAACAAATGATTTATAGCAAAAAGGCCTCCACAACACCATATGTCTACAATAAGCATAATGTCAAAGGGAAAATTCACAATGAATATGCCAAAACACAACTCAAAAAGATCAACTCCATAGTATGAGGAAATTCTCTCTAGTATTATAGTTTATTATAGTTTTGATGATGAATAATACCCATATTCATACTACAACAACATTAAACTACAACATAGCCATCACACTGTATGAGAGATTTCCATTCCTATTTTTGATATAGGCCACCATGATAGTGAGTCTCCTATGAGACTAATTAGTTAGTATGGTTTCTCACTTCTTGTACATACTTTCCTTCTCCTTTTCTCCTTGTACATAGTTCATTTTCATGTTGCTTATACATAACTTATATCTATAAAATAAAAAATAATACAATATTTCAAAAACATAAAAACATTAAAATAATTATTCATAAAACTTATAGATTGTATGCATTGATATGTTTATATTTATTATATTTTCCAAAAACTACATATGCTACCTAACTTAGTATCGTCAGTTTTGTCATACTACATGTTTTACTTGTTCTTGTCAATTGCTTAAATATTGTTTACACGACTTATGTCCACTATACTAATCCAAATTTGGTATTATCTACCCATTAGGGGTATATACATTGATTCATGTTTATTCACTTGACACATTTTCCCATTTGGGGGCATATTATACATAGTTTCAATCACCAGGTTCTATCCTTACATACTATACATTCCAGCTTTAGCATTTTTATATCTTGATATTGATCATTGTTACTCATACTTAGATTTTTTACTGATTATTACTATTTAAGACTCAGCATATATACATCCTCACTCTTACATAGATTTGTACTACATACTCATGCATGATTTCATTTCTAGCTTCCATAGTTTATATTTGATTGTATTTATATGTTTCTTCTATTAGATGGAATTTGAATATGCCATTTTTCTTTGGCTCTATGCCATTTCTATTCACACTATGTATGCCTTGGACATGTGCCCATGTCCCTTGTGTGTGATTTCCTGATTGTGTATGTGGACATTTCAACATGTCCTTCTATGTGTCTCTAATCCAACTTGTTTGTTACTTGCATATGTAGACATTTGAACATGTCCTTATATGTCTTGTTTTTCTTAGATTTAGTGACATGTGCCCATTCCTTTGTATTGTGGCCCCTTGGCCTACTTTGTGTGCCTCAAATTTTTTGTATGTATTATTTATTATATGAATCATGGCCATGACACTTGTATTTTCCTATTACACACACTAGTTTTTTATGCCATGAGGGACCTCATGCATCTACCCTTCCTATTTGGGTGTTGTGATGGACATCATGCCCCATCGACCTAGGTAGCTACATAATTCTACTCAAATATGATGTTACATACATTTATTACATATATATTGAAACCTTTATGCAATGATAGACATGATATACATCTTAAATTACATATTTATGCTCAGATTACCTTACATTTTGATGTTATGTATGCACATTATATTGGATTATCACGTAGTTATCATAAATGCTCTAGCTAACAAACATTTTGTAGAGCTTTTTATTCTGACAAAAATTCTTTCATAGGTTAAATAACTACCCTCAAAATAGGGGAATTCACAAGGGTTTTTCATAGAGATCAGGATCCTATATTGCATTCACAATACATTTTTCAGCACATAGGCTAAGTTATAGAAATCAAACACAGGTAAACATAGTGCATAAAGTAATAACTTAGAAAGTAATAATGACACAAATTTTAGACCAAAAAGACATTAATACCCAAATAGGAACATTAGCACCACATGGTGATACTATCCAAGACATGGCACTATTGTTTAGTAGCCTTAGTTTACGAACAACTTAGATTAGTCATAAATGTATAATATATACAGTACAACTTTGTATAAATCTAGTTAAAGTTTTATCCTTTATACTCAATTTTTTCTTAGATTCACACTATCTTAGTTTATATTCATATCAATTGCTTAGATTGGGGGCATTTTGCATTGCATGACCATTCCTATATTTAGTAGAGATATTCAGATATATTTATTACAACTCAGTATTGAATCAATATACTTAGATACTAGATTGGGGCATGTGCACAACACATTATTTTCATATGCTTAGTTACATACTAGTTAATCAGATGGAATGGTAAATTCCATGTCATTCTCTATGATGTATACACTTGACATCATATTCTAGGTTGTCACTAGTTTCATGCCTTACTCCATTTGTAGTGGTTGGCATTCTTGAGTGGCCCAGAATTACCTAATGTACCTGAGTGGTCATGGAGTCAACATACATAGTTATATATATTTAGACATTTATAGTACGTTGTGCAATTTAGTTCTAGATGAATCTACTACACATGGGTGGACACTGATGAAATCATAAGCTACTTGATATCTTGAGCCACCCACATGATAGGGTTACATAAATTATCAGTCCAATCCAAGTTATTCATAGGTTATGATCCACCAAGTAGGAGTGAACAATGATCGAGTCAAAATTAGATTGAGTTCTTGAGCCACCCATACATGAGGATTGATCAATCTATCAATTTATTCCAAGCTATTCATTTTATTTTAAGGTAATTATTATTGAGTTTTAAAAGTTCTCAGCATAAGGAACTTATGCCAACTACATCATCCCCTACCAGATGGGTCCTTAAGACCCCTATAGTTCATAGGTCACCACAGTCAATTGCATAAATTCCTAGAACCACTTCATAGGTAGGACCATATATAGATTAATTAGTACAATAAGATTTGGGACCACATTACCATTTAATACAACACACATGATCACTATTTCTTTAATTGACACATGCCACAGTAATAACAGGTCTCCCATGAGACTCATTAGCTAGTATTGGTCCTCCCTTATTATACATATTTTTATTCTCTCTTTATCCTTGTTTATAGTTTCATTTTATGTGTTACTTGTACATAACTTATATCTAAAAAATATAAAAATAATATAATATGCCAAAACACAAAAACATTTAAATATTTACATAGAAAACACAAAATTAGATTGTATGAATTGTCTTGTTTACACTTATTATATTTACTAGACACAACATATGATAGTTATCTTATTATAATTAGTTTTATCATACATACATGCTTCACTTGTTCTTATCAAGTGATTTCAAATTATTATAGGACTCAGGTCCACTACACTAATCTATATTTGTTTTTGTCTACCTGTTGGGGCACCCTATACATATTTTTGATTTACAAGTTGCATCTTTACATACTCTACATCATAGATTTAGAATTGTTATATCTTGATATTTATCATGTTACACTTACTCAGTCTTTTCCATAACTACTACTACTTTAGATTTAGTATGTTTACATCTTGGCTCTTACATAGATTTGTATTACATTTTCATGCATACTGTCATTTCTAGCTTTCCTAGTTTATAATTGATTGTATCTTTATGTTTCTTCTATTTGAGGGCATTTGAATATGTTATTGCTCTTTGGCTCTATTCCACTTATTTTTATAGTATGTATGCTTTGGAAATGTGCCCATGTGCTTGTGTGTGCTTTATTAATTATGTATATAGACATTTGAACATGCCCATCTATGTGGCTCTAAGATAACTTGATTGTTTTTTTCATATGTGGACATTTGAACATGTCCTTATATGTCTTATTTTCTCAAATTTAGTGGCATATGCCCATGTCCCTTGTATTGTGGCCCCTTAGCCTACTTTGTGTGCCTCCTGTGAGTTGTATGTATTCTTTCTTGTATGCATCATAATCATGACACTTATCTCTTGCTTGTTACACACTCTAGTTTTAGATGTCATAAGGGACCTCATGCATCTCCCTTAATCCTTGGGTGTTGTGTTGGACATCATGCCCCATCCCCCTAGGTAGCTACTTAGTTATTTCTCATATTTTTTCTACATACATTGTTATATCTATCTTGATAGCCTTGTGAATGTTATACATAACATACATCACACATTAGAAACTTATGCTCAAGTTATCTTACATTTTTTTGTTATGTATGCAAATTATATTGGATTATTATGCAGATATCATACATGTTCTAGCTAAAATATATTTTGCAGAGCTTTTTATTTTGAGTATATTTATTACATAGGTAGAATAAATCCACTCAAAAGAGGGGGAATTCATAGGGGTTTTTCATAGATATTGGGCTCTCATAATGAACTTATAGTACATTTTTTAGCACATTGGCTCAGATTACAGAAATCAGACTCAGGTAAACATGGTGAAAAATAATGACGTAGAGACTAGTATAGTTGCACAAAAATAAAAATATTTAGACATTAGAGCCTAAATTAAGACACTATCACCACATGGAACTATTGTCCAAGATATGGCACTACTGTCTAGCAACCTTAGTTTCAAAAAAAATCTAGATTGGCCAAAAAAGTATAGTAGGTATAGTCTAGATTTTTCCAATTTTAGTTAAAGATTTACCAATTTAGCTCAAATTCATACCAATTTAGCTTAAAGTCATACTAGTTTGCTCATATTAGGGGCACATGCATGACATGAACATTCATAATTTTAGTTTAGATACTCAGATACAAATTATTACAACTCAATCCAAAATCGCTATGCTTAGATATCAAATTTGAGGGCATGTGCATAACACATTATTTATATTTTCTCACTTACACATTGGTTGATTAAATGGAATGACAAATTCCATGTCATTATCTACATTATATACATCAGACATCATATTCCATGTTTCACACCACTTTCATGCCGTAATCCATCTATAGTGGTTGGCATTCCTAAGTGGCATGGAGCCGCATAATATATTTGAGTGGTTGTAGAGCCAACATCTCTAGTTATATATCTCTAACTAGACATTTCTAGTTACATCATGCAATTTCAATTTTAGATGCATCTGCTACACATGGGTAGGTAATGATGGAGTCATAGTCTACTTGAGTTCTTGATCCACCTACATAAGAGGGTTGGACACACGATTAGTCCAATCTAAGCTATTCACTTGTCATGATCCACCAAGAAAGGGTGGGTAATGATGGAGTCAAAAATAGATTGAGTTATTAAGCCACACATACATGAGGATTGAGCAATCCATCAACTCAGTACACACAAATAAAACAATCCAATGAATATAAGAAAACTCCAAATCTATCTTAACTCTATAGTAGGTGTAAACATGACTAAAAACAAAATTGGTTTGAAAATAACTCAAACCACTAGCCAGTCTGATTAAAATCACTCCAATAGATATTTCTTAAATAAGGAGTGATTTATACACATTTGACTTATAGGACATCAAATAAAGCATAATTCACATACTCATATCCAAACTCACAGGATTTACCTCTTAGGTAAGTCTAGGTATGTTTTTTCCTTTATCCTAGTCATTTTGCTTTGTTGCATTTATAGAATAAAATGGGGGGGATGTAAACACCTAAAAATAACACATGAATGCTAAGAGTGCTACTTGAGACTATTGATGTTTAAAATTGCAGTTTGTTTTAGACACCAACAATGGGAAGTTTCAAAATGTGGGACATGCGACTTGAAACAACCTCCAAATTTTTAAGAAGCTGGTCTCTTTTTTATATCAAGTGTGGGGGGAAAAGGGATAAGAATTTAAATAGAAACACAAATGTGAAGAAAGAAAATCTGACTATGGCAATGCACCTGAATGTAATTTTGGACCCTTAATCCTAAACATAGTGAAACTATATGTAAGATTCAGTTACATTAAGGAGCAGACAAGGCATGATCAATGTAAAAGACAAAAACAATAGAAACAGAGGCTCACAATTTTTAGACTACTTTCAAAATGACACAGGAAACACCAACAAAGGCACAGAACTCTATCTTCTTATTAATTCTCTAGCCATGTAAAAGGCATAGAAACATGCACAATTACATAAACTTTACAACTTAAGAAAAATAGAATAAAGGTAAATGATATTCCTAATCACTGCTCTAGAAAGTCTAAAAAACTCTTGACATTAGTTTCTTCAAAAAATTATCTCCCTCTAAATATCTGATTATATATTTGGTGATCTCTGCACTCCTCTTTATAGCCTCAGACTCCCTCCAGATTGTCTACACATTCCCAAACTTATGGCCCAAATTGAAACTCTAACTGAATTGGAAGTGTCTATTAGAAGGTAGTTCTTAGATTATGAACGTTCTATCTCTATGTAGTTCACTTGCTGAAACAGATACATAAGACCCTCTATTCAGTTGAAACGGAAGAGAACACTTAGTCCATTTCCTAAAAATCTTATTATTTCTTAGGAGGCACCAGAGAACAACACTTGGCATGTTTTGTAACACTTACTGGAGACATGCGGCACTTTTCACTTTAGTTATACTCTAACTATATCTTGCTCAGGAATGTTCCACCTTTGACACCTATTAAAATCTACTTCTTTGACACTTAACAACTTAACAGAAATAAGACTCACTATATTTCTTACCTGAGCAACCTTTAAAAGGGGCATGGAGACACGTGGAAATCTCAGCTTGCTTTTTTAGCTATGATGTAGAAATGTTTAGGATGCATGTTAGGCTCCTATGGATGGTGACACTTGGCAGCCTCCACTTGAATGGTTTGGTTGTGCCTTACTACCTTTTGAAAAGGTACTTGACCCCTTTTATTTTTGGGACACTCCTTTGAACTACCCGATGAACCAAACCATTGAACTGATCGATTAAACCAAAAATGGTTCAATGGTTCAACGGTTCAACACTGCACACTGTTTACACATTAACTGAGGTATTGAACCAAAATTAAATTAAGGCATTGAACTAAACATTGAACCCCAAGCATTGAACTACCTTATCTCAGATGCCAACATGTGGTGACTTCCACCTTCTTTTAGAAAAACAATCCAGAGCCTTTCGCGATTGACACTTGGCACTTTTCACCTGATCTTGATACTTAGCTTGTTGAAACCTTTTGCTGAAAAGAGATGAAGGTGAGTACTGATATGAAACATGGATGCTGACACATTGCATGTTCCACTGAGTTGCTATTAGATATGTGGCAAGTTCTGTGTCCTTATTGAAAGCTATGAAAGGTGCCTCGGATGATGCCACTTGGCAGGTTTTGTGTCTCAGAAAGTGACACTTGGTAGCTTCTGCTTGAATTCAAAACTTAGACAAAAAATGAAACAAATGAAAATCAAGCCTACACTCTATTTAAAAACTCTGTCATCAAAGACCAAGGTATGTAGGAACAAAATTTGCAGTGTGCGACTGGAAATTTAAATGCAACGTAGAGTAAAATTTTTACTCTACAGAGACCACATATCCCTAGCTTATCTCTTGACCTATCTTAGGGCTTATTTTCACACTTCAGCCTTTGTGTAGGTTATAGGCATCCTTAATAATCCTTAAAGCAGTCCTAAATGCTCATTTTTGCATCCTAGCCCTTCATGCCTCAGGGTTTGCCACCTAAACACTAGCACCATAATAGTGATATTATTGTCACATGGCATTAGTGTCCCAATATTGGCACTATTTTCCTTTCCCTCCTTTTTCCATAAATAAATATATTTTCAAATCTTAGACCTCCTAGGGTTAGATTAGATCTCTTTTAACATATACACAAGCACCAAATAGTATAAATACATGACTTTTAGCCCTTTATTCATTAAATAGAAATTAGATGAAAATTACATATACAAACTTAGAACAATTTATGCATAATCAAGGTTATCAATCCTTATTCTACCCTACTTCTATGTAATACCATCTACAACATTCCTAAGTTCATATTACTTAGATTTTTTGTCTCAAGCACATTCAAAGCACTCAAATCAACCATCATACTAGCTTCATTTTCACTTGCACCAGTACTTAGGTGGGGAGAACTACATCAGGATTGATACCTCTTTAAAGTATTTGTATGTAATAAACTATCATCACATCAAGTTGTTGATGATGTCGAGCCTACCACACTAACAAACACACTTTTTTGTTTATATCAATTGGATGCCCTAAAAACATGGAGAATTAGGGTTTACTCATAAAATTAGTCAAAATATGCCATATACAAGCTTTCATAACTCGTGCATGTAGGAATATGCTTTATAGACCTAGACATAGGTGCACCTAGAAGCTTGAAATAATCTTGCATAGAGGACACAACTACCAAAATAGGGACATTAACGAGACATTGTGTTACTATCCAATTAGGGTGTTATTGTCTAGAAGGGGTTTTGACACCCAGATACTTTTTGTGACACTCAGACCAACCTCTGTATTAGTTTTAAACTTCTAGATCATCTGTCTCAGTCATTTTCTAGCTAAGTTCTCATTTACATTATTTATTGATATTTTTAAAAAGGTAAAATTTAATCAATTCTATAACAAATCAATGGTTGTATTTATTGAATATTTCACCCTTGATATATTATACTCAACTCTTTAACAACATAAGATTTACATTTCACTAAGTCCTAAAAGATTAAAACACATAGTTACAAATTAAAGATTACATTTTGATAGATAATTTAGGTTGAAACATATTAGAGGTACATCTACCATGCAAGTGCATTAAAAATTAAAAATACATATTCAAAGTTATTTACCAAGAAGCACTGATACTTTATCAAGAAGTACCATTTTCACTAGGAAGCATGTTTTGAGCCTCTTATGTCTATAACAATTAGATCCTTTTATAAACATATAATTCCTAACACCATTGTGTTGAAATTATCAATCTTACTCAAAATTTGTGAAAATGTACAAATTAGGCCAAAATCACTAAAAATGTGCTAAATGGTTTGAGCTTATCATATACAAGTGCCAATTTAGGCTAATGTGTCCCTAAATGGGGTCATGCATTTTATGTGATTATTAAATTTTATCAAATCAATTCAAGTTAAAATGATGAAAATGCATTTTGGTGCTCTTGATCATCTCCTTTTATTCTAATTCCAAGCTCTGTGGACTTTTACCCTCATTCTAGAAATATTTTAGTGTACAACTTATCTCAGGATTGATCATTCTATAAGTGTGCAGCTTTCACCCTAGCTTTGGGTGTGTTCAAAGTGTGTCACTTATATTTTTGGATTTTATCCTTCTCATTCCCCCCATTTTTGGGTTCCATTATATTCTAATTATATTTCTATCATTGATGGCATCAACATGTGCAAGCATTAGTTCATCTATATTTAATTTATTCTATGGGTTAATCTCACTTTCTCTCTTCTCAAGAGTTCATCCTTCTCTTTCATCCAGTATGTCCTATCGAAGGGGTATCATGGATCATTTCCTTCCAACTTCTTGAAAATTCCTTTCTTTGAAAATATGTTACTTTGATCTAATGTCTCACTACACCTCAAATAGGGGCAAAATGTAGACATCCAATTCCTAACACCATTATGTTGAAATATCAATCTTACTCAAAATTTGTGAAAATGCACAAATTAGGCTAAAATCATTAAAAATGTAGTAAATGTTTTGAGCTCATCATATACAAGTATTGATTTAGGCTAATGTATCCCTAACTAGATAAATGTATTTTATGTGATTATTAACTTTTCTCAAATCATTTTGAGTTAAATTGATGAAAACACATTTTGGTACTCTAGGTCACTCTTTTCTTCTAATTCAAAAGAACATGATATGTGCATGTGTTATTTTATATTGACAACATCCTAAATGGGATAGGGGTCCATACACAAATAAAATCACCTTTTAATTTATATGTAGTCAAATTATGTCCTAGTAATATGACTTTTTGACCAATTTGACTAATGAAGTACAACCAATTTCTAAAATAATTGCTTAAATTTTGATTAATCTTTCTTAGTCAATTAAACCAAAATACGAGCTTAAGTAAGAATAACATGGAAGTTATTAAATATTTATTTATTATAAATTTATTCCTATTATTTTCATCATCAAATGACATCATTTTTGGGGTAGCATCCATAAGCCATAAATGCAATAAATATCAAGACTATGGTCTCATGCATGTTTAATGCCCCTTCCTCCCAAATCATTATGAGGATATTTATGCCTTAATTATACAATATTGGATTAATTCATGGCCACACATCTTTATCTTAATATGGATGGTCATGTTTGATATAGATCAATTTGGAAAATGTATAAATAGGAGGGCCAAACCACTTTGATTAAGCTTCATTTGTGTAAACTCATAATGCAGGATTTTCTCTATAAGCCATTTGAGAGTAGTTTGATAAATATTTATTGTAAGTAAGATAGATTAATGTATAGGCACAACATTGATTTCATATCATGAGCCTAGTTTAATTGGTGTTCTTGAGATGATGGAGGAACTTTGCCTTGCATCATTGTTGAAGACTTAAGCACCAAATCAAGGGGAAAATCATGTTTTGAGCCACATTTGTGTGATGGGATGCTCTTGAGATGGTAATGTGTATGTGTTTTCCTTTATTTTCTCTTAATTATCATTCACACTCTCTTTGAATCAGTTGTCTTAGCTTGTTATTCTTTATGTATTTTTCTTAGTTTTATTGTCTAATGCTTGATATAACCATCTTTGTAATCCATCTATACATCTTAGATGCATGGACCAACATAGAGAAATAACATATAATAAATGGGGGAAGAGAAGAAAAGAAAGGGGTTGGCTAATCTAACTCTAGATATATAAGATAAGTGGATATTACCTACATAGTTTCATAGATGCATGGCCCAACATGAACTTTAGACCAAATATAGTTCTTTCAAAAAGTGGGATAGAAGAAAAATTGATGACCAAAAAAAACTTGATTAATGTTTTAGAATAAAATGGAAGATTGTAATGGTCTTACCAAAATGGCAAGCCAGTGGGACAAGTGAGAATAGTCTTGCAAAATGGCAAGTATGTGGGTTAATTACTTGTAAAATGGTAAGATCATGGGGATCAGTATATACAAAAATATAATACAATTTTTTGTTATTTTGTGGATCATTTTCTAATGTGTTTGATGTTTTTGGGATAAAATATGTACAAAATATCTAGGGGAACCACCTAGCTGAGGAGATGCACGTCCACAAGTAAGAGTTCAAACAATAGCTAAAGTTGGATGTAATGACACATGCTCATAAATCAATGAAAGAAAAGTCTTGGTAAGGTAATAATTCCTACCAAATAGAAATAAAATAATATAATAGTATACAACATGATATAAATATGAAGAACCATGTAGCAAGCAAAAACCATAGGCTACAATATATATGTTCACTTGTTTGTAGAAGAAGCTATAAAATATTATTCGCATTGAACTAATTTATAGATTTAGCATTGAATGTGTTCACAATGCCTATGAGTCATAATTAGGATCATAATTGGTCAATGGATAAAAGATGTTCAGGTTACAATAACCTAAGACATGAAAATAATGTGGTTCTCAAATAAAATGGTCTAGGATGAATAGGGTCAAAAAGAGGACAGTTTAGGGTGGGATCAAAATGTGTTTAGAGTGCCAATGATCCAAAATTTTCACTATCTAGAGTCATGAAAATAATATGGTTCTCAAAAAAATGGTCCAAGATAGGTTAAAAATAATAATCTAGTCCATCATGGGATGGTTTAGGATATAATGGTAGGATAAAATTACTTCAACACAAATTTCTCCCAAGTAAGGGATCTTGTAGACAATGGTTCAAAGTTATCAAGCATAGCACCTCTTAAGGTGTACACTATTCAAGGGATCTATAAGTTTTTCACCATTTAGAGTAGTCATTAGATATGCTCCTAATCCATAATTCAACATGATAACATAAGGTCACAACCAATTAGGTTGGTACTTACCCTTTTTCTTGCGTTTAGTGTTTGTGTTCTTTTGGTTCTCTTTCAAGACCAAATCACCAATCTCAAAACTCCTAAGGGAGAATGCACTTGTTATAGCTTCTCCACAATATGTTATGACATGCTTCTAATTCTTATAGGGAAGCTAAATGCTTACCATCAATAATTTCAAGTTATTTCAACCTTTAGACTCTATATTATTCAGCATCTTTAATATGCTCCAAAGATACTCATAATGAAAGCAGCTCAATCTCAATTGGGATAATATAGTTTATAAAAAAAATAGAGTGTGGAGTGGCTCTGATAGGGGTTCTATAACTGGTTCTATAATCCCAAAGGTCAGGAAAGATTTGAAAGTACTAATTATGGTCAACATCATTGACAATCTTATTTAAAATGGATACAATGGTCTTGTTTGATGTTATGTCTTATCTATTGCCTTACAAGTTATATGGTGAGGATTTATTTTGCTTGATTTTAAATTTGCATAAAGGTATTTAACATATCTATTTGCAAAGGATCCACCATTATCATATATAATGTGAGTTAGGATTCCACATCGGTAAATGATATGGTAATGAATGAATTTGGTTATCTGCTTCCTGATGACATAAGTGAGAGGAATGGTCTCAATCCACTTAGTAAAGTATTCATTATCAGTTAAAATGTGTTTATGGCCATCTAAAGATGGGTTAATTTTCATGATGAGATCAAGGCCCCAAGTAGAAAATGGTCATGGTATTGTGATCAGTTGTAGTTGTAAAGAAGGTGCATGTATCAGATTGCCATGCCGCTAATAGTGAACACACTTCCTCACATAATTGCAAGCATTTGTCTCCATTTTTGGTCAATAATAACCTATTTTGAGGAGAGTTTTAGCTAATATTACATCATTGGTGTGGGTCCCACACATTTCTTCATGAACCTCCTTAAGCGCTAGCTTGGATTCTCCCTACGAAAAATAATGAAGTAGCATTCCATCATAGACTTTACGATAAAACATGTTTTTAAGGAGGGTATAATGGGATGGATGGTGAAGGAATAATTTCTATTAGTTATTAGATTATTTAAGTGGAACAACATGATCATAGAATTAATTATAAAAATATCGTAACCAAGGTAGTTTCGGTGGGGGATTGGGACTAAAAATGGTGCATACCCTTTCTAAATCTAGCATAATATGTGTAGGCTATAGAATATTTTCAATAAAAATTTGATACTATATAGCACAACTATCAATTTGTATCATGGACATAATTATTTCCATTACATTGATATATCTGTTATTGGCCCTTGGTACTTGTTCATACTATAGAGATTTAAAATGAACTTTGAGATTATCCATAATTTTCTTATAGGGAACAAGCCTTTCATCTCTAGTTTGATACTGATCATTAGTATGATTGATAATTAATTGGGAATCACCATAGACCATAAAGTTTTGAATATCCCACTGTATGGCAAGATGCAATCCTACAATAAGTGTTGTAAGTGTTGCATACTCAACCATATTGTTGGTACAATTAAAATTGAGGTGGAATGATTTGGGAATAAAATACCCTTGTGGCGTAATCAATAATATGTTAGTTCTAGATCCATGAGAAGTTAAGGAACCATTAAAATATAGTTTCCATTATTCAGGTTCATGTTACACTTCTTCCACTACCATGATAGAATCATCTATAAAGTTGAATCTGAGTGGTCAAGTGTTTATAAAAGGTGTTTCTACAAATTAATCAACAATAACCTACCCCCTTGATAGCTTTTTTATTTTGATACTCAACATCAATATCACTTAATAACATGACCTATTTAGCCATACGTCATGTGAGAGATACTTTTGTTAATAAAATTTTGAGAGGATCCACCTTAGCAATGACAATTATTTTATTGTTTAGCATATAAAGTCATAACTTTTGGGAAGTAAACACCATAACTAAATATGGCTTCTCAATAGGCATATAATTGTGTTCATAATCCACTACTGTGCAACTCAAATAATAGACTGCATGTTCTTTATCTTTATTATCATGTTGGGTCAAAAGTGCCCCTAGTACATGTTCAGTTGTTGATATGTAAAGAAGTAGTGGTTGTCCAAGTGTTGGTCTCAAAACTGGTGGGTTGGCCAAATATGTCTTGAGATCCATAAATGCTAACTAACATTCTTCATCCAATTGAAATGTGACCCTTTCTTCAAGAGATGTGTAAATGGGTGGTACTTATCTTCCATTTGAGAAATGAACTTATAGATAGATTGGATCTTTACAGGTTTTAGAGGTTTTTAAGATTTGAAAGTGGAGGCATTTCAATAATATCCTTGACCTTAGTAGGGTTGATTTTGATCCCTCTTTGTGATACAATAAACCCTATCAATTTCCCTGAAGTGATGTCAAAGATACACTTCTTAGGATTTAGGCAGAATTTATATTCATGAAGTCTCTCGAAGATTATACATAGAACATCAAGATGTCCAACACATTTTCTTGATTTTACTAGAATTTCATCAACATAGTTGTCAACAATATCATGCATTATGTCATGAAAGATGAAGGTTGTGGCATGTTGATATGTGGCTTCAACATTCTTCAAGCCAAATGGCATGACTTGGTAATAGAATGTTTCCTACATAGTGGTGAATGTAGTCTTGTGTTGATCCTCTTAGGCTATCTTGATCTGATTCTATCCAAAAAATCTATCCATGAGGGATAACATCTCATACCTAGTAGTAGAATCAACAATCACGTCGATGTTGGGCAAATAAAAATCATCTTTAGGTCATGTTTTGGTGATGTCTTTAAAATATGTCGAAAGGCATATACCTTGTGTCTTTTTTCTAACTAAAACTATGTTAGATATCCATTCGGAATAGTCCAATGGTCTAATGAAGCCTACTCCCAATAATTTCTCTAGTTCAACTTTTACCAATAGATCAATGTGTGGATGCATCTTCCTCAATTCTTGTTTGACTATATTCACATCTGGAGTCATCTTGACCACCCCACCCCCTTTGTTTTCTTCTCTTCCTCCATTTCTTCTGTGTTGTTTCCCTATCATCTGGGGGAAGCCTTGTGTCCTTGTTCTTGTTACATTATTGTATAAAGTAACACCTCTAATACATATACATTAATAATTTTTTTAAAACCACAATAACATTATTCTTATTTATGTGTGTTTATTTATTTTTTATTGGTGTTTTTTTGTGCTTGTTTGTTTCTACTTTTCTTTCACTTTTTGTTCTTTCTTTCCTTTGGTTGTTTCTTCTTGTTCCTTCTTGTTCTTTTGTTTTGTTATTTGGTTTTGATCTTCTTTGTTTTTTTTCTAGGTACATCTTGATGGTCCACATATATCTTGATCTCATGTTTTTAAGTTATTCTTACTTTATTTTTAAACGTTCTTATACCTACTTAAATACTAATTGTTCATATCTTGATTTTAGGTTCAGTTCATTTATGTCTTATTTTTCTCTGCCCTTTTTTTTTTAATTTAAATAAATGTAATTTTGGTATTGGTATTTCTTATCATTATCCTTAGTTATAAATATTTACATTTGAATAAGCTCAACATAATTTAAATACAATGTCATTATAAGTTCCTTATACTTATGATGCATAATTTCATTTTTTTATAACAAGCATTATGTGCTTTGGATCCAAGTCTCAAGATCGATATAGTTTTGATGATCAACTCTCAAGAAAAAAAATTAAATTAGGTACCAATGGCTTATCTCACACTTTATTAAGATATGCATCTCTTGACATACATCATGAGTCTAATCGAACAATGGTTAGTTTTTTTCATTCCTCATTCCATTTTCCCCCACTTTTGGGTGAACTACATTAGCTTGAGGTCCCCATCTAGACTATTAGGTAGTACTTAGATACATGACGTATCTTAAGTTAGCTCGGCCATCTTTATTATTTTATTAATTTCTTTTATCACTTTGTGCATCCTTGTATGTCTAGTTGATCATGGCAGTTTTAGTCATTCGACCATCACCTCTACATTTAATCCAACTCATCTTTAATCTATGTAATAGGTTATATCCTTAAGTTATTGCTTGCCAATTTTCCATACAAGGGAACAACATTTGAACCCATCAAAAACCTAAATCAGCCATATAGGGGTAAATCATTCCTTATTAGTGGTAAAAATTTGCCCTACTAGGGGAAAATTGCTTTATCAACTAATCAAATTCACTCTAATAGAGCACATTATTATTTTCCTTTCATTGGAGACACACTTCTCCTTTTCTTCTAATTATAAGATATATGGAATTTTCCCCTCATTCTATCAATATTTTAGTGTGCAACTTGTCTTGGGATTGATCATTCTGTAAGCATGCAGCTTGCACCCTAGCTTTGGGTGTTTCAAAGTGTGTCATTTATATTTTTGGATTGTATCCTTCCCATTCCCTTTATCTTTAGGGCTCATTATATTTTGATCATTGATGCAATCAGTATGTGTAAGAATTATCTCATTTGGATTTAATTTATTCCATGGATTAATCTCACTTTCTCTCTCTTTCTGAGAGTCCATCTTTATCTTTCATCTAGTATGTCCTCTTGAGGGGGCATCATAGGTCATTTCATTCCAACTTATTTTTGACAATTCTTTTCTTTGAAAATATGTTACTTCCCCTAAATGTCTCACTACACCTTCTCAAACAAGGGTAAAATGTAGACATCCAATTCCTAACATCATTGTGTTGAAATTGTCAATCTTACTTGAAATTTATGAAAATGCACAAATTAAACCAAAATCATTAAAAATGCTCTAAACAGTTTGAGCTTATTGTATATAAGTACTAATTTAGAATAATTTATCTCTAAATGGGGTAATGTAGTTTATGTGATTATTAACTTTTCTTAAATCATTTTGAGTCAAAATTGAAAATGCATTTTGGTGCTCTAGATCACTCTTGTCTTCTAATTCAGAAGCACACAACATGTGCAAGTGTTATTTTATGTCGACAACATCCTAAATGGGATAATGGTCTATATTTAACTAACATCACCTTATAATTCCTCTTCAGTCAAATTAGAATCTAGTAATATGACTTTCTGACTAGTTTGATTAATGAAGTGCAACCAATTTCTAAAAGAATTGCTTAAATTTTGATTAATCTTACTTAGTCAAATTAAACCAAATTATGAGCTCAAGTAAGAATTCCATGGAAGTTATTGCATATTTATTTATTGAAAATTATTTTCTATTATCTTTACCATCAAATTACATCACTTGTGGGGTGGCATCCATAAGCTATAAATGCAACAAATATGAAGATTATGGCCTCCCATGCTTGTTTAATGCCCATTCCTCCCAAATCATTATGAGGATATTTATGGATTAATTATGTAATATTGGATTAATTCATGGACACACATCGTGATCTCAAGATGGATGGTCATGGTTGATCCTGATAAATATAGAAAATATATAAATAGGATGGTGAAAACCACTTTGATTAAGCTTCATTTATGTGAACTTATAATGTAAGATTATCTCTACAAGCCATTTGAGTTTAGTTTGATAATGATTTATTTGCAATAGGATAGCTTCATTGATAGGTACAACATTGATTTTCATATCATGAGTGTAGTTTTATTGGTGTTCTTGAGATGATGGAGGAGCTTTGCCTTGCATCATTATTGAGACTTGAGCACAAAATCAAGGGAAAAATCATGTTTTGAGTTGCATTTGTGTGATGGAAATATCTTAGGAAGGTGATATGTATGTGCTTTCTTTCATTTTCTCTTAATTTTCATTTGTAAACTCCATTGAATAGGTTGGCTTTGATTTTTAGTTCTTAAAGCATTTTTCTTAGTTTTCTTGACTAATGCTTGATCCAACCTTCTATGTAATCCATCTCTACACCTTTTATTAGTGTGGTTGATATTAAACTCCCTCGATGACCTAACACTACTTTAATTTTAAAGTTTGAGTTGGTTATACCAAACTTGGCTTTTATTATATTATCATTTGAGTTGTACGATTCAATTTCAATGATCTCAATGGTTGTGTCATAACTCACACTTGTATTGGAGGGTAGATGTGGGATAATGGGGGAAAAAAGGGAGGGGTATAAAGCAACATTTTTTTCTTAAAATAAAATAGTTAAATTTAGAGAGAATTTTAGAGACACTTCGAAAAATAATTTGACCAATGACATAAGAACATGAATTATGGAATTTTGAGTGTAGTTTCTAAATATATAATTTTTTTCAATACGTAGATAAAAGCATGTGAAATATATGCATTTATGACAATAGGTTGGTTTTTTTAAATTAAAAGATGAGGAGATTGCATGTGTATGAACACACTTTTTTTTAGTAAATGAATGAATTTTTGTATGAATTTTCATATATGGATAGGTGAAATATCGAATATTGTTGAGAATATTTTTTATTATATATATAATTTTTAAATAATTTTACAATTCAAGATAGCTATAAAATTAAAACTACAAGTGTATGAACATAACTTTTTGACCTTAACTTTATGAAAATCATTTTTAAAAAAAATGCATAGTTAATAATGTGTAGATTGTTGAGATATAAGTTTTATAAACATTTGATTAATATTCAAAAATTAATAAGGGAATTTGTGACGATATGTATATATTCCATAATAAGGTATGTTGTGTAAAAATTAAGTAATATATATATATATATATATATATATATATATATATATATATATATATATATATATATATATATATATTCTAAAAATCTAAAACTACACTATGTATGTTTCAAAGACATGTATATTTTTTGTGTTTTTTACAAATAGATCTAGTTGTTTTTGCATTTGAAGATGTGTATGTGTTTGTTTTTGTGGTATTGTTTCTGTGTGCAGTCTAAGGTGGTTGTTTTTATAGTGTTTTTGATTTTTTGTTTGTGTTTTTAATGATATATTTAGTAAAATAAATGTAATAAGTATAAAAATATAAACTATAATTTATATTCTTATACTTTAAATTTATTTTACTAAATATAAAAAAATAAGGCCACTCTACATCTTATAAAATTGATTTTAGAGTTTTAAGATTTACCATTTAGAAGTTAGTTTTTCAAAATCCAATATGGGCAATACTTAGTTTTCAAAATTTCTAGATTGGAAGATAGAATGAGAAATGAGATTAAAAATCATGTTACGTATGTAATATATGTATACCATTGATTATGTCCTATATTTTACCTAATTGAATATGCCCTACCTACTTTACCTACTTCAATATGCCCCACCCAATTGAATACCCAAGCTTGAAGGTGGATTCCTAAATAATTTGTGGGTTTTTCAATCAATGGGTCTATCAATATGCATAAAAGACTGACCTATAGCATGTAACTTATAACATACCTATAGTCATGATATGGTCACTCATACATGACATCTATCACATACCTATTACATATATGTATGCATTCACTCATACATGACATATACCTATAGTCATGATATGATAACATAACACAATCTAAATTATCACACTAAGTATTGGTAATAATTCAACCAATAGCTCATATTGTTAAGAAATCAAGTCTACCCTAACCTAGCCTAAGGATCTAGACCCATTACCCCACCATAATCTTAGGTAGCCTACATATCTGCTCCTTAGAATTAGAGTCTGATGTAGTTCACCTTTCAAATATGATAGTCTCCTCCATGAGACGTCACCATCGAAGGGGTTGGCACTCTAAACCAAATAGGTAACAATATACTTGTGGCATAGATGAGCTTCTAAAGCTCTATTCTACAATCCTATAGCTAAGTGACATACTCAAATATAACACCTTATTATTTAGGGTTGTGTGCTTATCCAACACTCTCACATAAAACCTAGATAATAGTAATGATGAAGGAATATGCATTCCTATTTCCATAGAGAATCACATTCTAGGCACATAGGTATGCTAAGTATACAAAACAAATCAAGACATACCATACATAATATTTGAACCTATCATTTGTTTATACTCTCAAGATTATATGCATATATACATGTTGTCCTACTAATTTATATGAATATATTTCTCAAGTAATAACCAACAAAATCATTAGAGCAATAAATTTAAGTGAGAGTTCAAACACAAAACTATAATATGTACTACCTGAGTATATACATCTAGGTTAAAGTATCTTATGATATCTCATACTATCATAGTTCATGATCACTCTAGGTTAAAGTATCTTATGATATCTCATACTATCCAGGGTTGTGTGCTTACCAAGCACTCTCACATAAAAATTAGATTATAGCAATGATGAATGAATCTACATTCCTAGTTCCATAGAGAATCACATGCTAGGAATAGAAGTAAGCTAAGTGTACAAAACAAGGTAAGACATAACATACATAACATTCAAACCTATCATTTATTAATACTCTCAAGATTGTACGCATGCATACATGTTATTTTGTTAACTCTTATGAATATATTGCTCAAGTAATTACTAATAAAATCATTAGAGCAATCAATTTTAGTTAGAGTTCAAACATATAACTATATTATCTACTACCCAAGTATATACATCTATGTTGAAGTATCCTATGATATCCCATACTATCATAATTCATGATTACTCTATCCAAGAATTTAATAACCATAACTTATATATTCATTTAGGTATAGGTCAAGATATAATGAATATAGTATGTACCATCTGAGTAGTTTTTATACTATAAAACTCTATAACATCCCATACAGTCATAGGTCTTTATGTTTGAGTATCTGACTCAATACCAACAACAATCTTACAACCTACCACAATAATAAAGCAAGTTATGACTATACTATCTAAGTATACCTTCAATAACAATATAAAGAGAGCATAATCTCTAGGTACACCTCAAGATGCACTATGCTATTCTAAAAATGTCTTGTCACTTGCATAGTTAACTCTCTCATGAAATGTACTGCATATAGTGTTCATCCTTACAAGATGTTACAAACTTGATCCTACCGACAAGTTTGCATAAAAATATTGTGCTACAAAAAGGCTATTTGCTTTCACTAGCATTTATAGCAGATGTCATACTAAGAAATACCTATCAAGGTTAGTTTCATATTCCCACGCTCACTACCTAAGCTTCCATACATATCTACTATGTCTCCTACATGCATAGAATTAGGGATAGATGTAGTTCTCTCCTAACTACTACAAGTATATGTGATTATTTGAAAATTGTGTACATAAGTAAGGATAACCATGTTCCTTAACTATAGTGAGAAGACTCAATAGGCCTCCACATAATATAATTTGCATCAAAACTCACATAAGCTAAGATGTCAAAGATGTAAATTATCACATAATATATATACATATGGATAGTTGTACATATATAAATAAATGTACTTGGAAAAGTTCTCATGGTCTCTATGATATAAGCAGGTTTGCCCTAGCTAAAAAGGGTATAAGTTACCATGTCTAAATGCATAATAGACATATAATTATTTAGTAACTACATAATGACACATCTATGGTTTGTCTCCCAATATAGCAATGACTGTTCACATAAAATAATATTGCATTTATAAAATCCATAGGCATTTAGACTTATAATAAATATAACTAACTCTTTGGAGCTTGCATTGCACCAACTCACATATCTATGATAACCTCAAGTGTTGTATCCAAGAAAGTACTGTAGTGGGGGAGGGAGAGTATCATCTGAGCTCTTTACCACTCCAAACATGAACCAATGATCCCCGGCACAATCCCCTATTTGTTGTAAGATTCTACTACATGACGTATATCATAAATAAAAATATGTTTCTATTATGATATTGCACAACATGAAAATCATACATATGAATTAACAATGTTAATCTAACATTACTTTTACCAAAGTTTTTAAATAATGTATGATCATCCAAATTAGTCAAATTCATAACACATCACTTGATCAGGTTATTCATACCTATCATTGGTGATGCTAACCAAGCTCGAGAAACCATCTCACTACTTGGGTAGTATCATCAATGTGGGCCCCATAATATACATATTAGATAAATAATCCAAAGCATAAGCTCACCATCCAGGTAAACTAATCTAAGGATCATGATCACATACATGAAATATCTAATATAATTAAGCATATATTGACAAAACTATGGCAACCAAACATGACAACAAAAGTCTATATTAACTTAATTATAATAGATAATTTTAAGCATAATTCAATTATTTGTACAAAAGAAGTACATTTAAGGAAAAATTCCATTTACCCATTTTCTATAATTTTAAAATAACACAAAATATGTATTACCACAATTCAATCATTTTTAAAACATATTTTGTTGATTTATTCATAAGCCTTATAATATCTTTCCATTTATGATATCTACGTGATAATCTTGTTCATTCACTACATTCGATTTAGACAATATTAGAACTTAACAATGATACATTCTTGATAATTCACAAAATATTGTCAATTTCCATATTAATAATATAGACACACTATATATACTCACACAATTCATACACCATCATATGTAGTGTGGTTATCATAGATCATTTAGCAACTCGATAGATATATAAACTATAGTGTAACCATCTCATGCATCCCAAATCCATGGATATATAATTACACTATACATATAAACTACCTAAACACTCAATCCAAGAGTAGATCAGTTGGATGCCAAGCATAAAGACATAAGGATAGAAGATCAAAATTTAAGATCTAATTATCATTGCATAAGGTTTTATATATATATATATATATATATGTATATAAGATGACTAGAAATAGGTGACATCTATATTAAGGACCTAAGTTAATTGAGACACCAAAATAAATTTTGCTTTCAAAGATCAAATCGATTCTTATATGGGAATCTTCAAGATACATTTAATGATAAGGTATTCAATCTATTATATAAAGGCATCTTTATTGAAAACAAGAGTTTTATGATATATTTATAGGAACTTAAAACATACCAAAAAATGCACATCTACAAAATAAAAGGAAGAATCCAAAAATTTTAAAGTACAAATATTTACTCATCTAATATATGCTTTGCCAAATTAAATGGATTTGGGTTATTATATGTTCTTATTTGGTCTCTCTTTCTTCTCACCTCCAATGCCAACCTCTCTTTGTTATTATTTCTTCATCCAGCATCTTCTCTTCTCCTTCCATAACTTTTATGTTCTTCTTGTTGATTTTACACTAGCCATCACCTTTCTCTCTCTTCTACTCCTTCAGTGACCATGTATCCCTCTAAGATTATCCCCCTTACTTATAATTGTTAAATGTAGGAAATAGACTTGAAACAACTCGCACTCCCCATAGAAGGCATGACCACAACACATATAAATTATATATATGTCATGTTTAAGCATGGAGATAAGCACATATGGTAGTATGTTGATAATACAGAGGGATTTACAAGGTCCATTACAATCCTTTATTGGAATGGAATGTGTTTGATTTGAATTATCTGAGATAAAAAGAATGGTGTGAACTGTATTTTTTGGTCGACTTAAAGATAAGAAAAAAACAAAACTTGGAATGGCATAAATGTTAATAATGTTGGATGAAAAGGCTACTCCATTAGGTTAAAACCCTATACATGGTGATAACAAGGGTTTCATGAAGGCCATCTAGAAGGCATGATCAATTGGCCCCATATAACATTTAAGTTACAGGGTTTTTTTAATCTCATCTAAAAAAACTTGGCACTCTTAATGTTCATTGCCCCATATGCCTTATATTTTTTCCTTCGATATCATGCACCTAATTTATTTGCATGGTATTTTTATCTCTGCATGGTTTCTAACTCTTCTTTCAACTTCACTTTCTTATTATAAAAATTTTATTACAAGTCCTATTCATCATTTTCTAATTCTCAATCTTGTCTTAAGTTCCCTCAATAATTAATTATATCCCTATTTTCTATTTTTTAACTTATTATTCATATCCATAGTTTATATTATTGAATAATTACTTAATTTAGATAAAAACATATAATTTTCTTAGTATTGAGTGATACACCACATTAATAAACAATAAGTCTAGTTAAGCAGTATAATAAAGATATTTAATTTTTTACTTTGCATGAAAATTATTAAAGCAACATTAGCTAGTTATTTAATAGATATACTTGCATAAGCCCATAATCAAAAGATAATTATATCTTTGAAAACTAGTTTATATGTACATATAGGTTCTATTTACATATGTCGTACTATATTGATATCTCTGATGTCAATAATGAATTGGTTAATGTTCAAAGATGTTTATAAAGATATTTTTATTAATTTATTCATAAAATAAAATATCTAGTTTATTGATTTGCATATCAATACTAAATATTCACACAAATGTAAGCACATTTACCATATCCAATGTGTCACAATGACACATATGCCAAAGGGATAACAATTCATCAAACTAAAACTTGGCAAAGGAAAATAGGATGTAACAATATTGATAGACCCATTGATTAAAAAACCCACAAATTATTTATGAATTCATCTTGAATCCACCTTCAACCCTTTTAAAAGAACATCCCTAGGCACTCTTTTATCTATATGGGTCAAAATAACCCCTATCCTTTCAATCTATACGTTGCATGCTACAGGCTATTCATTTATGCATATTGATACACCCATTAATTAAAGTTCATTTTTTAAGTTGAGAACAAGGTTGTTAAGAACATTCCAAGGAAAATATAGCAAACTCCAAGTATATTACATATCTAAAAATTTTATAAACTTTAAAACTATAAAAAATAAGGAATTTAAGGTGAGAACAAACTTAAAAAGTGAAGAACTTCATGACTGCAAGTATAGTTGATAGTTTGCCAAGATAGAACAGAGGTCTATGTAGTCAAAATAATCATTTTATTGTGAATAAAAGGTGTGTTATTACTTATTTTTTTGTATTTACAAATTTATTTCATGTGTGAAAGAAATATAACTTCATTTGAAGATAATTTATACTTGATCCAAGGTTCATGTCATTAAAACCTTCTAAAGCCTATTTTCTATGTATCTATAATCACTTGAATTCTATTATATCACATAGAAAAAGTTGCATGAGTTTGTTTAGAATATTGTAGAAGTTGAGATAGGTATTAAATACTTTGTTCCAAGCATTAGTTCTTGAAAATAGTCTTTAAGTTATATGAATAATCAATCTGAAGCTATCAGGATCTGTATGCAGAGTCAAACCTTAAAATAGGGTTTTTGATACAAAAAGAACCATAACTTCCATCTAAACTAGTAGAATCTCCTAAAAATAATATGAAAGTTTTTTGAGAAGGTTTATAAGTTATTCCAATATGTATCATGCTCAAACTCACCTTGTTCTTACAAATACAGAGGATTGTCTTTTGATCTACCTATAGATAGTCATAAGAAAGCTCAATCAAGAGAAACTTCAAGTGTTTTACTTTTTTGATTGAGTATAAACCTATTATGAAGGTACAATTTTATTATTTAAAAACTATATAATAATTAAATAAAGTGATTCAAATCATTTGGAAAATAAGCTAAGTCAATATCCTTTTAAGTAAGCATATTGGGCCATCCAGACCTAAAGAGCAAAGTTTCCATTGAAGTCCAATTCTTAAGAAAGAAATAAAAGAAATTGGTTTCTCATCCTCAAAAATAGTATCCAAACATTTTAATAAATATTTATAAGAATCCTTTGATGGTATTAGATTAATAACACATTTTCAAGACCAAACATGCCTATACATAATACTATAACAGTGCTTAGGACTTGGTCAACTTTTTGGGCACTTTGGTGATCTAATTGGTATTTTGAGCTTGTGTAAAGACACTTATGAGTCTTGTATCATTTTATTGATATTTTCATTGAGTTTTTTAAGTGAATGAGTCCAAAAAACAAAGCAATTTTTTACTTATTTGTATCAAGTCCTTAAGAGGTATAATTTAGCCTAATAGGCCTATAAAGGGTAGAGTTATTATCATCTCAATTTTGAGATGAATTTATTCATGCACTAAGTAGCTTGAGTCAAATAATTTATTAAACCCTCATATTATTATTAAAATAAGTGAGGATGTACAATTTAGTACTTTAGGAATCAAATAAGGGTTTTGCTTGAAGGTAGATTACTGACTTGGGATTGAGTACCCTATTTTAAGACATTGAAAGTTTATTTTGATCTAAATACAAAGGCTAAGAATTCAAGAGATAATACTAAAGAATATGTTCATTAGTCTTTCAATACCAATATTTAGAAGACTTTTTGTGATCTAGACCAAGAGATAGTTTATGGTTAGGAAGAGACCTAATTACAAGCAAGTTTCTAGAGGATATTGAAGTATACCAGGTTGAGTAAGTGGAACACGGACTTTGACAATAGTAGGGAATATTAAATATCAAGATATGGCTTGTGTATTTAGGTAGGGTGTAATCCTTGAAATCAAGATATGTCTTAGTTATTTAATCAGATAGGGCATACTCAAGTAGATAAAGTAGGTAAGGAATACTTAATTAGGTAAAGTAGGCATGTAATCCTCAATGGTATAGATATATTACATGCATAACATGATTTGAAACATTTTTTCTCATTCTATCTTCTGATCCTAAAATTTTGAAAACTAAGTATTGATAAGAATAGAATTTGAAAAACTAACTTTTAAATGGTAACTCCTACAGCTCTATAATCAATTTCAAAATATGTAGAGTGGCCCTAATTTGTTATATTTAGTAAAACAAATTTAAAGTATAGGAATATAAAATAATAGTTATATTTATTTTATGAAATATATCCTTGAAAAAAACAAATAGATAAAAAAAATACAAAAAAAAACAATTGATCAAAGGGTGTAGACCCTTTGGATTGAAAAGGGTCTTTATAAAAGGGAGTATGTCCTTTATAAAAGGCGTACGCTCTTTAGGATCAGTACCAACACTTTCAAGATTTGCATTAGGGTAAGTACACAAACTTGAGGGACAAAAAAGGGCCTACCTGTGGACAAGCAATTTCTAAAATTTTAGAAATGTGAACTTCTATAGATAATTAGAGATAACTACACTCAAAATTTGAAGATGGTATAAAAATATGAATTGTAGAATTTTGAGTCTAGTTTCCAAAAAACTATTTGTTTTGAAAAATGGTTAAGTATAAATAGGTCAAACATCTAAAATTTTAATAGGACCTCTTATTTTTTTAATAAAATTTGAATTGTACCATTTCGTGTGACCCACCATTTTTTGAGAATCGTTTGATATTGTTAGAAACCCTTTGGTGAATATTTAGATTAGATCTTCTTGTGTGTTATGAACTTTTTAAATATTTTTTTGATGAATTTTTTTTAATAAATTTTATAATTAAGCATGGCCTAAAAAAGGTTTTGTTAGAAATAAATATAGTTTGAACGCTTAAAATAGCCAAAAAAATTATAAAAAACATACATTTAGAAAGAAGACAATGTGTTCATCATAATGGTAATAACTTTTTGAATTTTGATGTTGAAATCAATAGCGTATTTGGTGATTGAATTTCAAATTTATTATTTTTTCCTAAAACTCTTGATCTCAGCTGTAGATGCACAGTCCCAAGCCTTTGTCTCAAAACTCCAAGCCATTTTTAGGCCTAAAGGCTTGGTTTTAAATGTAAATTGAAATAATGTGTGATGCAACAAAAAGCACGTACATGTTATATAATGCATACTCATTTCTTTGATATAAAACCAAACAAATATAATTTGTGTTTTTTATGGAGGAAGGTCCCATTATCTATGCATCCTTATAGGGGAAATGTCAAATTTCATGTTTTTATAGGGGAAAGGTCCCATTAGCTTTAGACAGTGAATTAACATCACATTAGACTTCAAATTTTTTACCCATTTCAATATGTCATCTTAAATACTTATAACTAAGGTTTCAAGGTCTAACACATTATACATTTGACAATATAATTGATTTTATCATAAGAGGTCTTAAAATGCATTTTTTAAACCTATGATCAAAACTTAACCTTTAGTGTACCAATCGTTTTGCATTAGAGTATCAATACTTGACTCTTACATGTCAAGATGTGATTGGTTACTTTTAATTTTATATATTAAATGTTGAACAAGTATTAGATATTACATGTTTAGCTTCTGGTGCACTTTAATATTTATATACACCAATATGTTTCATTTATAGAACACATGTTAACAAAAGCCTTGTTTGATAATTGAAACATGCACAACTATTGGGATATTTCCACAAGTAAGGGAAAGATATACCTTACCACCTTACTTTTATAAAAGCCTACTTGCCCTTAAATTTTGTACTTCTTATTGATATTATCCTACGTGCCTAAAATCTTATCTTACCCTTTTGATGTTTCTTTGATATCTTTGACCAAACCCCTTTATTTATAAATTTTGAAATAATTTGTTTAAGTGGAAAACCCATTGAATTGGACTATGTAGTATAGATAATCTTGTGTAAGTAGAAATAATAATTGATCCCTTGGTGTAATAGTGCATCTCTTTTAAATCTATTTCAATAATTCTATCTAATAGAGCCCAATACTTGTGAATCATGCCTTGGATTGTCCCAAAAACATTCCTAAAATGTTTTGAATAAAATCCTTTAAGTTTCCTCCAAGGTCACTTAGTGCATCTAATTCAATGGATGCATTATGAGGTCCCAATGAAAACTCTAACAAGAGTCTTTTATTGTTATAATTATTAAATTTTGATTCCCCTAATGTATTCAAGTACATTATTAAAAAAATTCTTAAAATTAATATCTCTTGTGAAAATATGGTTATTCCTCCATTTCGTGCACCTCCTTCATCTACCACTCCATCACACATGGGACAACCATCAACCACTCCATCTATTCCCATGTCATCTGAAGAGTGTGTCTTTTTATTAGGACTAGTCCCAGCTGCACCATGGATGCAAAAATTGCAATCTCAAAAACAAGCTAGACAACACTTGATGTTTATCAATATTATATAGAGTTTTCTACCTTACTATGTAATTGGGATGGTAAGATACAAAAGTATGATGATGGAGCTACAATTTATGTACATGTTAAATTCTTAAATATTTTGGTCAAGTTGGGTATGCATTTTATTTTTTATAAAATGTGGTTTTGAGCTCAATAAACTTGAAATAGTCATATGTATCCATTAGTGATGATGTGGTTTTAATATGTGGTTTTAACATGGCATGCCTATAGTGATGAATATATAGCTTAGAAAATATCTAAATGCACTAGGGACTTTGTTCGAAACCATTAAGGAATGGTGTAGACCTAACATTGACCAAGTACAACATATGTATAAGTTACCTTAGCACAAATTCTATTAAACTTACTCAATATATACATTGAACCTGTGACAATGTCCCTTAAATTTGAGACCTAATTCCCCTCAAGGATGATACTGAGCAGAGAGACCCAATAATTGCTCATGTGGATGATGAACTACTGACCTCATATAGATGGTTGATCAAAATTGAATACCAATGTGCACCCCCTTGTTGAAGGTTTCAAGATTATATATATTTTGTACATATATCTTCAATCATCTTGTTCATATTTCATTATAATGAGCTTAAACCTTATGATGTGGATTGTAATAAAGTCGTACATGTGTCTCAAAATTCATGCTCTAGCTTAGGATTTGAGGTTGAGGCTCATCCATGTTGTTGAATTATGTTATCTCATGCGTGTAAGACTAAATATGAATGTAATTTTTGGGATATCTATCTAATTAATTCAAAGCAAAGGGATATAAATAATTTGAATGCATACATGTACAAAATTGATAATTTTCGATGCTTGCTCAATTCAAATGGGACCTTAAATGGATTTGCATGACAATTTTTGTATAGTAATGGAAAGTCAGAGGCTCACACCATGTGAATTATTTACTAGACATGAGTTGATTGTATTGATGTCGATCTTTAAACATTATTGGCTTCTATGTATGTATGTATGATAAATTTGTGAATAGGCCTTAGTTGGATTGGTTGGCTTGGTGATGGAGCATGTCTAAGTATCAAAGATGTGCATATCTGATAACTCTAACACTTCTTTACATGTACTAGACCTACACACATGGAAATATTTGATTGGATTGGGCATTTTGAGGCTCTAATAAATATGATGCTCCTAGGATAAGTGACAATTAGATCTCTAACATAAATATATGTGTATAAAAGATACATATGTGCATGTGTATATCTAATTAGATCAGGCCTTATAGGGATCTAATAGATATTTCTAATGCTTCTAAGACCTGGCACCTCTAAAAGTGTTGACAATTTCAAGCACGTATGAGGTACACATGGTGATATATAATTGTATTTGGCCTCCTAGGGAATTTTCAACTCTAAAACTTCTAGGACAAATGCATCTTTGATAGATTTAACACTTTCAAGTGTATGATGTACACACATGGCACAATAAGGTTCAATTATAGGGGCAATTCAATCAAGGAGGCATGGGAGGCCATTTTGAATCCCTTCTTGACATAACTATAAGATCATGATATATACATGATTTGGGAAAAAATTAAGTAAAGTTTTATCTATCATAAATTGAACTAATTAGTTGATTGGTTCAATTAGGGACATGATTTGGGAAAAATTGAGCCCCTAAACCAAATTTATGTCCCAATTGATTATATAATCTAGATGCAACATGTATGACTTAATTGACCCTAATTTAATC
Source organism: Torreya grandis (assembly GCA_037957365.1). Lineage (NCBI taxonomy): Eukaryota > Viridiplantae > Streptophyta > Pinopsida > Cupressales > Taxaceae > Torreya > Torreya grandis. The sequence continues at coordinate 1,564,815 of JARHVA010000061.1, forward strand.
AAAAATGAAAATATGAATGAAAATGTGGCCAATTTTAACCCATTAAACCTAAATTGGAGTCTATGATGTGATTAAAGGGGCTAAATTAAGTCACATTTCATGACATGTTGATCGCAAACCCTAATTTTATCATTTGAACAAGTACAATTCCCCTAAATTCTATTGTCATGACATATACACATGCACAAACCCATTACACTAAACCCCTAGCCCTAAATCCTAATTTTATAACAAACACAACACCTAAGTTCATTGATTTCATCATAAATGCATAAATTAAAGAATGTGATTAGTACCAATTTTTGAATCTATTATTCACTTAGTTTTGTAATGACCTATGATGGGATTTTGGGCAAAATTAGTTCATTTTGTCTTACATATTGAGCCTTATTGCATCATTTATTAGTCTTTTTCCTTCATAGTCTTATCAAGAGTCTTATTTCATCATGTATTGGATATTTATGCATCATATTAGGGATTTATGCATCATATTGAGCCTTATTGCATCATATGATAGCCTAATTGCATCATATTGGAGATTTATAGCATCATATGATAGTCTTATTGCATCGCATGATAGTCTTATTGCATCACATGATAATCTTATTACATCATATGATAGGCTTATTACATGATATTGAGCCTTATTGCATGATATGATAGCATTATTGCAATATCTGATTGTCTTATTACATCATATTAGGGATTTATGCATCATATTATAGTCTTATTGAGTGTTATTGCATCATATTATAGTATTATAATGGAAAAAATGCTTGAATATGAGCCTTTTTGCTTATAAGTATAGAAAAAGGTTATACTTAAATGAATACATATGCATTATATTAATGCATATGCATTCATATAACATGTACGTGTTTCGTAGAGTATAAATAAAAACTCACTTTTCAATGTCTATTTTTATCCCTAATTGAGATTGTTGTCCCCATAGACATTCATTGCATACTCTGTACTTTCTTGGTTGCAATTTTTTTTGGACCCCACATTTGAAGTAATTTCTTGGTTTATTTTTTCAAAATGGGCTCCGATTCACATTCAAGGAGGAGGAAGAAGTTGAAGAACAAAACATTAGAGCAATTATAAGAGTTGAGAGAAAAAAACAACGTATGAATACAAACAATTTGTTCCATATAAGGTAAAAATAATAACCCTAATGATCCAAATGCCTTAGATTGTTGGGTGAATATTTTATCACTAGCTAACTGATGGGAAAAATAGGTTGTTTCAACCACAACATAAGGAGATTGATTGTCCAAATGTGCAAGTTTACGACATCAAAAGGGGACAAATCTCTCCTCTCATCAAGGGGAGGTTCCCTATAACTATAAGGCACTATTTATTAATATATATACTATAAATATAAGATAAAAATAACACTCAGGGTAGGATAACACCATCCATCTCTCTTTTTTTAGAGATGATGTTCATAGACATAGGAGAATTTTGGTGAAAACACTGAATGCACTTCTCTTCTTTCAGAAGTGGTTCACAGCAAACAACAAGAGTTTTTTCTAGAAAGTAACTGATAAGTAAATGTAACAGGAAACAATAACCAGTAGAATGAGGTGTAGCACAAAGTCTCCACCTCAACTACCAAAGAGTGAAATACAAAGGACGATGGGGGCACAAAGTCATCCCAAGATCCTTTAAATAGAAATGGAAAATAAACACACTAAAGACAATTATGGCAACACAAAGTCTCTCCACAGTCAGCTTCAGAACACCTTCCTAGTTACTTCCACTAGTTTTGCTTATTTAATTAAATGGACAATAATGCATTCAGGAAATAGACATAAGAACAATTTCCTCAACAACACAAGCTATTCCAACACAAAGTCTAAAAGGTCACTTTCTTTCTCATTCAAATAATGAAATATGATTAACAATCTGAGCTCAAAGTCTCAGTAATGCCTTTCAATTTGGGCAGAGTTTTGCCTCTGATAACAAAAAGATATCCTTTGCATAAAATAAGAGATTACAATATATAGTGCTCCTAGAAAGACTTGGGTGCTTTGTTTCATGGAACAACCCATGCTACATTCAATGCCTTGAATGCATTTTTAGTTCTATCAAGGGTCCATGCTAGAATAGGGCATCAGCCTTAACTTTGGCATGTTAATTATTCTCAAATGTCTCGTCCAAAGTATGGGCCACCTGGTCTTCTTCCTGATATTTATGCAGCTGTCCACTTTGCCTTTACTCAATCTAGAAAAATAGGCCATGCTATTGAGTGCTCACACTCTCTGATGTCCACTTAGTGGACTATTTCACCTACCATAAATAACTCTCCTATAGATATTTCTATATTTCCTACAGTTGTTCTCTTTTTCCTTATTGTATTTTGTCTCTTCTTCATGATCTGAGCTCTCAGGCTATCTTCTCGCTTTCAACTGGCTCTTTGGCTGGCCACTAAGTTTTTTCACAAGGTCTGTGCCATATTTGAAAATCATCAGCTATTTCATTACCTTGAATTTGATGCCCATGGGGACATCATGATCACTTAGTCTCTTGAACTACTTTAAACCCTTTGAACCTTTGAACTTTGAACCATTTTGGTTGAAGGTTCAACGATCCATTCTCTTTCTTCGAATATTTTGGTCCTTCAAACTTTTTGGATCTTTTTCTTTTCTATTGAACTCATTGAACCTTTAAAATTTAAACTCTTTTGGTTCAAGGTTCAACGGTTCAATGGTTTGAATCCTTTGTTCTTCTAAGTTTATTGAACTTTATTGAACTTGTTGAACCTTTAAACTTTGAACTCTTTTGGTTCAAGGTTCAACGGTTCAATAGTTCAATCTTTCTTCTTAGAATCCTTTGTTCTTCTAAGTCTACTAAAGTCTTTGAACCTTTGAACTTACCGAAGTCTTCAAACTTGTTGAACTCTTCGAAGCAGTTGAACTTCTTTGAACTCGTTGAGCGCTTAACTCTTTTTGAACCTTTGAACTCGCTAAACCTTTGAACCTTTTTGAAGTGGGGTTTAATGGTTCAATGGTTCATTTCATTTGTTTGAAGCCTACTGATGGACCTTTTGGTTGAACCTCAACATTTAACCAACCTTGAAATTGCCTAAGTGTTTGGAAGTCGTTCCTTTATGAGAGTCTGCTTGTTTAAGTTGTTGAACCCATTAAACCTGTGAGTCCCTTAACTAAAAATGATTGAATAATTGAAGAATTTGAGTGCTCAGAACATTTTTTGAGAAGGGAAGAGAGAATTTTGGCTTACAGGACCAAAATATTTGATATGTTGTCCCAAAAACAAGTGATAGATTTTGGGAACAAAAATTGGCTAAAAATTGGGGAACTTCCATCGATTGTAAAAATAATTGAAGGGAGTAGAATCCAGAATCTCCAGTGCCTTTATGTATGCCATTGGGCTACAGATTCATGCTACCCAAAAATAAAGACATAAAAACAAAACAAAATGAACCCAACAAAACAAAACAAAAGACTAAACAAATATGTACAATTGAGGTCATCTAATACTTCAAGGATTGAAGTGCTTCATATGCTTTCCACTGTGAGGCAGTGAAAAGGGTGCGCCATATTGATATATCAGCAAGAAACCATTTTTTTCCCAGAAGTGATGATTGGTGAATGGACCTCTCCACCAGGAATCAAATTTTTTGTGCATTCCTTTTGGTTCTCTCCTCTTGCCCCACAACAAGACTTGATTTCCAATATAAAAATCATGAATCCTTGTTCTCTTGTAGAAGAGTTTCTTTACCTAATTTTGACATGCAGTAATATGGTCCATTATCATAGTTCATTGCTCTTCTGGTCTAGTGAAGCACATGATTTGATTTTTAGCATCAAACTCCTACCAATGGTTGGAATTATTAGGTAAACTTGGTCTAAAGATTAGTTTAATAGTGTAACTATGCTCTTTAAATTCTTTGTGAGGAACCAAGAGGGTTGTAGAGATAGCCAATGAATTTGCATAATTATGAATCTCTTTGGGCATTACAAAAATATTGAAAGCATCAAAAATTTCAAGGCAGTCCCATACCTAATTATGATAATGGCGTAATCTTTTGTTCTTGGTTTGACATAGGTTCCTCACCTGATAAACCATCAGTTCAACATCTCCTTTGGCATGAAGGAGTTTGACACCTTTGTCTTGAGCATCCTTCAACCTGAGTAACATAGATTTATACTCGATAATGTTGTTGGTGTTAATGAACTAAAACTTATATGAATAAGGAAAAATATCTCTTTGGGGAGATATTAAAACAATCTCAGCTCCATCACCGGTAGAAGAATAGCTGCCATCAAATTCTAAAATCTAGACATTATCATAAACTGATCTTTTTTCAAATTCCTCCTAGTCATGGAGGGAGGATTCTTTTGCATCTGAACTTTGCTCTACCAATTATCCTACTATCTTGTCTGAACTTTTTGAATTGTCACCTATAGGAATTTCATCAGATGAAATAGGGACATCCTCTATAGATAGAAAAAAGTTACCCATTTCTAAAGACTCAAATAGAATTTGAGCTTCAGGGGCTGATGTTTGGGTGATAATATATTTTGCCTCCTCAAGAAGTAGACTTTGCATGATGCCTTTGATAGGGATCCTCACCTTAAATAGGTCCATGCTCAATTCTCCACCAATGTCCTTGCAGAAATTTTGCCCAAAAAGAATGTCATAGGAGGCTGGGACATCAACCACTAGGACTATCATCTTAATTCTCTTATCTAGGAATGCCACAAATGTAAACTGGGCATCTTTGATTTTTCCTAGAAGTGGAACTTATTTGTTTTCCATGGAGAAATATCTCCCAAAAATTTTATTCAATGTAAGGCCAAGAGAATTTGCCACCTTGGTGGGCATGACATTGTTAGATGCACCTGAGTCTATGATGTAGTTGCTTAGTTGATGACCATTTATCAACAGGGAGACATAAAATGGTTTTGTCTTCCTGGGAGCAGTAGGAGGAGTAATGACAAGGTTAATTTGGGTGGATGTGGGAGTCACCTTTGGAATAGCTAGTCTTGCAGGGATAGTTTTATTCTTTACACATTCCACTAACTTATCCAACTGCTCAGGGTTGAATTGTAGGAATTCAAATTTAGACATTTGAATTTTGGTTTTCTAGACATGGTTGATTATATCAAATGTCTGAAATCAATTAGGAATAAAAGAAGGTAGTTCATCCTTCTAGTTTTTAAGAGGGGTGGTACTGGTCTATGAATTTGAAGTAGAAGATGAAGGAAAACTTGATGTACTTACTTTTTTAGCGATCACTGGGTCCTTTGATTGAAAAAGTAGAGTGGTTCTCCACTTAGCAATTGAAATTGCTAGTTGAGCTCACTCCTCTATTTTTTCTTTATCATCTTGTTGGGCTGACTAGTTCTAGGACAAGGTGAATATAGTGTATGATCCATCAAATTCTTCACCTTTACTTTTGGGTTCATCCTAGTAATTTAGGAAATCAATATTGGAGTCACCAACTGATTCATCTTGGTCTACTACAAAGAGATCAACATCATCTTTTGGGTTCAACTCAAGTTGGAAAGAGAGATTTGATTCTATTTCAAGGTATCCAACTGCTGAGTTGGTTGGAGCTACTTCAATAGCAAGTTTCCCTAGATGGGGAGGAAGATAATTTGGCTACCCTTGATTCCTAGTAGCATTGCCTTGGTATGACTAATTGGGGAATGTCCTCCTTGGTATATCTCAGTATGAAGGAGGAGCAGACATCCCTTGCGCCATTTGCTTTTTGAGAGCTAGCAACTCATTTTCCAGCTTTTGTACCATTGGATCAATGGATGAAGAAGATTTTCCTCTGTTAAGATCTCTCCTTATCTTTCCTACCAATATAAGATCATCTTCCACCTCCATGGCCAAATCTTGCACTGCAGCAAGGTCTATGTGGCTAGCATGTCTCAGTAGAAAATTCACTCTAGGAAGTTGAGAGTTGATGAAGAAGCATTTGAGATTCTCAACTGTTGGTTGAGCAATTATAGGAATCATATTCTTCAACTTGTCAAATTTGGCAATGAATTCCCTCATAGGTTCATGAGGCTCTTTCTTCATTTGTGTGAGTTGGGCCAATAGGACATGCGCATCTTTAGCAGGCTTAAACCTAGCTTTGAATTTAGCTTTGAGGGTGTTCTAGTCAGTCATAGTCTAGGCCTATAGATGATAGAACCAGTCTGTAGTAATGCCTTACAATGTTTCCATAAATAGCTTGATTGCTACGTCCTCATACTCCATACCTATCACACCACAGGCTATGTTGAACGTTGAAATATGTTCATCAGGATGAACTCTCCCATCACCAAAGAACTTGGACAAATTCTTCTTTGAACTACGTGGTAGCTCTTGTAAAGGTGGGGTTAAATTGAGTGGGCCAAAAGAGTTACCCCAGGGGCCTTGAACTGCCATTATTTGACTACTAAAGGGAGGGATAACAAATGTTTGAGGGGTATAAATTGATAAAGCTCTACCAATAGTAGAAATAGATGCTTTTCTTGGTAATAGAGACCTAATTTTTGTAGGAGGAAAACTCCTAGTTCATTGGAGGTGAGATGGTGAAGGAAATAGATCAAAATTACTTTGTTGTACCAACTCGAATACAAGGTCAATAATACCTTTGGATCTCTAACTTTTCATATACCATGGATCTGCCAGAGTGTAAAATTGAAATGGATAAGGATAAGGACTACTTCAACTTGAAGCTTGAGGCTTCAAACTATACAAAATGATCCCCAATAGAGTCGTGAAAAACTATTGGCATGAAGGTGGAGGAAAATGGTAATGGAAAAGGACTTGGAATAGTGAAGAAAATGGATAAGGAAAAGAACTAAAACTGCTCATTCTTCCCCAGCAGATTTGCCAAAAAATGTTGGCACAAAGGTGGAGGAAAATGGTAATGGGAAAGGACTTGTAACAGCGAAGAAAATGGATAAGGAAAAGAACTAAAACTACTCATTCTTCTCCAGCGGAGTTGCCAAAAATTATTGGGTGAATATTTTGTCACCAGCTAACTAATGGGCAAAATAGGTTATTTCGACCATAGCATAAGGAGATTCATCAACCAAATGTGCAAGTTTACCACATCAAAAGGGGACAAATCACTCCTCTCATCAAGGGGAGGCTCCCTATAACTATAAGGCACTATATATTGATATATATACTATAAATATAAGATAAAAATAATACTCAAGCTAGGATAACACCATCCATCTCTCTCTTTTTTAGAGATGATGTTCACAGACATAGGAGAATTTTAGTGAAAACACTGAAGGCACTTCTCTTCTTTTAGAAGTGGTCGGCAGTAAATAGCAAGAATTCTTTTTAAAAAGTAACTAATAAGTAAATGTAACATGGCACAATAACTAGCAGAATGAGGTGTAGCACAAAGTCTCCACCTCAACTGCCAAAGAGTGAAATACAAAGGATGATAGGGGCACAAAGTCATCCCAAGATCCTTTAAATAGAAATAGAAAATAAACACACTAAAGACAATTATGGTAGCACAAAGTCTATCCACAGTCAACTTCAAGTCACCTTCCTAGTTACTTCCACTAGTTATGCTTATTTAATTAAATGGACAAGATTGCATTCAAAAAATAGACATAAGAACAATTTCCTCAATAACACAAGCTATTCCAGCACAAAGTTTGAAAGGTCACTTTCTTTCTCATTCAGATAACAAAATATGATTAACAATCTGAGCTCAAATTCTCAGTAATGCCTTTCAATTTGGGTAGAGTTTTGCTTCTGATAACAAAAATATCTCCTTTGTATAAAATAAGAGATTATAATATATAGTGCTCCCAAAAAAACTTGGGCACTTTGTTTCATGGAATGGCCCATGCTGCATTCAATGCCTTGAATGCATTTTCAGTTCTGTCAAGGGGCCATGTTGGAATAGGGCATCAGCCTTAACTTTGGTGTGTTAATTCTTCTCAAATGTCTTCTCCAAAGTATAGGCCACCTAGTCCTCTTCTTGATATTTGCACAGCTTTCTACTTCACCTTTACTTGATCTAAAAAAATAGGCCATGCTATTGAGTGCTCGTGCTCTCTGATGTCCACCTGGTGGACTATTTCACCTACCAAAAATAACCATCCTAAAGACATTTCTAGATTTCTTGTAGTTGTTCTCTCTTTCCTTATTGTATTTTATCTCTTCCTCATGATCTAAGCTCTCGGGCTATCTTCTCACTTTCAGCTGGCTCTTTTGGCTCCTTCTTTGGCCAATCGCTGAGTTTGTTCATAGGGTCCACGCCATATTTGAAAATAATAAGATATTTCATTACCTTGAATTTGACATCTATGGGGACGTCATTATCACTTAGTTGCTTGAACTACTTAAACCCTTTAAACCTTTGAACTTTGAACCATTTTGGTTCAAGATTTAATGGTTCATTATCTTTCTTTGAATCTTTTGGTCCTTCAAACTTTCTGGATCATTTTCTTTTCTATTGAACTCAATGAACCTTTGAACTTTGAACTCTTTTGGTTCAAGGTTCAACAGTTCAATGGTTCATTCTTTGTTCTTCGAATCCTTTGTTCTTCTAAGTTTCTCAAACTTTATTGAACTCATCAAACCTTTGAAATTTGAACTCTTTTGGTTCAAGGTTCAACGGTTTAACGGTTCAATCTTTCTTCTTCAAATACTTTGTTCTTCTAAGTCTGCTAAAGTCTTTGAACCTTTAAACTTGTCAAAGTCATCAAACTTGTTGAACTCTTCGAAGCGGTTGAACTTCTTTGAACTCATTGAGTGCTTAACTCTTTTTTCCTTTAAACTCGTTAAACCTTGGAACCTTGCTGAAGCAGGGTTTAATGGTTCAATGGTTCATTCCATTTGTTTGAAGCCTGTTGATGGACCTTTTGGTAGAACCTCGATGTTGAACCAACCTTGAAATTGCCTAAGTGTTTGGAAGTTATTCCTTTGTGAGAGTCTTCCTATTGAATTTGTTGAACCCGTTGAACCTGTGAGTCCCTTAACTAAAAATGCTTGAATAATTGAAGAACTTGAGAGATTAGAATAGTTTTTGAGAAGGGAAGAGAGAATTTTGGCCTGCAGGACCAAAATAGTTGATATGTTGTCCCAAAAACAAATGAAAATTTTTGGGAACAACATAGATAATGAGGCAATTGACAATAATCAATTGAATAATGATGAAATTTACAATAATGAATTGAATTATGATAAAATTCAAAACAATGAATTAAATTATGATGAAATTGACAATAGAAAATTAAATAATCTTGAAAATTCACTTTCAAAATTTAAAGTTTTTTATTATGTTGATGAAGAGCCTACGCACGATACTTTACCCAAAAACAATGAAGAAAATTTAATGGACTCGAATAATGAATAAAATTTCATGGAAACATATAATTATTTTGAATGACCTTTTGAACAGACTCCACCAATAACAACACCTCTAAGAATTGTGTATAGAAAAGATAAGTACTTAATTGAAGTTGATGAAAATATTTTGAAAACAATAAATAAAAAAATGTCGAACCACCATTCAAGAATATTGGCTCAACAAATTTGGGATGGTTTCATAATTTGGAGTATGATAGTCAAAGATATCAATTATTTGTTTCATTGATGAAATTGCTTAAGATGAGACCTATAATGTACACATTAGGACTAAGAACATCTAAGATGGATAATGAAAATGATGAAATTCTTGAAAATATACATGATACATATCATGTTTTAGGCCCGAAATCATGCAATAAATATTATAGTGTTGCTTGACATAATTATGACAACTTGTGAAGTTAGTGCTAAAATAGGGGAAATGATTGATTTCAAAAACAAGTCAAAAACTTGATATAAATAGAAAAAACATTAATAAAATAAATTGCAAGACGTGAAAGACTTAATGAACCCAATACAAAATAGCTCTGGCATTCTCTGGTAGACTTCCATGAAAGGACAATGCTATAGTCGATGCTTTGAAAGACTTATTTGCACAATTTTGGAAAGATAATACAAGAGTTTTGCCCAATGCAAGAGATTTAGTGAAAAGAAGAGTTACTTCTCATAAGCGTGAACCACATCCAAAACATTTCTTGGATATGACTCAAACACAATTGTACTCTAAGTTTTTGGAAAAACACCCACAAATTATTATTATTCAAAGAATTTTTGAGATGGCCAAACCTTTTTATGTAAAAATAAATCACACATGCACCACTTGTTGTAGGCAACATGTTAAATTTTCAATGCACTATGATGTTTTTATCCATATTCATTGTACTTTGCATACTACTAAAATTTTGCAAGAGTATGTCATAGAAGTTATCCCAAAATCAGCCATGGAATTTATTTCAAATATTTTTTGTAAAAGACAAGATGGATAGTTCTTTTTATAAGAAAGCATGTTTGGATGGAAATTACAGCATTTGTGGTGGATTACCAAAATTGAAAAAAATCATCCATGAGGAGTGTACAAGTGCAATTAGATAGGAATTAATTGGTTTGATCAAATAAAAATATATGACTTATCAAGTAAAATATGGCAAAGAATCTAAAAGGTGTGAGATTGTTACAAAAGAGATACCTATTTCAGAATTTATGGTCAAATTCATGGTGAAAATTGTTTATGAGTAATCAAGGCAGACACATAGGGTTAAATGGTTGGATGAAAATTTAAAGCTAAGAAAAGACACATTCCCACTTGATTTTATTGTTTTATTAGTCAACTTTGTAGAAAATTACACATTCAAACCACAAATGGAAGTTCAATCATAATATTACAACTCAACACAAATTACCATATTCATGCATATAGCATTCATGCATGCACCTGATAGTATAAAATAAAATCAAAAAATATTAAGGGCGTACCATTTATATATCAGTGATGATCAATCACATTGTACACAGTATGTGCAAGGTTGTTTTGATAAGTTATATGGATAGTTGACTTAAAGGAACATTAATTTCAAATGACATTACATTTGGTCAAACAATTGCACATCACAATTAAAGAAGCATGGATGTTTTATTGGTTGAGTAGGATGCATGTTACCACTAGTGTAGAACATATTTGGAGTTTCACTAAGGCTAGCCATGGAAAAGGGGAGCATGATTATGTTAGAGCATGTATAAAGATAGCCATTACAAGGGAGGATTTAAAATATGACAATGTTGTTAATTTGATTGATGCAAACACTATGGTTGATTGGTATAATGAGAACATATGTCATGGTGGTCAAGTAAATTTTACTATTCATAGACATTTTTGGTTGATGGAGGAAAAAGACTTAGCAAACTATGAGGATTGTATGACTCTAATAGGTTCAAGTGATCTCCACTCATTTTGTAGCTCAAATGTAGGTTCTTGGACTATTCATATGTGACACTTGGCATGCTTTTATTTTGCATGCATGGACTTTATTTGGAATGCATGTGAGTAACAAGGGTGGGTGGATGATTGGAGTTTCAAACCTCTAATTCCAATCAACACATATTAGGTTCTACCAGCATTGCAACTTACCAACATGACATCCTCACATGACTTTGACCTTATATCCGATCTAGTATATCCAAGTAGAAGTTTAATATTTATGTACTATTTATTCTCATGAGGATCTATTGTAGTAGTCATCTGAATCAGACTATCAAATGTCATATAATAGCCTTGCATACATAATACATTCATGCATATAAGTTATATTTGTAAAAGTATATAGTAAAATTATTAAAATAAAAGTACTAAATTATAATTCAAAATTACAAGTGAATATACATACCTCAGTGAGTACCTGTACAGATGACATTGCAGTAACAATGCCTGAGTCTGTCTCGATTCACAATGATGGAGGAGTGTCCACCCTAGTCATTAGCTAAACAAACAACCTAATAATTAATAAATTGAGAAATTCATTGATTAAACAAGTTGCTAACAAACTTAGTCTTGCATAAGATATGAAAAAATATAATGAGGTCATAGGAAGCATGAATGTGACAAGTGGATATGTGCAACATGTGACTTGTAACACCAGACTAAAGGCAAGAAATGTCAGTTTCATGAGGGAGAAGGAAAAGACAATGAGGGAGGATTTTTTAGTGTATTTTGTCAAATTGAGTCATTAAATGCAGGGGCATGTTGTAATTCTAATACAAGGTCTAAAATGTGTCTTTAAAATGTTTAAATTTAAATTTGAGTTCAAATAGGTTTTCCCTTGGTCTAAGTTAGTCTAACTGGTGTGTAATTGATAACTCAAATGTTGGATTCTAAAGAGTTTAAAGTAGGATGTTGAATTATCATAGAAAGGGGGAGATAATTTTGATATAGGTTTATAGTGCTTTGACATTGAAAGAGGAAACAATCCCTGATTACCTTATTTGCTAAAGGGTAGCATATAGTCAAAGGACTGAGTCATATTATGTTGAAACTAGTTTGGGTTTCCATTGAGATTGTAAGGGGTATAAGATATTCAATGGAAGTGTATATAATCCCATATTATATTTTGAAGATATTGGAATTTTAAGGAAAGGTAAAGTAACCTTGTACCCTATTTTCTTATGTGCATAGGCAAGGCTGTAAACTGAGAGTTTTGAGTTTGTAATTAATTAAGGGATTTTACAAATTTTTGTCTGAATGATAAAGTTGTATAGGGTCAGTATAGACACAATGAAAAAGTTTTGGGGTTTTGAAACCCACTAAAACAAAATTTATCCCCTTTAGTGTGCTCTCGGCCCTGGTAATGGCTTAGAAACATTGATTCTAGGGTTTAGTGTATAAAATGAGATTTGACCATTGAAAAAATCCAAAAACTTGTAATCTTACATTATTTATGTCTTCTCACTAATGGAGGTGGTTTCAGGCTTGTCAGGTATGGAAAAGTATGTAAATGAGGTTGTGATCTATTGCTAGGCCTAGAAAAGGGTTAAGGCCTAGACAAGGAGCTTTACCCCAAAACAGGGATAGTAGAAGGTAAAGCTAGAAAGGTGTATGTGAGGGGTAAGTAGACATAGATTTTGAGTTAGTGACATGAATAAGGATGTAAAGAGAGTGTGATAAGAAGATAAAAGGATTTACTTGAATAATATTATCATTGTTATCTAATTGACCCAAGGACTAAGGGAATGAGTTATGAATGGATGAAGTAAAACCTTTAAATGAAGGGATATAGGTAGAGTTTTTTTATAGAAGTTGATATAGCTCTGCATCAATGTATATAGATAGGACCTCTCCTCCCAACTAGATATAGTATGTCTTTGGGCCCCCTAAGTAGGTGGTGGTAACAAACTACTCAACCCCATCTCTCTATATGGGGTTGAGGTCCCCTATTTGTATATGGTCACAAGGTCTATGCCATATACATAGAGGTTATAGTTTATATTTGATGCTTTCCCAATAAACCAATGGGATCTAATGGACACTCTCCCAACAAACCAATGGAATTGACTAGGTACAATGGGATCGAGAGGCTATGCCATCTAAATTCATAACTCCATAGATAGAGATGAAATTATTATGCTCGGATGGAATCAAGATGGGAATTGAATTGATAGCTATGACCATTTTGGCTATCAATCATAGGAATTGAACCACTATATGTGATTAGGATAACAAGGAATTAAGTGCTTGGCTATGAGGCTAGTATTTAAAAGAAAGTAGTGGTGTGCATATTGATGAAGACAAGATATGCTCGATTGGGAAATTAATAGAATATATTGTACCAAATAAATTTTATAAAATGAATTCTATATATATGTGTACATCCAATCCTTTTGATTGGGATTGACTCACTATGGAAACTACATATAATGGTATATCAAGCAAATGTTCAACTTGTTATTTTGGTTATTGAAAACATAGTTGAGATGGAGGATGAGTTTCTAACAAGTTATACCAATCCATGTTAATATATAAAAAAATAAAAAGCCCAACAAAATTATAAATTAGGTATTTTATATTTTATTACACAAAATCTACCAAGGATTCAATTAAGGTGTATTAATGTACATATAGAGTATATAAGATTCACTTGAAATTTTACCTCTATATATGTATATGGTGTCATACTGACATGCATAAATGTAGTAGCCTAGGTTGGCCCACTATCTAGTTGTGATATTGAAGGCAACATCTCCTCCTGGAACATAAAAAAATACATATATATTATTCAATTTAAACATGTAAATTAATTTTTACCTTTTTTCTTAAATTCAAATATAACTTAAGAAATTGACATTAAATTTATATAAAAGATATTTGCATGTTTGTAGAGACTCCCAATGTATCTAAACCAAATATGTGTGCCAAAAAATCATCAGTCAAGACCATATCCTCCAAGCCCCATGAAGCACTACCATCATCATATAAATTTCTAATGCATATAGCACCATAACATCTGCATGGGTGGGGTCAGGTATGGCCACTAGCTTGAGTATCATGAGCATCTATCTCTAAACATCTACTTGTATGATAAGTGAGTATGTCAGTAAGTGAATTAAGAGCATGTAAAGTGTCTATCTTCATAACCTCTAACACCACAGACAGAAACTCTAGATGAAGTGTCTTTTGGGTAGGGATCCTTGCAAGTTGATTAGTTGCATGACATGCACCTAGTCAATCTTGTGTAGAGCCTTTCCCTTTACCTTGAAACTCACCATAGTCAAAGTAGTTTAGAATTTGGTTGAGGACAAACTCACAATAGAATTTCCTCAAAAATTACAAAGGGACCTCATGGTTATTACAAGGGGGATATCCAAACACCATCCACCATCATTCCCAAAAATTAGCTTTAATTAAATCATGTTGGTATCGGTGGATTGGGAAACGTTTGGTCATTATGGGAAATGGGGCATTGGTTGTTAGGTTGATAAATAAGGCATAAATTTAATCTTTTATTATATTTTTATTCTTCACCTCGGATGCTGACAATTTATCAACATATTAAGCCCTACAACTATCCATATATGACTTCCATCTATCAATTTGAGTCATTATCAAGTCAACTTAACCTAATACTAACTCTAGGCTATTGGCCAAATAGGTTCAGTGGGTTTTTATGGAAGTGGGCTCCCTCATTCTCCTAATTTTTTATTCAATTTCAATTATGTTCTCTAATATGTGAGCAACTATATCCTCCTAGCTACCTAGGGGATCTAGGGGAACTATAGGAGGGTTAAACGGAGGGTTAGGTGGAGGGTTAGGAGGGTTGGGCGGAAGGTTAGGTAGAGGATTAGTGGAGGATTAGGAGAACATGCTGACCTATTGGAAAAAAATGAAAAAATAAACTAGATGCAATTCATATTCACAAAAAATTAAAAAAAATATTTAAAATACAAAAAACATACCTCTTTTTCATGACGGCATCATCGATCTAGTGAATGGAGGGCAAAACATGAATCTTGCAGGCAAAAATGTGAGCTTGAGGGAAAAACGTGAATGGGAATCAACAAAACATGAATGAGAAGAATGAGGAGGATGAGGGTATTTTTTATTTTATAGCTTTTATAATATGTACATTTTATTGAAATTTATATAAATGCATATGCAATTTTACAACATGTATGAGTTTATATAAGTTTTAATAATGCATATGCATTATTGTTATAACACATATGCATTATGGCTTGGAAATATAGAGCCATAATGCATACATGTTATAACAATAGCATGTATGTGTTATGGGTTATGTCCACATAATTTTCCCCCAACTCTGTGCACATACCCATTAGTTTTTTATACAAAAAGGACATACATCCTTAACAGAAAATGTTTTGTATTTTTCATTGTGTCATTTTTTTGTACCCCAACTTTATTCATCCACCCTAGATTAGAGGCATAATTACCTTCCAATCTCCCTCTTCAAATATCTAAGGTTTAATTTTTAAAGTCTCTCATCTCTAATGCTTCATAAGGAATCATATTTATCAAGTCAATGTACCAAGGGGCAACATGGTTGCATCGACACGTAGGTGTACTCCTTCCTTGATCTCTTTCTTTTCAAGCATTTCAATTATTTCAAATTTTAGATTATATACACTTATTTATACTATAACATGCTCTTGGTTATAGGGCATACCCCAACAAAGCACTCAAAGTGGGCTAAAAAAAAGGCAAGTGTGTTGTACACACCTAGGTATGCATTTCTTTCTTTTAAACTAGTGATTTAATCATTACATGCATTGCTAGATTAAAGGGAAGAAAATATACATACTAAAATTTGATTTATATAACATTTTAGTCTTGTATACTTGACAAATACCTATTAGGTCTCTACTCTTTAGTTTTAGACCTCCTTATTGCTAAAAGGCTTGCATTTCCCATCTATCTATGTCAAATTGCTTATCTTTTGGTCCAACCCTATCATTTCTAATGACTCAAATCTCTCACACTATACAACAAGCCTAAAACTTGGTTTATATCTTTCACTATCAATTTTAAATCCTCGGTATCTTCTTATCCTATTGGATACTTGTATCCCACATAGGGACACATCAACATAAGTGTACAAATTCTTATCATATGTCTAGTTCTCAAAAGTCATCCAAATTGCAAAATTTTTGAAACATATGGGTCAATCTATTTGTCTTGTTGAACCCTATCATGAGATATTCTCAAATTATGTGGCATGAATACAAAACAAAGACCATTCAATATCATCATGTCACATTCAAAAAGCTTACCAAGCACACATCTATCAAATCAACTTTCAAGTAACTAAAGCCACCCTATTCTCCTCTATTTCTATATTAGTCATAGGATTAGTCATATTATAGGTTTGAATCATTCAAAGAGAAACCCATGAGTAGTATTTGTCAAGTTACAAGTTAGATCATTACATGCCCTTGCATATAGCATATTTCACCCTTGTGCACACACAAGCCAACACTTAGGGGAGAATTATATAATTTTGAGGCCCACTTTGGAATAATGGCTTTGTGGGAAATGCTCATTGACATAGGTATCCTTGAGGTCAGCTTGAATTCATGAACCCACTAACCCATTTTTGGCAAGGTAAAAAGACCTAAGGTGAAGAGATGTGGTTTTTCTGCATAAATAGTCATATACATGCTATGTGCACAAAGAAAAGACATCAACAAAAAGGTGACATAAAAATCAGAAGGCTCCAGGTGGTCACTTCATAATATAATGAATATTCCATACTGGACAATTATGTTTGTGTCAGGACACTTACATTGACATAAATATCTCAAGGCTGACACAAGTGTCTAAGTTTCTAGATTTAATATTTCTAGGGTGTGACAATTGGATCCTAATCTTATTCATACCTATTTCCACCTTTGCATATCTCAAATCCACTTGTGCATTTACAGATGAGCTAAGTATTATATCTTCTTCATGTTTATGCAATCTAATTATTGTTTTGAATGTACTTTCTATATTTAACACAACTTATCATTTCAATTCAAAATATTCATTTATCTAAGTTTTCAATTAATTCACCTACTTTAGAATAGTTTAATACTGTTAAAAATATTCACATGTTTTAATATTTCTTTTGTTCAAAGATAGATTGTTATGGCCAAATACTTTTTGGCTAATTGGGTGCCCACTTAAGTGTTTATAATTGGGTCATTTTATGGGAAAATTGTGGTCAACTGTGTAATTTTCTTTACCTAGTGACTAAAGATAATACATATGTATATCGGTTACATGTAATTATTCTATCATTTTATTTTTGGGGATGGATCTTGTTTCTAACTTTTTCTCATAGATAAATTGTATTTTAGTATGGAAATAAATTCAAGATGTGTTTCTTTATAGATATTTATGTTATAGCTCTATAAGAGTATGCTCTCAATTCACTCGTAGTTAGAGCTTATACATTGTAGAGGTTATTTATACTAGTTAATATCAATTTTGTAGTTATCTAAAGATGTCGTATAAATAGTTGTCAATTGCATACATTGGATTTGGGATAGGAAATCACACAATTAAAATTTAGAGATACCAATATTACCATAATAAATTAATTTTTATATTAAAAAAGTAAATTAATTATATAAAATAATGATGAAATCTAATATTTCATAACATGAGTAAGTACATTACAATATGTATTTATTGACCATTCTCTTAACTTATTCCTACTCAATGTCTAACTAATGAATCATACATGGTTACTAACCAATCTAAACTAACCCTAGATTATATAGAAGATGCCTAAGTAATCAATCACACACAATGACTAACCAATCTAAACTAACCCTAAATTATTTGCAAAATATGTGGATCATGTCATTATTGCAAGTAAACATTACATAAAATAATATAATTCTAATAAGAAGCATTCCACTTATTTCAACCTTTTGGGATATATCTTTCTTAAGAGTGAAAATCCTCGTTGATATTGCACTTAACTTTGATGGGGCCTCCAAGTCTAATGGTAAATCTAGTGGGGGAGCGATTATAAGAAATGAGAAAGGGTGGATGATTTCTATCTATGTTGGTGGAATAGACTACCAGAGTAATAACTATGTTGAAGTAATGGCTCTCCTATGGGGAATAAAATTGGCTATATCCCTAGGTATAAGGAATTTGAGTATCTAGGGGGACTCTAAAATGGTTATCAATGCAGTTAAAAAAGCATCAAATGTGGGCATTAAGTTAAAATATATCATTAGGGATATTCAATTTCTTCTGTAGAAGCTTACCAAAGTTGATATTTCACATATTTATAGAGAGGGAAATAGTGTTGTTGATGCATGTGCCAATCTTGGCTAACAATTTTCAAATTGGTGATGTTGGCACCAAATAGATCATATCCCTTTAAACATTAGGGATATTATCCAAAAGGAAATGACTTGTTAAGGATAAGTCAGACATATGAGAAGGATAGCTCTACTAATTTGTCCCTTTAGAGGGTGCCCACATGGATCTCAGAGTTTGGTGCCTATTTTACTCTTTTGATAATCATTTCTGATTTATTGTACCAATGTGTTAAGGTGAGCGGACTTCATTATGGAGATCATTGGGAAATGATTTTTAAGCATGGGAGGAGTAAATGTCATCTCTACATGATACTCCAAATTATGTGTTATCACATTATCATTATGCATATTTGGGAGCAAGGGCTCGAAGCCACTTCTACTACGAAGGTTAAAATTGGGAATTCTCCTAGTTTGGTTTGTAAATCCAAAATGGGGGGCAATAGAATACAAATGGAACTAGTCTCCTGTTGTGAGTTCAAAGATAACCCATTGGTTTGTCACTATTACAAAGAGGGTGGGATTAGTCCCTACCTGGAAAGGCTCAATGGGTTTGATGAAAACTTGTCTGAATAATTCATGAGGTCTTGGTTAAACTAGAGAGTCAATAGTGGAGGAATTAGCTTTGAGATTTTTAAAAAAGTGATAGATATGGCTATAGGCATGTCCATACAAGGGATGATGCTACAAAGGAAAATAAAAATCACGAACCTCTATAGCCAGAAGTTATTTCTGGGAGAAGGTGAAGAACTTGCTCCTTACCAAGGAGGATTTGATCATGCCAAATTACCCAAGCCATGAGACAGAGTGTGCTTCATCCTCATGAAGTATTTCATGCTAGAAGGATGATTCACCAGGTTTTATAATTATCATCTCCCCCTTTTAAATCATTTCAGGCATAATGCTCTCATCAATTTTCCCTTTTATCTACTCTCCTCCCTAGAACATTTTATTCTTAGGGTGAGAGAAAAATTGGCTAAAAAACTTGATATGAATCCTATCCCCCTCCATCAAGGCCTCATTTTCTATTTGTATAATTTACACCGTGCCCTTGAGCCATCAAAGACTATTAAAATTGATAGCAGGGAAATTTCTTCTAACCCTTTGGCTAGTGATGTTGTCGATGAGCCTTGTTCTTCCCCTGTCTCTACCAAAACTAAAGAAGTCTCCTTTTCTACTCTTGAGGAGAGCCCCGTTGACACCCCTGGCTCCTTTGTGAGCATGAAGGGCAAGAAGAGGAAGTTTTGTGCTAGTTAAGAGGGTATTAGGGGGACCACTGTGGAGACCCATAAAAATCTTGGTTGGACCATTGGGGGTCAAGGTGGTAAATCACATATGTTCACTAAGGTTAGTAAGGATGGCCTCTCCTTAGGAGTGTGATGGTTGGGATGGATTACTGGCAAACCCACTCGTAAGGTTAGGCTTATTGACTATTCAGAGAGTGCCTCGAAGGAAGCCACCCAAGAGGAAGAGAGTAAGGAATTGGGAGTTTAGGAAATCTCTGAGGATACTGAAGGTAAGAAAGAGACAAGAGAATTTGAGGCTACTACGGAGGATAGTGTTGACATTGTGTAAAATGCTAACAAAGAGTGAAAGATGTATGTGGAGGAAGCTGACGAGGAAACTAAAATTGAGATTGGTTTGAAAGCTGAAATTACTGCCTTGAAGGGTCACCTCTAGAAATTGGAGCAAAACTTCACCACTGGGCTCTAGAATTCTATTCTCCTAAACATGTCTATGCTATAGGACTTGGGTAATACTACTTCTATTGTTAATGTGGAGAACACTGAGAAATTGAATGACCTCATCAAATCTATGTTTATGTAAGGAGAGATTTCTCTATCTCTCATTTTTCTTGTTCTTATTTTATTTTAGTTTGTTGTGTTTGTTAGTACACTAATCATGTCGTTCCTATTGTAAGGCATCTTTTATGTTGATTGCCTTCATGGTTCCTCTTCTTTTGTAAGGGTTCAGCCCCTGGTCTTCCACCTTATTTAATCAAAAACATAAAATTCATAAAGAAATAAACATGTAGGTCACCATAATTACGGTGATCTTTGGTTGTGTTAATATCTTGCCTCCCATGCACACAACCATATAAAAAAATGTCATTGGATTTTAAATATGCCCAATATTTAAACAAATATGTATGAGTTCACAAAGGAGTGATTTGGGAAAATAAGGAATGTGACATCATGATATCTAAAATTTGGATTGAACTTCTATGTGAAAAGACTAATAATGTAAAGGGATATGTTTCTATGCAAAAATTTTGAAATGTTTATTTAATTATATGCACATATACTTCAAAGGCCCATGCCATGTGTCATGATGGTGGTAAGCCATTTTGGTGTCCATAAAAAATTGACTATAATTCATATGTACTTTTGTTGACCTACCATTCATCAAGATGTGTGGTTTGTATTATTTATAATTATTTCAATTGGAGATGGGATAACACTCCTATACCAATTCCTAATAATCTTGGGAATTTGTGTCTATGGATATATTGTTTTTTACTAAATAAGAGATATGATTGATGATTTACTAATGATAACAGATTGGTCTAGGGGATTCTCAAAATACATTTTCATCATACTAGAAAGTCCATTCTCATGGCATGTATTAATGTTGTTGACTCATGCTTCATGGTGTGTGGTAATTCCATTGCATGATTCATGGTCTAAAATACTATAAAACACTTTCAAAAGGCCCACAACACTTCCAAGATCACCAATCCATCTCCACCAAATGCCACACACACATTTCTAGTGGTATGAATTAATTAAGGCAAGTATGGATTAATTAATTATTTATGCCAAACCTTATGTGGTATTCATCATTAGCTTTATTAGGTTTCCACGTAATTACAAACCAAACCACTAATGTCTACTCACAATGCATGATACCAGCAAGTGCTTACAATGTTGTTGCCTTTATTCTTGAAGAGACGGATCCCCCCATATGACTCAACTATTACATTTGGACATCATTCATCTCAATCGTAAGAAGATGAAGAGTCCTGTGGAAGAGCAACCATTTCATCTTCCATAACTATTATTTAGCATTTTTGAATTTGGAACACTATGTATACATATGTGTCTAGATAGATTGTTAATCATCAAATAACATATAAGAGCATAGACACAACTAGTGGAAGATGGACAACCACACATCTTTCTCAAGAGTATGTCATTTATATATGAGACCCAAATATAATTTATTGAATTAATTACATTAATTTTCCATCAAAGAGATGGAGCTATTTATAGATAGAACATACTATATTTAGCTCCATTTATTTAGAAAAAAGCTAACTTACAATCTATGGAGCATATTATTCTAGTGTTTAACACCCCAACTAACCAACCTAGAAACTAATATAGGAGTTTTAATAACACCAATCACAACCTTATTTAAAATAGACAATGATCTAATTATTTATTTTAACATTTCATCCCTTAATTCATAATTGTCTTAAGATTATAAGAGAGAGAGTTTTTGAATTCTTCTAGCATTTTACTTTGGATAAATATTATCTCTCTGAGATTGTGAGAATCACTCTCAAATCCTAAGTGGTGATCATCATCATCCTTTTGACAAAAAGCCTCCTCCAATTATTGAACAAATTTTATATCCTATTACTCTAGAGTTTTGGTTGTTAGTGACTCGCCTTTACTAGCTAAAATTGATTCCCTCGAATTCTCCTACCTTAGCCTCCCTCACCACCCCTAAATGTGGGCAGAGAGCCCTACCCGAGGTTTGATAGGAATTCCCATGTTTTCTCAAATATCTGCACTAGTTTCCTAGAGATTAATGGGGTTGGCTTAGGATTTGAGGTGGAGTGATCAAACCAACATCTCTTGCTTTTGTAATCCATTTTTGGTTCTTCTTATGAGAGGGGCAAATAATAAATGTATGCCCAATTTTATTTCTATGGAAGCATTTGAAATGTTGTCCCTCGAAATCCACATGCTAAAACCATAGGACCATGTTCAGAAGAAATTTGAATAGAATGGATAACTGGGTTAAAGACATCCACATAGATGCAACCCCTCCCAAAAGAAGAATGGCATCCATTTGATTTAAGATCAAATCTTCACAAACTCCCCAACCTACTCTACTAGTAACTCAAGATCATATCTAAATTTTTAATTCATAATAGAAGATAATATAGTGGGACCCATATGGGGATTTTATTAATAACTTCCACCATTGGGTTGAAAAAGAATTCCCAGGGACATTAAAAACCACACCATACCAAGGAACCAATGAAAGTTTTCCACAAAAAATTTCACTCATCTAATGAGTGAAAGTTAATGATAAAAACCCCTATTAAATCATGGTCATAGTAGGGCATGACATCTCTTTCCACACAATGTCCATTTATCAATGAAACTTTGTTTAAGAAGATATCTTGGATGCAAATTTCCTAATATAACCTACTCAGAATAACTAGTGTCCATTAATATTGTGTTAGGAGACACCTCATCATCCACAAAATCTTTCTTCTCCATAGGTCCCTTTTACAACTCAAGTCCCTATTAAGGAGCACATACACATGACAAGAAACTTTCAACCTTACCAAGTAGCATACGAATGTTGGAATTCTTGACATAATTCACCAATTCCTCAACATCAATCACATTTCCATAATCAATAACCTTTTTAAAATGAGTCAAGATATTGTTAATATAGTCATCCACATGTTTATGATAGACATTGACCATCATTTGATCCCTATCACCTTAAACATCATCAAATACTGCAACAACATTAACAAAAGCATGGGGAGAAAATGAAGGATCCACCTATCTAGAGCTAGCCTGAGGGGAGCTAGGACCAACTATCTCAAAGAATCCATCACCTCCTTTTGAGTTGATATCTAAGTATTAGTATTAATATTATCAGAATCAAAATATCCAAGCCAATCATAAAAAATCCAATCATCTGCTTGTTCAAAAAAAGCATCCTTCATCAACTTCCATTCATGTTGAGATAATTGAACCTCAGCTACAAAATCTTGAGCAACTCTCCAATATGGTAGTTTGGGTCATTTAGGAAAGCCACCGGTGTCCAATAAGAATCTAGAAGAAATCTTCAACATCCCAGTCTAAATTTTTTTATTAAATTGATATTGAATAATCTTGAGTTGCAGTAAGGAAAACATTCTAGAGATAACTTCAATGTTGAAATTAGTAAGCAACCTTGTCTCAAACTGAAAAACATCCATGTTTCTTTGTTTCCAAATAAACCAAAGGACTTCAGTATAGAAAACTAACCAAAATTTATAAAATAAAAAATGAAGCTTCCTATGAGAACATGCATAACCAAAAGCAATATTGTGCCAAGAGATATCATAGCCAGACAAACAGGATCAAATTTTAAGATAATGCTTCCAAATATTGGTAGTATAAGGACAATAGTAAATTACATTCTTAATAGTTTTCAACTCCCCATAAAACAAATAATAAGGCTAGAAAATTCCAAATTTAGAGATAACAAACCCAACAACCAACTTATTAAACAACAACAACAACCATCTAAAACAATATTTCTTAGGTTCAAGACAAGACGCCCAAATAAAATTAAAATTTAATATCCAACTATGCAAGTAGTCATAAACATGCCAAGAATAGTTAAGGGTGAGGAAAGGACATTTTGGAAAATCAATATTATCAAACAACATCTTAGTGGGAAAATCCTATAGAGGTGGGTTATTTAACCATTTAATTTTATCCCAAAACTCATTCTCCTTATAAAAAATAACAATAGCATGAGCAAATTGAAGAGCCTTTAAAAGGAGGTTGAAGGTCCTTTTTGAGAAGGAATGACCTACTTATTGGACACCTCAACCTAGGATGCCCAATCATCATGAAAGAAAAGATCCCTAAAATTCTTAGGTCCCTTCGAGTACCAAACAAAGGTAAATCATCCCCTAATCAAATCCATAGGTTGTCTATTGATAGAAAGATTCTGCCAAATTGATCTATACCCCTAACACTGAGCACTCAAGCCACTAAAGATAGAAGGCACCACCATAAGGTGCTTAAAAAATTCTTATTATTTTCATATAGAAGCAAAAATAGGAGAGCCATCCACCTTAATAGAAAAAGAACTAGCCAATAAATTAGACATGTGTAACCCTTTTCGGTTTAATTTACCTTTAGGAAAACCCCTAGCGATGTTATTTCTGATCAACACTTTCCATGGCTCATCTCCACTCAGAGGTCTAACAATCCATTTGACAACTAGAGGAATACCTTGAAGATGAAGATCTTTCAGCCCCAAACCACCAAAGTTTTTAGGGACACAATAAAACATCTAGGCCATCGCATGTCTTTTTCTATTACCCCTACCATCAGACCACATAAAGTCTCTTACGATTTTATGAAGCATGTTAATCTGAGATTTACTAAACATCCAACAAGAGGCATAATAAATATTATAAGAAGAAAGAACTTTTTGGCACACTTGGATGAGCCCATGTAGAGACAAGAGATGTACATGCCATTTAGAAATCTTCTTATTGACATTTTCATATAACCAATCCCACATTTTCTTAAAGGAGGGAATAATAGAAAAGGGGATGCCCAAATATCTAATCAAATGGTTGGGGCCTTTCCACACCCAACCAAAACTAGCCAGCCATTCCGAAGGATTCTCATTCCAACCAATCGTAAAAGAATCATGAAGAGCATCTTTAGAAATAAAGGCAAAGAAATAAAAATCAATCTTTGACTAAACTTGTTTCAAATAGTCCTTATTAAGATTAAAAAAACAAGGTAATGTCATCAACAAACAATACATTAATAAGTTCAAATTTGTTGTCAAGGAGAGGCCTTTGACCAGGGGGCCAACCATAGAACTTCTCAGAAGATAGTGCAAGGCCTCAATAATAATGACAAATAAAGAAGGTGATAAAGACCACCCTTGTCTAATAGATCTTTAAAGCTCAAAATACTAGGTAAGTTCACCATTCACTTCACTAACAATAGAAGCATCTATAAAAATAATATTGACCATTCTACAACATTTATCCTTAAACCCAAAAGCTTTCAACATCAACTCAATAAAAGGCCATTCAATCTTATCATATGCTTCTTCAAATTCAAGCAAGATCATTTCCACATTTTGATTAGAATCTAGAGCCCACTACATACCTTCCCAACTCGAGATAAGATTATCTATACCATATCTACCTTCAACAAACCTTATCTAAGTCTCAAAAACAATAGAGGGAAGAAAAGAAGAGAGCTTCCTAGCTAAAATTTTTAGCAAAAATATTATAGGAGACATTAAAGAGGGTGATGGATGTCCAATTTCTTACTTGGGTGTGATCTCCATCCTTAGGGATGAGCTTAATAACCCCTCTATTATTATCAAACCCTAAATATCCTAACTTAAGGGATTCATTATACATATAGAGACAATCTTAGGCAATCCACTCTTTATTTACCTTGTAAAATTCAATAAGAAACCCATCAACCCTAGGATCCTTATCATCCTTAAGAGAATCAATAGTAGACTTAACCTCATCTAAGATTATTTCACTATTAAAAAATTATCATGCTCTTGAGATACTTTTCTATGGATAAACTTGGCACATAGATATATGATTTTAACACTGTCAGGATTTGTACCACCAAAGAAGAAAAAATTAGATTAGAAGGGAAAAAAAAACCTTTTTCATCTCCTTAGTGTCACTAGATAGGGAACCACCATAGTCAACCATTGTAATATTTTTCTTGGAGCTATTGGCCTTGAGGAACTTAAATAAAAACTTAGATCCTTTGTCACCAATTTTAAGCCAATTCAACCTAGAATGAATTTGGACTCCCCCAAAGATGAAGGGTTGATGCTACCTAATTTGATGTTTAAGTAATGAAAGATAATCTAGAATATTGTCATTAAAAGTGTCATTTTGAATAGCAAGATCTGAAATAATCAATTTTTCTTGGGCATCAAGAGCCACTTTTATCCTCTTATTGGCTTTAAACTAACCAAAACTTATAGAAAACTTATTGGAAAGGTCCATGCAAGAGTTCCACCCATCAGTAAATGATAAGAAATTTGAAGTTGTTTTGCCAATATTCCAAAAAGCACAAAATCCAATATTCCAAAAATCACAAAAGCCATTTCTAAAATCACCATCCTTTAAATGATAAAAAAATAATTTATACAACCCCTTCAAGTCTGAGTCCTTATCAATCCTAACATTATTCAAAAACATCTCAATCTCAATCAGATGATGGTCAGAAATGGTAAAAGGAAGAAACTTGACAAAGTTAGAGTTAGCCTCTTGCTATACAAAAAAAACCATTATTCAAGTAGAATTTTTCAAGTCTATAATATACCCTCATATTATTGTATTGGTTATTACACCAGGTAAACCAAATACCTTTATTTTTCCTTTTAAAATTTTGTAAGGGATCAAAAAAATTATGCATCTTTTTAAGTTTAGACCCAAAAAAAGCTCATTTCCCTTCCAAAGTAATAAATCACCACACTGCTTGTCCTCTTTTTATTCAACCATGTTAAAATATCCCCAAAAAATCTAAGGGAAAATTTTTAGGTTCGAGGCTAGTGAATTCCAAAAATATGATATATCTCTATAGTCATTCAGGGTGTAGATATTACATAGTCTAAAAGACTGGCCATCTTTTTCCATCATAATCCAAACAACTCTTTGACATGAAGATGAACCATGATCCAACACAAATTCATCATGGTTTGGATGCACAAGGATGGAATCACCCCCTTAAATTTAGGATGATTGGCATAAAACTAGGGGGACCTTTGGCCAAATGAAATTAAGTACATAGTCAAGATTAAACTCCACAACTTTAATTTATTGGAGGAAAAGAAAATCAAGATCCCCTCTTGACTATCTAAACTTTTTGACAATGGGTTTTCGGTCAGGGGACTCAAGACCCCTCACATTCCAACTGATACCCTTCACAAAAAATAAAAGAGGGGGGAAGCTACTTAGGCAAAATTGAGGGCTCACCCCCTCTCTTATTCTAATAAAGCCTCATAAAGGATGGAGGGAATTTGTTCTCCTTAGCCTTAAGATTTGAATCATCTTTAAAAAATGGAGACTAATTTTAGGCTTGATACTTGCATCCCCAGCCACTAGGGTAGGGAACTGATCAATGTTTGGGCCAGTTTTAAGTTTTTTAGAAAATCTTTTAATTTTACCTAGAGGATTGATGTTCATATCAATGTTGACCAAGGGGGAAAGATCTTTATGATTAATAAGGACCACAATCTCATATGACACTTCTTCATTTACCTTTATCATACCTAAACACTCCCTCATTAACCCTCATATTCAATTATCATCCATATTCACTCCCTCATTGATTCTCATTGCCCCTCATTATCCCTAATCACTCCTTCATTGGCTATCATCATCCTTCATTATCACTCCTTCATCAGCCCTAATCATCCTTTATTGTCATTGATCATCCCTAAACACTCCCTCATCAACTCTCATCATACCTAATCATGCCTAATCACTCTCTCATCATCCCTCATAATCCATAGTCACACTCTCATCCTCCCTAATAACTTATTAATTAACTATCATCATTTATTATCAGCCCTAGTCAAACCTTCATCATATTTCATTGTCCCTTATCATCCCTAATCACTCCCTCATCAACCCTCATCATTATTAATCACCCCTCCTCATATGTACTCATCCCTCATTGGCCCTCATCATACCTAATCACTCCTTCATCATCCCTAGTCAGTCCCTAATCTAGTAGAGTGTGTTCCAATCTAGTAATTAGTATAAATTTGTTTCAGACTAAACAATATCTTTTTTAGATGAATCTTGAATGGTGTTTTGATTCCTTTTATTCTAATTGGAGTGTACTAGGGTGATTATTCTCATTCATGTCTAGTAGATTAGGTAGGTTCAAGATTGGATTACTCTAGGAAGATTAGTAAATGATTTACATGGTGGAAATAAGATAATATACTCTTTGCACTTGCATGTTAGAAATTCATTTTGAGTGATGAGGTATGATGACAAATGGTGATAGATCAAAAATTACCTCTTTGTCGTTTGCTTTTTATGAGGTGAAATCCTTCTTCTAGACATAATTATCTTGAAATCATTGAGAAAAAGGGCCAGAACATTTTGGATCTTCTCATGTTTATGAGTTATTCTCAAATTATGATGTCGCTCATGAGTCTAAATTATTATAATTTGTTCTACTAACTTTGTTATGGCATGTTTTCTCTATTTATTGAAATCTTTACGCTTGTGTAGTATTTATGATAAGAAAGTGGAGAGGGGGTTGAGAAGAACTACCAATGCTTGCATCATTCCTCTATGGTATGGTATCCATAATGTACATTTAGTGTTTTTCATTTAGGTTGAGTGTTTGTAATTTAGGTTTCTTTTTTAGGGTTTCAGGTTAAGGGTTTAGGGTTCAAAGTTTATAGTTCAATGTTTGGGGTTGATTGTTTGGGTTCTAGAATTTAGGTTTTAAGGTTTAGATTTTATCCAATTTTAGGATTTAGGGTCTATAGTTCTGATTTTAAGGTTTTATGGTTATGGGTTTTTGGTTTAGGGTTAAAATTTCAAGCTTTAGGGTTTAGTGCTTAGAATTTTATGATTAAGGTTTAGTGTTAAGAATTTAGGGTTCAAAGTGTAGGGTTTGGGGTTTAGTGTTTAAGGTTTAGTGTTTAATAGTTTAGGTATAGGGATAAGTTTTTATGGTTCAATGTTTAGGATATAAAATTTTAAGCTTATGATTTGGTCTTTAGGTTTAAGGGCGTAAAGTTTAGTTTTTAGGTCTTAGGGTCTAGGGTATAAAGTCTAGGGTTTAAGGGTTTAAGGTTCAATGTTTAGGGTATAGGTTTTAGGGTTTAGGTATTATTAATTTGGGTTTAGGGATAATGTATTAGGGTTAAGCATTAAAGGTTTGTGGCATTTAGGATTTAGGTTTAGGGTTCAATGTTCAAGGTTTATGGTGATTAGGGTTTGGAGTTTAGGGTTAATGGTGAAGGTGTAAATTGAGTGTACTAGGATGATTAGCTACTTTTGTGTCTGGTATGAGTGATTGTATCATGAATATAGGAATATATAGTGTATGAGTCACAATATACCTACATGTAATACTAGGTATTGGGTAGATGTAATGTATGAATGACTATATCATTATTATATGTATGTTATAGGTTAAATGTTACATGATAGCCATTTATGCATATTTGTAACAAACCTCCTTGTTGTACTTAGCAAATGCAGTAATTTATTTAAAAAGACTAAATATTGAAAATTCATTCAACCATAGTTGCTAGAATACTTCAGTCAATCATAATCATCAACTTTAAGTAATAATAATTCAACATTCCAATACTACAAAGAATAGAATAAAATGTAAGATGTAAAAGTTTTACTATCTCATAAGAACAATTAGCAAAATATAAATTCTCATACTAAGTATTGGTACAAATTCAACCAATCACTCAAAATGTTATGCAATCAAGTCTACCCTAACCTAGCCTAAGGATCTAGACCCATTTCCCCACCATAAACTTGGGCATCCTACATATCTGCTCCTTAGAATTAGGGTCTAATGTAGTTCACCTTTCAAATGTGATAGTCTCCTTCATGAAATGTCACCATCAAAAGGGTTGGCACTCTAATCCAAATAGGTAACAATATACTTGTGACATAGATGAGCCTCTAAAGCTCTGGTCTAAAATCCTATATCTAAGTGACATACTCAAATATAACACCTTATTATATGGGGTTGTGTGCTTACCCAACACTCTCACATAAAACCTAGATAATAGTAATGATGAAGCAATATGTATTCCTAGTTCCATAGAGAATCACATGCTAGGCACATAAGTATGCTGAGTATAAAAAATAAATCGAGACAAACCATACATAATATTCAAACCTATCATTCACTAATAATATCAAGATTGTGTGCACATATACATGTTGTCCTGCTAATTACTATGAATATATTGCTCAAGAAATAACCAATAAAATCATTAGAGCAATCAATTTAGGTGAGAGTTCAAACATACATCTACAATATGTACTACCTAAGTATATACATCTAAGCTAAAGTATCTTATGATATCCCATACTATCATAGTTCATGATCACTCTATCCAAACATTTAATAACCATAACTTATATATTTATTTAGGTATGGGTCAAGATGTAATGAATATAGTATATACCATCCAAGGACTTTTCATACTATAAAAATATATGAAATCACATACGGTCATAGGTCTTTGTGTTTGAGTATCTAAATCAACACCAACAATAATCTTACACCTAACCACAATAATAAAGTAAGTCAAGATTATACTATCTGAGTATACCTTCAATAAAAATTTGAAGAGAACATAATCTCTAGGTACACCTCATGATGCACTATGTTATTCTATAAATGTCTAGTCACTTTCATAGTTAACTTTATCATGAAATATATTGCATACAGTGTTCATCCTTACAAGATGTTACAAACTTGACCCTACTAACAAGTTTGCATTATAATATTTTGCTACAAAAAGGCTATTTGATTTCACTAGCATTTATAGTAGATGTCATACTAAGGAATACCTATCAAGGTTAGTTTCTTATGCCCACGCTCACTCCCTGAGCTGCCATACATATATGTTATGTCTCCTACATGCACAGAATTAAGGCTATATGTAGTTATTTCCTAACTACTATAGGTATAAGTGATTACTAGAAAATTGCATACATAAATAAGGATAACCATGTTCCTTAACTATAGTGAGAAGACTCAATAGGCCTCCAAACAATATAATTTGAATCAAAACTCACATAAGCTAAGATGTCAAAGATGTACATTATCACATAATATATACACATATGGATAGTTGTACATATATAAATAAATGTACTTGGAAAACTTCTCAGGTCTTTAGCATATAAGTAGGTTTGTCTTAGGCACAAAGTGTTTAGCCTTATATTAAAGATAATTAACTCTTCGAAGCTCAAGTTTCACTAACTCATGTATCTCTGATAATCTTAAGTGTTGTCTCTAGGAATGTATTGTAGTGGGGGAGGGAGAGTATCATCTGAG
The DNA here is from genome assembly GCA_037957365.1 of Torreya grandis. Lineage (NCBI taxonomy): Eukaryota > Viridiplantae > Streptophyta > Pinopsida > Cupressales > Taxaceae > Torreya > Torreya grandis. The sequence goes on from JARHVA010000061.1 coordinate 1,596,602, forward strand.
CTCTTTACCACTCCAACCATGGACCAATGATCCCCCACACAATCCCCTATGTGTTATAAGATTATACTACATGACATGTATCATAAAGGAAAATACATTTCTATTATGATATCACACAACATGAAAATCATAAATATGAATTAACAATGTTAATCTAACATTAATTTGACCAAAAAATTTAAATAACATATGATCATTCAGATCTGTCAAATTCATAACATGTCACTTGATTAGGTTATCCATACCCATCATTGGTGATGCTAACCAAGCTCAAGAAATAATCTCATTGCTTGGGTAGTATCATCAATGCAAGCCCCATAATATACATATCAGATAAATAATCCAAAGCATAAGCTCACCATTTGGGTAAACTAATCTAAGGATCATGATCACATACATGCAATATCTAATATAATTAAGCATACATTGACAAAACCATGCCAACCAAACATGACCAAAAAAGTCTATATTAACTTAATTATAATAGATAATTTTAAGCATAATTCAATTATTTGTACAAAAGAATTACATTTAAGAAAAAGTTCTAATTCTATAATTTTAAAATAACATAAAATATGTATTACCAAAATTTAATCATTTTTAAAACATATTTTGTTGATTTCTTCATAAGCCTTATAATATCTTTCCATTTATCATATATGCGTGATAATATTGTTCATTCACTGCATTTTATTTAGACAATGTTAGAACTTAACAATGATACATTTATGATAATTCAAAAAATATTATTAATTTCCATATTAATAATATAGACATGCTATATATACTCATATAAGTCATACGCCATCATATGTAGTGTGGTTATCATAGATAATTTAGCAACTTGATAGATATATAAACTATAGTGAAACCATCTCATGCATATTGAATCCATGCATATATAGTTACATTATACGTAAAAACTACCTAAACACTCAATCCAAGAGCAGATCAATTGGAAGCTAAGTAGAAAGACATAAGGATAAATGATCAGAAGTTACGAACTGATTATCATTACATAGGGTTATATATAGTTGGGTCGATATATGCTCCTATTTGGTCTTTCTTTCTTCTCACCTCCTACTCCAACCTCTCTTCTTTATTATTTCTTCATCTAGCATCTTCTCTTCTCCTTTCATACCTTTTATGTTCTTGATGCTTATACACTAGTCATCACCTTTCTCTCTCCTCCACTCCTCCAGTGACCATACAGCCCTTCAACATTCTCTGCCTTTCTTATAATTTTTAAACATAGGAAATAGATTTGAAATGGCTCACGCTCCTTATAGAAGGCATGACCACAACACATATATATTATATATATGTCATGCCTAGGAATGGAGATAAGTGCATATGGTAGTTTGTTGACAGTGTAAAGGGGATTGCAAGGTCCATTTCAATCCTTGATTGGAATGGAATGCATTTGAGTTAAATAAATTGAGATAAAAAGAATGGTGGTAGCATCATTTTTGGGTTGAGTTAAAGACATAAAAATAACAAAACTTGGAATGGAAACAACGTTAATAATGTTAGATGAAAAGGCTACTCCTGGAGGTTCAAACCCTAAATGTGGTGATAATAAGGATTGCATGAAGGTCATTCAAAAGGCAAGATCAATGACCCATAGATAACATTTAAGGTACAGGTTTTTTTGCATCTCATTTAAAAAAACTTGGCACTATTAATGCTCATTTCCCCCTATGCCTTATCTTCTTTCCTTCGATATCATGTGCCTAATTTCTTTGCATGGTATTTTTATCCTAGCATGTTTCTAACTCTTCTTTCAACTTCACTTTCTTCTTGTAAACTTTTAATTACAAGTCCTAGTCATCATTTTCTAATTCTCAATCTTGTCATAAGTTCCCTCAATAATTAATTATATCTCTATTTTCTATTTTTAACATAATTTATCTCACCAAATAATTCCTTAATTTAGATAAAAACATATAATTTGCTTAGTACTGAGTGATACACCACTTTAATAAACAATAAGTCTAGTTAAGTAATTTAATAAAGATATTCATTTCTTTTGCTTTGCATGAAAATTATTAAAACAACCTTAACTAGTTATTTAATAGATATACATGCATAAGCCCATAATTAAAAGATAATTATATATTTGAAAATTAGGGTATTTGTACATATAGGTTCTATTGATATATGTTGTACTATATTGATATCTTAAATATCAATAATGAATTGGCTAAACGTTCAAAGACATTTATAAAGATATTTTTATTAATTTATTCATAAAATCAAATATCTAGTTTCTTTATTTGCATATCAAGACTAAATATTCACAAAAATGTAAGCACATGTACCATAGACAACATGTCACAATGGCACATATGCCAAAGGGAAAAAATTTCATTGGATTAAAACATGGTAGAGGAAAATAGGATGTAACATCCTCCCCCCTAAAATTGTTCATCACCTCAATGACACAAAAGTTCCAAATGACATTAGAGTTTATCACCATATAAACATAGTATCTAATATCATAGTATGTAAATAACTACAAATTTTACCTAAAAAAAATCATACTAGTGCACTCATTTAATATTATTCATAGAGTATTGGTCCCATAAGACCTTACTCAATGACGTATCAAAACAAATAAATCAAAACCTTAAATCAAAACAAATAACTAAGAAGAGCTAAACTCATCACATAAATCAAAACAAATAACCAAGAAGAGCTCCATAAAACCTTCTAGTCCCTTTGCACATCTCTCCAACCTAGAGACTATTTTTCTCAATTAGGAGAAAAGATTTTAGTGCACCTGGCAAGAAACATGTGTATATGTTAATACTATCACTACTTTGTGTAGCCTTGGATAAGTATAACATGTCAATATTGTCCTAACTCAATCGAGGCTCTGGACATGTATGATGATAAATAGAAATTGTTAATAATGTGTACAATCATGGAATAATCATCCACATGGAAAACCCATCCAGTATACATGCATATGGCCATATGACTGAATTTGACAAGTTCTACTTGTCAAATCTCAGATTCGATAAGTCTATCTATCAGATCCAAGATAGTATCAATAATCTAAGCTAATGTGAGGCTAAGTAGGATACCATCCTATCACTTAGAACTCACATTCCCAATTCACCATTCTTCCCTTGGGTCTCCATAACTTGATGATATCAAAAAAATGTGCACAAGGCTCAAAGAAACACAAATCTATACTAACAGATCATAAAAAGCAATATTATAAGTTATAAGATCTCCATATGTACTAATATACATATAAGAAAATCACACAATCATTTTGATATTGTATTAAGTTGCTACGAGCCTAACTAGTATCATAATTTTTCAACTTAACCTATTATATAAATAATCTCACAATTAACATAACATACTTAGGTGAAGGATTACACTACACTTCAACCTTATAAGTGAGACCATGTCTCTTGCTTGCATGTCTAGCACACAACACATTTAAAATTTTATCTCTACCCTTACCAAGATGTTCTACACATCTAATACCTTACTTGCTCGTGGTAAAAAGGTACACATACTACTTTTGAAAATGACATGTTTTAAAAAAAGAGAATAATATTAGTCTAACAAAGGTAGATAATAACATACTAATTATAATCAAATATAATTAATATAAATCCATTGTTATCCACTCCTCATGGTCAAGTTTATATTTTAGGTAAAATAGTAACTCTATAAAGTTACAAGTAAAAAGTAGAGACATAATGTCTCAAATTAATACTTCCTATATATCCTCATATGGTAAAAAATAACACTGCAATCCACATTACTTACCAAATTGCAAGAGTAGAATCATAATCTAATTCCTTAACTGGAAATAAAATATTAACCACAAGGATGCACCAATCCATCCAATCCTAAAACTTTTCTCAATAAGAAGTAGGAAACACTATCCCATGAACTTAAGAGAAATGAGATCAAACAATATTTCAGAAACAAGTTTCCACTTAAGAAAACACTAAATCAACATTTTGAACATATGAACCTTTTTCGTAGCTTAAAATGATGTACAAGTGGAATGAGCATAACAACTCACCTCTAAGATAATGAATATAGATGATACTTCTTCTAAAGTATATAAAACAAAATAAGGATGCTAATCTACAAACTCCTAACACAAAGGAATTTATAATCAAGTCATCTACAATCAACTAAGGAAATTCCCATTCCTCATTTTTATGTAAACAAGACACAAAATGCAAGCATATATATATTTAAATGAGAATCACTCCATGCATGTCAAACACAAACCTAAATGGTGAAGGTGATTTCATTACCAAGAAAGATGTAGTCATACTCAAGGTGTTCAATCAAAAGATCAAAAATATGGTAGGAAACTCTTGTTCACAACTCAAGAACTAAGATATGTACTATCCTACCCATACACCTTATAAAACCATCACCAACGAGACACTCGATAAACCCGCCCTTTAATAACTCTAAGGGGTTACAATGCTCTTAGGGTACCCACTCAATATACCACATATTTTTCTAAATTCTCATTTTTGACAAACAAAAGATATAAAAATGTTAATGGACTCATTAGCTCCTAGAATTTGAGCCTAAGATCTGATACCACATGTAACAAACCTCCTAGTTGTACTTATAAAATGTAGTAAAATTTTTTAAAAAAAACTAACTATTAAACATTCATTCAACCATAGTTGTTTAAATACTTTAGTCATTAATAATTAGTAACTTTATGTAATAATAGTTCAACATTCCAATACTGTAAATAATAGAATAAAATGTAAGATACAAAAAATTTACTATCTCACAAGGAACATTAGCACAATCCAAATTCTTATACTAAGTATTGCTACTAATTCAACTAATCCCTTAGATTACTATGCAATCAATTCTACCCTAACATATCCTAAGGATCTAGACCCATTATCCCACCACAATCTAGGGTAGCCTACATATCTGCTCCTCAAAATCAGGGTCCAATGTAGTTCTCTTTTTAAATGTGATGGTCTCCTCCACAGGATGTCACCACCAAAGGGGTTAGCACTCTAATCCAAATAGGGAACAATATACTCATGACATAGATGAGATTTTAAAGCTATAGTTTATAATCATGTGGCTACGTGACACACTCAAATATAACACCTTACTATCTAGGGTTGTGTGTTTACCAAGCACTCTCACATAACACCTAGATTATAGCAATGATGAAGGAATCTACATTCCTAGTTCCATAGAGAATCACATGATAGGCATAGAAGTAATATAAGTATACAAAACAAAGTAAGACATGCCATACATAACATTTGAACCTATCATTTTTTAATACTCTCAAGATTGTATGTGTGCATACATGTTGTCCTACTAACTGTTATGAATATATTGCTCAAGTTATAACCAACAAAATCATTAAAGCAATCAATTTAGGTGAGAGTTAAAACATAAAACTACATTATCTACTACTTGAGTATATACATCTAAGCTAAAGTATCCTATGATATCCCATACTATAATAGTTCATGATTACTCTATCCAAGCATTTAATAACCATAACTTATTTATTTAGGTATGGGTCAAGATATAATGAATATAATATGTACCATCTGATTAGTTTTCATACTGTAAAACTCTATGACATCCCATAAAGTCATATGTCTTTGTGTTTGAGTATCCAACTCAACACCAACAACAATCTTACACCCAACCATTATAATAAAGTAAGTCAAGACTATACTATCTGAGTATAACTTCAATAACAATCCGAAGAGAGCATAATCTCTAGGTACACCTCACAATGCACTATGTTATTCTATAAATGTCTAGTCACTTGCATAGTTAACTTTCTCATGAAATATACTACATACAGTGTTCATCTTTACAAGATATTACAAACTTGATCCTACTGACAAGTTTGCATAATAATATTGTGCTACAAAAAGGCTATTTCCTTTCACTAGCATTTATAGCAGATGTCATACTAAGGAATACCTATCAAGGTTAGTTTCATATGCCCGTGCTCACTACCTAAGCTACCATACATATCTGTTATGTCTCCTACATGCACAAAATCAGGGATAGATGTAGTTCTCTCTTAACTACTACATGTATATGTGATTATTAAAAAATTGCATACATAAGTAAGGATAGCCATGTTCCTTAACTATAGTGAGAAGACTCAACAGGCCTCCACATAATATAATTTTCATCAAAACTCACATAAGCTAAGATGTCAAATATGTACATTATCACATAATATATACACATATGGATAGTTATACATATATAAATAAATGTACTTGGAAAACTTCTCACAGTCTCTAGCATATAAGCAGGTTTGTATTAGCCACAAAGTGTAGAAATTACCATGTCTAAATGCACATTAGACATATAAGTATTTATTAACTACATAATGACACGTCTATGGTTTGTCTCCCAATATAGCAACGACTGTTTATGTAAAATAATAATACATTTAGAAATTCCATAAGCATTTAGACTTATATTAAAAATAACTAACTCTCTAGAGCTCACATTGCACCAACTCACATATCTTTGATAACCTCAAGTGTTTTCTCCAAGAATGTACTATAGTGGGGGAGAGAGAATATCATTCAAGCTCTTTACCACTCCAAACATGAACCAACAATCCCCTTCACAATCCCCTATGTGATGTAAGATTCTACTACATGACGTGTATCATAAATAAAAATATGTTTCTATTATGATATCACACAACATGAAAATTGTACATATGAATTAACAATGTTAATCTAACATTACTTTGACCAAAGTTTTTAAATAGCATATGATCATCCAGATCAGTCAAATTCATAACACATCACTTGATCAAGCTATTCATACCCATCATTGGCGATGTTAACTAGGCTCAAGAAACCATCTCACTACTTGGGTAGTATCATCAATGTACGCCCCATAATATACATATCAGATAAATAATCCAAATCATAAGCTCACCATCTAGGTAAACTAATCTAAGGATCATGATCACATACATGCAATATCTAATATAATTAAGCATACATTAACAAAACCATGCCAACCAAACATGACAATAAAAGTCTATATTAACTTAATTATAATAGATAATTTTAAGCATAAATCAATTATTTGTACAAGAGAACTACATTTAATAAAAAAATTAATTACCCATTTTTTGTAATTTTAAAATAACACAAAATATATATTACCACAATTCAATCATTTTAAAACATATTATGTTGATTTATTTATAAGCCTTATAATATCTTTCCATTTATCATATCTACGTGATAATCTTGATCATTCACTACATTCGATTTAGACAATATTATAACTTAACAATGATACATTTATGATAATTCACAAAATATTATCAATTTCCATATTAATAATATAGACACGCTATATACACTCACACAAGTCATACGCCATCATATGTAGTGTGGTTATCATAGATCATTTAGCAACTCGGTAGATATATAAAATATAGTGTAACCACCTCATGCATCTGAAATCCATGCATATATAATTACACTATACATATAAACTACCTAAACACTCAATCTAAGAGTAGATCAGTTGTATGCCAAGCAAAAAGACATAAGGATAAAAGATCAAACTTTCAGATCTAATTATCATTACACAAGGTTTTATTTATATATATCTTTTTTATATAAGATGACCAGAAATAGGCAACATATAATAAGGACCTAGGTTTATTGGGACACCAAAATAAATTTTGATTTCAAAGATCAATTCAACGCTTATATGGAAATATTCAAGATACATTTAATGGTAAGGTATTCAGTCTATTATATAAAGGCATCTTTATTGAAAACAAGAGTTTTATTGTATATATCCAAGAACTTAAAACATACCAAAAAATGTAAAGCTACAAAATAAAAGGAAGAATTTGAATAATTTAAAGTAAAAAATATTTACTCATCTGGTATACGCTTTGCCAAATTAAATGGATTTGGGTTAATATATGTTCCTATTTTTTTTCTCTTTCTTCTCACCTCCAACACCAACCTCTCTTCTTTAATATTTCTTCATCCAGTATCTTCTCTGCTCCTTCCATACCTTTTGTGTTCTTATTGCTTGTACACCAGTCATCACCTTTCTCTCTCCTCCACTCCTTTGGTGACCATTAAACCCTCCAACATTATCCCCCTCACTTATAATTGTTAAATGCAGGAAACAGACTTGAAACAACTTGCACTCCCCATAGAAGGCTTGACCACAACACACACACACACACACACACACACACACACACACACACACACACACACACACACACACACACACACATATATATATATATGTCATGCCTAGGCATGGAAATAAGCACATATGGTAGTCTATTGATAGTACAGAATGGATTTTAAGGTCTATTGCAATACTTTATTGGAATGGAATGCATTTGAGTTGAATCAACTGAGATAAAAAGAATGGTGTCAACGTTGTTTTTTGGCTGAGTTAAAGACAAGAAAAAACCAAAAATTGGAATGGCAAAAACATTAATAATGTTGGATGAAAAGGCTACTCCCAGAGGTTCAAACCCTAGACATGGTGATAATAATGGTTTCATGAAGGCCATTCAGAAGGCAAGATGAATGGCCCCCATATAGCATTTAAGTTATAGGGTTTTTTTTAGTCTCATATAAAAAAACTTGGCACTCTTAGTTTTCATTGCCCCATATGCCTTATCTTCTTTCCTTTGATATCATGTACCTAAATTATTTGCATGGTATTTTTATCCCTTCATGGTTTCTAACTCTTCTTTAAACTTCACTTTCTTCTTGTAAACTTTTTGTTACAAGCCCTAGTCATCATTTTCTAATTCTCAATCTCGTCTTAAGTTCCCTCAATGATTAATTATATCTCTATTTTCTATTTTTAACTTATTATTAAAAGCCATAGTTTTTCTCAATGAATAATTCCTTAATTTAGATTAAAAAAATATAATTTGCTTAGTAATAAGTGATACGCCACTTTAATAAACAATAAGTTTAGTTAATCAATATAATAAACATATTCATTTTTTTACTTTACATGAAAATTATTAAAGCAACCTTATCTAGTTATTTAATTGATATACATTCATAAGCCCGTAATTAAAAGAAAATTATACCTTTGAAAACTAGTGTATATGTACATAAAGGTTATATTGGCATATGTCGTACTATATTGATATCTATGATATCAATAATGAATTGGCTAAATATTCAAAGATGTTTATAAAGATATTTTTATTAATTTATTCATAAAATAAACTATCTAGTTTCTTGATTTGCATATCAAGACTAAATATTCACGCAAATGTAAGCACATGTACCATAGCCAACATCTCACAATGACACATATGCCAAAGGGACAACAATTCATTAGACTAAAACCTGGTAGAGGAAAATAGGATTTAACAATATTGATAGACCCATTGATTAAAAAACCCACAAATTATTTAAGAATTCATCTTGAATCCACCTTCAAGCCTTTTACATGAATGTCCCTAGGCACTCTTTTATCTATATAGGTGAAAATAACCCCTATCCTTCCAAGCTATAGGTTGCATGCTATAGGATATTAATTTATGCATATTGATAGACCCATTAATTAAAGTTCATTTTCTAAGTTGAGAACAAGGTTGTTAAAAACATTCCATGGAAAAGATAGAAAAATCCAATTATATTACATCTCTAACAATTTGATCAACTTCAAAACTATAAAAAAGAAGGAATTTAAGGTGAGAACAAGCTTAAAAAGTGAAAAACTTCATGATTACAAGTACAGTTGATAGTTTGCCAAGATAGAACAAGGGTCTATACAGTCAAAATAATCATTTTATTGTGAATAAAAGGTGTGTTGTTACTTTATTTTTTGTATTTACAAATTTATTTCATGTGTGAAATAAATATAACTTCATTTGAAGATAATTTATACTTGATCCAAGGTTCATGTCATTAAAACCTTCTAAAGCCTATTTTTTATGTATCTATAATCACTTGAATTCTCTTATATCACATATAAAAAGTTGCATGAGTTTATTTAGAAGATTGGAGAAGTTGAAATAGGTATTCAAGACTCTGTTCCAAGTGTTAGTTCTTTAAAATAGTCTTTAAGTTATATGAATAATCAATTTGAAGCTATCAGGATCTATATGCAGAGTCAAACCTTAAAATAGGATTTTGATACAAAAAGAACCATAACTTCCATCTAAACTAGTGGAATCTCCTAAAAATCATATGGAAGTTTTTTGAGAAATGTTGCATGAGTTTGTTTAGAATATTGGAGAAGTTGAGATAGGTATTCAAGACTCTATTCCAAGTGTTAGTTCTTGAAAATAGTCTTTAAGTTATATGAATAATCAATTTGAAGCTATCAGGATCTATATGCAGAATCAAACCTTAAAATAGGGTTTTTGATACAAAAAGAACCATAACTTCCATCTAAACTAGTGGAATCTCTTAAAAATCATATGGAAGTTTTTTGAGAAGGTTTATAAGTTATTCCAATATGTATCATGCTCAAACTCACCTTGTTCTTACAAATACAGAGGACTGTCTTTTGATCTACCTATAGATAGTCATAAGAAAGCTCAATCAAGAGAAACTTCAAGTTTTTTACTTTGTTGATTGAGTATAAACCTATTATGAAGGTCTAGTGTTATTGTTTAAACACTATATAATAATTAATTAAAGTGATTCAAAGCATTTGGAAACTAAGCCAAGTCAATATCCTTCTAAGTAAGCATATTAGGCCATCCAGACCTAAAGAGCAAAGTTTCCATTGAAGTCCAATTCTTAAGAAAGCAATAAAGGAAATTGGTTTCACATCCTAAAAAATAGTATCCAAACATTTAAATAAATATTTATAAGAATCCTTTTATGATATTAGATTAATAACACCTTTTCAAGACCAAACATGCCTATACATAATACTATAACAATGCTTAGGACTAGGTCAAATTTTTGGGCACTTTGGTGATCTAATTGGTATTTTGAGCTTGTGTAAAGACACCTATGAATCTTGTATCATTGTATTGATATTTTCATTGAGTTTTTCAATGAATGAGTCCAAAAAACAAAGCAGTTTTGTACTTCTTTGTATCAAGTCCTTAAGAGGTATAATTTAGCCTAATAAGCCTATAAAGGGTAGATTATTATCATTTGAGTTTTAAGATGAATTTATTCATGCACTAAGTAGCTTGAGTCAAATAATTTGTTAAACCCTTAAAATATTGTTCAAAGAAGTGAGGATGTACAATTGAGTGCTTTAGGAGTCAAAGAAGGGTTTCGCTTAAAGGTAGATTACTGACTTGGGATTGAGCACCCTATTTTAAGACATTGAAAGTTTATTTTGATCTAAATACAAAGGATAATAATTCAAGAGATAATAATAAATATTAAGGTCATTAGTCTTTCAATACCAATATTTAGAAGACATTTTGTGATCTAGACCAACAGATAGTTTATGGTTAAGAAGAGACCTAATTACAAGCAAGTTTCTAGAGGATATTAAAGTAGACCAAGTTGAGTAAGTGGAGAACTTACTTTGACACCAGTAGGGAATATTAAATATCAAAATATGGCTCAGTTATTTAATCAGGTAAGGCATACTCAAGTAGATAAAGTAGGTAGGAAATACTTAATTAGGTAAAGTAGGCATGCAATCCTCAATGGTATAGATATATTACATGCATAACATGATTTGAAACATTTTTTATCATTCTATCTTCTGATCCTAAAATTTTGAAAACTAGGTATTGACTAGAATGGAGTTTGAAAAACTAACTTTTAAATGGTAACTCCTACAGCTCTATAATCAATTTCAGAAGATGTAGAGTGGCCCTAATTTGTTATATTTAGTAAAATAAATTTAAAGTATAGGAATATAAAATTAAATATAAACTTATAGTTATTATATTTATTTTATGAAATATATCCTTGCAAAAAAACAAATAAGTCAAATAAAAAAATGCAAAAAAAAAAAAAAAGATCAAAGGGTGTAGACCCTTTGGATTGAAAAGGCCTTTGTAAAAGGGTGTATGTCCTTTATAAAGGGCATACGCCCTTTAGGGTCGGGACCAACACTTTCAAGATTTGCATTGGGGTAAGTGCACCAACTTGGGGAGAAAAAAAGGGCCTACCTGTGGACATGATTTTTCTAAAATTTTAGAAATGTGAATTTCTATAGATAATTAGAGATAGCTACACTCAAAATTTGAAGATGGTATAAAAATATGATTTGTAGAATTCTGAGTCTAGTTTCCAAAAAACTTTTTTTTTGAAAAATGGTTAATTATAAATAGGTCAAACATCTAAATTTTGAATAGGACCTCCTACCTTTTTAAGAAAATTTGAATTGTACCATTTCGTGTGACCCACCATTTTTTGAGAATCATTTGATATTGTTAGAAACCCTTTGGTGAATATTTAGATTAGATCTTCTAGTGTGTTACAAACTTTTTTTATATTTTTTTGATGAATATTTTTTATTAATTTTGAAATTAATTATGTCCTAAAAAATTACAAAAAAATGGATATCCATCCATACGACCCACCCTAACTACCTCAAAATAATGAAATTTGATTTTTTTTAATGTGTGTAGAATTAGGCCTAGTTTGTTACCATATATTTTTTTTGCATTTGGATCAATAAATAAAAAATTAGATAAACATGAGTAGGCATGTATGAGTGAGGCATGTAGTGGACCAAAAAAGGTGTTTTTAGAAATAAATATAGTTTGAACCCTTAAAATAACCCAAAAATTATAAAAAACATACATTTAGAAAGAGGATAATGTGCTCATCATAACGGTGATAATTTTTTGAATTTTGATGTTGAAATCAATAGCGTATTTGGTGATTTAATTTGAAATTTATTAGTTTTTCCTAAAACACTCGATCTCAACTTTAGATGCACAGTCCCAAGCCTTTGGCTCAAAAATCCAAGCCATTTTCAAGCCTAAACGCTTGGTTTTAAATTCAAATTCAAATAACGCGTGATGCAACAAAGAATGTGTACATGTTATATAATATGTAGGAATTTCTTTGACATAAAACTGAATAAACAAAATTCATGTTTGTTATGGGGAAAATGTCCCATTATCCATGCATCCTTATAGGGGAAATGTCAAATTTCATGTTTTTTATAGGGGAAAGGTCCCATTAGCTTTAGACAGTGAATTAACATCACATTAGACTTCAAATTTTTTACACATTTCAATATGTCATCTTAACTACTTATAACTAAGGTTTCAAGGTCTAACACATTATACATTTGACAATATAACTAATTTTATCACGAGGGTCATAAAATGCATTTTTTAAACCTATGATCAAAACTTAATCTTTATTGTACCAATCATTGTGAATTAGAGTATCAATACTTGACTCTTACATGTCAAGATGTGATTGGTTACTTTTAATTTTATATATTAAATGTTGAACAATATTATATATTACATGTTTAGCTTCTGGTGCACTTTAATATTTATATACACCAATATGTTTCATTAATAGAACACATGTTAACAAAAGCCTTGTTCGATAATTGAAACATGTACAGCTATTGGGATATTTCCCCTAGTAAAGCAAGGATGTACCTTACCACCTTACTTTCCTAAAAGCTTACTTGCCCTTAAATTTTATACTTCTTATCGATATTATCCTACATGCCTAAAATCTTATCTTACCCTTTTATCGTTTCTTTGATATCTTTGACAAGACCCCTTTATTTATAAAACCCATTAAATTGCACTATGTAGTATAGATAATCTTGTGTAAGTAGAAATAAGAATTGAGCCCTTGGTGTAATAGTGCATCTCTTTGATATATATTTCAATAATTCTATCTAATGGAGCCCAATACCTGTCAATCATGCCTTGGATTGTCCCAAAAACATTCCTAAAATGTTTTGAATAAAATCCCTTAAGTTTCCTCCAAGGTCACTTAGTGCATCTAATTTAATGGATGCATTTTGAGGTCCCAATTGAAATTCTAACAAGAGTCTTCTATTGTAACAATTATTAAAGTTTGATTCCCCTAATATATTCAAATACATTATTAGAATTTTGCTTAAAATTAAGATCTCTTGTGAAAATATGGTTAATCATCCATTCCATGCACCTGCTTCATCTACCCCTCCATCACACATGGGACAAGCATCAACCACTCCATCTATTCCCACATCATCTAAAGAGTGTGTCTTTGACATGGGACTAGTCCTAGCCACACCATGGATGCAACAATTGAAATCTCAAAAACAAGCTAGACAACACTTGATGTTTATCAATAATATATAGATTTTTATACCTTACTATGTAATTGGGATGGTAAGATACGAAAGTAGGAATATGGAGCTACAATGTATGTACACGTTAAATTCTTAAATATTTTGGGCAAGTTGGGTACGCATTTAATTTTATATAAGATGTGGTTTTGAGCTCAATAAACTTGAAATGGTCACATGTATCCATTAGTGATGATGTGGTTTTAAGATGGCATGTCTGTAGTGATGAATATATAGCTTAGAAAATATCTAAATGAACTAGGGACTTTATTCTAAACTATTAAGGGATGGCGTAGACTTGACATTAACCAAGTATAAGATATGTATAAGTTACCTCAGCTCAAACTCTATTAAAATTACTCAAGATATACATTAAACCTGTGACAATGTCCCTTAAATCTGAGACTTGTTTCCCCTCAAGGATGATGTTGAGCAGAGAGACCCAATAATTATTCATATGGATGATGAACTACTCACCTCATATAGATAGTTGATCAGAATTGAATGCCATTGTGCACCCCCTTGCTGAAGGTTTTAGGATTAAATATATTTTGTACATATATCTTCAATCATCTTGTTCATATTTCATTGTAATGAGCTTAAACCTTATGATGTGGATTACAAGAAAGTAGTACGTGTGTCTCAAAAATCTTGTTCCAACTTAGGATTTGAGGTTGAGACTCATCCATGTTGTTGAATTGTGTTCTCTCCTATGTGTAGGACTTAATATGAATGTATGTTTTCGGATATCTATCTAGGTAATTCAAGGCAAAGGGATATAAATAATTTAAATACATCCATGTAGAAAATTGATAACATTCGATGCTTGCTCAATTCAGATGGGACCTTAAATGGCTCTACATGATAATTATTGTATAGTAATGAAAATTTTGAGGTTCACACCATGTGAATTATTTACTAGACATGAGTTGATTGGATCGATGTCAATCTTTAAACATTATTGGCTTCTATGTATGTATGTATGATAAATTTGTGAATAGGCCTTAGTTGGATTGGTTGGCTCGGTGATGGAACGTGTCTAAGTATCAAAGATGTGCATATCTGATAACTCTAACACTTATTTAGGTGTACTAGACCTACACACATGGAGATATTTGATTATATTGGGCATTCTGAGGCTCTAATAAATTTGATGCTCTTAGGACAAGTGACAGTTAGATCTCTAACACAAATATATGTGTATACAAGATACACATGTGCATGTGTATATCTAATTAGAGTATAGGGATCCTATAGATTTTTTTAATGCTTCTAGGACTTGACACCTTTAACAGTGTTGACACTTTCAAGCACGTATGAGGTACACATGGTGATATATAATTGGATTTGGCCTACTAGGGCATTTTCAACTCTAAAACTTCTAGGACGTGATGCATCTCTGATAGATTTAACAATTTCAATTGTATGATGTACACACATGGCACAATAAGGTTCAATTATAAGGGTAATTCAATCAAGGAGGCATGGGAGGCCAATTTGAACCCCTTATTGACATAACTATAAGATCATGATATATACATAATTTGGGAAAAAATTAAGTATAGTTTTATCTATCATAAATTGAACTAATTAGTTGATTGGTTCAATTAGGGACATAATTTGGGCAAAATTGAGCCCCTAAACCAAATTTATGTCCTAATTGATCGTATCATCTAGATGCAACATGTATGACTTAATTAACCCTAATTTAAACAAAAATGAAAATATGAATGCAACTGTGGCCAATTTTAACCCATTGAACCTAAATTGGAGTCTATAATGTGATTGAAAGGGCTAAATTAGGTCACATTTCATGACATGTTGATCATAAACCCTAATTTTATCATTTAAGCATGTACAGTTCCCTTAAACCCTAATTTCATGACATGTACACATGTACAAATCCATTACACTAAACTCCTAACCCTAAATCCTAATTTTATAACAAATACAACCCCTAAGTTCCTTGATTTCATCACAAATGCATAAATTAATGAATGTGATTAATACCAATTTGTGAACATGTTATTCACTTAGTTTTGTAATGACCTATGATGGGATTTTGGGAAAACTTAGTTCATTTTGTCTTACATATTAAGCCTTATTCCATCATTTATTTGTCTTTTTCCTTCATAGTCTTATCGAGAGTCTTATTTTATCATGTATTAGATGTTTATACATCATATTGGGGACTTATGCATCATATTGAGCCTTATTGCATCATATGATAGCCTAATTGCATCATATTAGAGATTTATTGCATCATATGATAGTCTTATTGCATTGCATGATACTCTTATTGCATCACATGATAATCTTATTGCATCATATGATAGTCTTATTGCATGATATTAAACCTTGTTGCATGATATGATAGTGTTATTGCAATATATGATGATCTTATTACATCATATTAGGGATTTATGCATCATATTATAGTCTTATTGAGTGTTATTTCATAATATTATAGTATTATAATGGAAAAGATGTTTGAATATGAGCCTTTTTGCTTTTTAGTATAACATATGGCTATACTTCAAGGAATGCATACACATTATATTAATGCATACACATTCATATAACACGTACATGTTCCTTAGAGTACAAACAAAAACTCACTTTTCAATGTCTATTTTTATCCCTAATTGAGATTTTTGTCCCCACAGACATTCACTGCATACTCTATGTACTTTCTTTGTTGCAATTTTTTTTGGACCCCATATTTGAAGTACTTTCTTGGTTGTTTTTTGTCAAAATGGGCTCCAGTTCACATTCAAGGAGGAGGAAGAAGTTGAAGAACAAAGCATTAGAGCAATTAGAAGAGTTGAGAGAAAAACACAAGGTACAAATGCAAGCAATTCATTCCATATAAGGTCCAAACAGTAACCCTAATGATCCAAATGCCTTAGATAATGAGGCAATTGATAATAATAAATTAAATAATGATGAAATTTGTAATAATGAATTGAATTATGATAAAATTCATAATAATGAATTAAATTATGATGAAATTGACAATAAAAAATTAAATAATGTTGAAAATTCACATTCAAAGTTTAAAGTTTTTTATTATGTTTATGAAGAACCTATGCATGATACTTTACCCACAAATAATAAATAAAATTTAATGGACATGAATAATGAAGATATTAATAATGAATAAAATTTCATGGAAACATATAATTATTTTGAAACACCCTTTGAACAGATTCCACCGATAAAAACACCTCTAAGAATTGTGAATAGAAAAGATAAGTACTAAATTGAAGTTGATGAAAATATTTTGAAACCAATGCATAGTAAAATGTCTAACCACCATTGAATAAGATTGACTCAAAAAAATTGGGATAGTTTCACAATTTGGAGTATGATAGTCAAAGATGTCAATTATTTGTTTTGTTGATGAAATTGCTTAAGATGAGACCTATAATGTACACATTATGACTAATAACATCTAACATGGATAATGAAAATGATGAAGTTCTTGAAAATATACATGATGCATATCATTTTTTAGGCCCAAAATCATGCAATAAATATTATAGTGCTGCCCGACATAATTATGACAACTTGTGCAGTTAGTGCTAAAATAGGGGAAATGATTGATTTCAAAAACAAGTCAAAAACTTGATATAAATAGAAAAACATTAATAAAAGAAATTGAAAGACGTGAAAGACATAATGAACCTAATACGAAATAGCTTTGGCATTCTCTGGTAGACTTCCATGAAAGGACAAGGCTATAGTCGATGCTTTGAAAGACTTTTTGCACAATTTTGTAAAGATAATAAAAGAGTTTTTCCCAATGTAAGAGATGTAGTGAAAAGAAGAGTTGCTTCTCATAATCGTGAACCACATCTGAAACATTTCTTGGATATGACTCAAACACAATTGTACTCTAAGTTTTTGGAAAAACATCCACAAATTATTATTATTCAAAGAATTTTTGAGATGGCCAAACCTTTTTATGTAAAAATAAATCACACATGCACCACTTATTGTTGTAGGCAACATGTTAAATTTTCAATTCACTATGATGTTTTTCACCATATTCATTGTACTTTGCATACTACTAACATTTTGCAGGAGTGTGTCATAGAAGTTATCCCAAAATCAGCCATGGAATTTAATTCAAATATTTTTTTGTAAAAGACTAGATGGATAGTTTTTTTATAAGAAAGCATGTTTGGATGGAAATTAAAACATTTGCAGTGGATTACCAAAATTGAAAAAATGTATCCATGAGGAGTGTACAAGTGAAATTAGACAGGAATTAGTTGGTTTGATCAAATACAAATATATGACTTATCAAGTAAAATATGAAAAATAATCTAAAAGGTGTGAGCTTGTTACAAAAGAGATACCTGTTTCAGAATTTATGGTCGAATTCATGGAGAAAATTATTTATGAGTAAGCAAGGCACACACATAGGGCTAAATCATTGGATGAACATTTCAAGCTAAGAAAGGATACATTCCCACTTGATTCAATTATTTTAGTAGTCAACTTTGTAGAAAATTACACATTCAAACCATAAATGGAAGTTCAATCACAGTATTACAACTCAACACAAATTGTCATATTCATGCATATAGCATTCATGCATGCACTTGATAGTATAAAAGAAGATCAAAAAATATTAAAGGAGTACCATTTCTATATCAGTGATGACTGATCACATTGTATAGATTATGTGCAAGGTTGTTTTGATAAGTTATATAGATAGTTGACTTAAAGGAACATTAATTTCAAATGACATTACATTTGATCAAACAATTGCACATCACAATTCAATAATGCACATATGTTTTATTGGTTGAGTAGGATGCATGTTACCACTTGTGTAGAACATATTTGGAGTTTCATTGAGGTTGGCCATGGAAAAGGGGAGCATGATGGTGCTAGAGCATGTATAAAGAGAGACATTTCAAGGGAGGATTTAAAATATGGCAATGTTGCTAATTTTATTGATGCAAAAACTGTGGTTGACTGGTGTAATAAGAACATATGTCACGGTGGTCAAGTAAATTTTACTATTCATAGACATTTTTAGTTGATGGAGGAAAAATACTTGGCAAACTATGAGGATTATATGACTCTAATAGGTTCAAGTGAGCTCCACTCATTTCGTAGATCAAATGCAAGTTCTTAGACTATTCATACATGACACTAGGCATGCTTTTTTTTGCATGCATGGATTTTATTTGGAATCAATGTGAGTAACAAGAATGGGAGGATGACTAGAGTTCCAAACCTCTAATTCTAATCAACACATATTAGGTTCTACCAGCATTTCAACTTACTAACATGACATGCTCACATGACTTTGACCATATATCTGATCTAGTATATCCAAGTAGAATATTAATCTTTATGTACTATTTATTCTCATGAGGAGCTATTGTAGTAGTCATCTGAATTGGACTATCAAATGTCATATGACATCCCTACATACACAATACATTCATGCATATAAGTTATATTTGCCTAAGTATATATTAAAATTATTAAAATAAAATTACTAAATTATAATTCAAAATTACAAGTGAATATACATACCTCGATGAGTACCTATGTAGATGACATTGCAGCCACAATGCCCGAGTCTGTCTTGACTCACAATGATGGAGGAGTGTCCACCCTAGTCATCAGCTGAACAAACAACCTAATAATTAATAACTTGGGCAATTCATTGATTAAACAAGTTGCTAAAAAACTTAGTCTTGCATAAGATATGAAAAAATCTAATGAGGTCATAGGAAGCATGAATGTGACAAGTGGATATGTGCAACATGTGACTTGTAAAACTTAGTCTTGCAAAATGTCAGTTTCATGAGGGATAATGACAACAAAATGAGGGAGGATTTTTTAGTGGATTTTGTGAAATTGAGTCATAAAATGTGAGGGCATCTTGAGCTAATACAAGGTCTAAAATGTGTCTTAAAATGTTTAAATTTGAATTTGAGTTCAAATAGGTTTTCCCTTGGTCTAAGTTAGTCTAGTTGGTGTGTAATTGATAACTCAAATGTTGGATTCTAAAGAGTTTAAATAAGGATGTTGAATGATCATATAAAGGGGGATATCATCTTGATATAGGTTTATAGTGTTTTGAAATTGAAATATGAAACAATACTTGAGTACCTTATTTGCTAAAGGGCAACATACAGTCAAATGACTGAGTTTTATTATGTTGAAACTAGTTTGGGATTCCATTGAGATTGTAAGGGGTATAAGATGGTTAATATAAGTGTATATAACCCCATATTAGATTTTGAAGATATTTGAAGTTTAAGGAAAGGCAAAGTAACATTGTACCCTATTTTTTTGTGTGCATAGGCAAGGTTATAAACTGAGAGTTTTGAGTTTGCAATTAATTATGGGATTTTAGAAATTGTTGTCTAAATGAGAAAGTTGTATAGGGTCAATATAGACCCAATTAAAAAGGTTTGGGGTTTTGAAACCCACTAAAACAAAATTTATCCCCTTTAGTGATCTCTCGGCCCTGGTAATGGCCTAAAAACCCTAATTCTAGGGTTTAGTGTATAAAATGAGATTTGACCGTTGATAAATTCAAAAAACTTGTAATATTACATTATTTATGTCTTCTCACTAATGGAGGTGGTTTCAAACATGTCACGTATGGAAAAGTACATAAATGAGGTTGTGATCTAGTGTTAGGCCTAGAGAAGCATTAAGGGAGAAGGTTTAAGGGAAAAGGGTTAAGGCCTAGATAAGGAGTTTTACCCAAAAATAGGGATAGGAGAAGGTAAATCTAGAAAGGTGTATGTGAGGGGTAAGTATACATATATTTTGAGTTAGTGACATGGTCAAGGATGTAAAGAGAGTGTGATAAGAAGATAGAAGGATTGATTTGACTAATATTATCATTGTTATTTGATTGAACACAGGACTAAGGGAATGAGTTATGAATGGATGAAGGAAAACCTTCAAAGGAAGGGATATAGGTAGAGTTTGGTATAAAAGTTGATATATCTCTGCATCAATGGATATAGATAGGACCTCTCCCCCAACTAGATATAGTAGGTCTTTGGGACCCCTAAGTAGGTGGTGGTAACAAACTACTCAACCCCATCTATCTATATGGGGTTGAGGTCCCCTATTTGTATATGGTCATAAGGCCTATGCCATATACATATAGGCTATAGTTTATAGTCAATGCTCTCCCAATAAACCAATGGGATCTAATGGACACTCTCCCAACAAACCAATGGAATTGACTAGGTATAATGGGATCAAGAGGTTATGCCATCTAAATTCATAACTCCATAGATAGAGATGAAATTATTATGCTCAAATGGAATCAAGATGGGAATTGAATTGCTTGCTATGACCATTTTGGATATTGATCATATAAATTGAACCACTATATGTGATTAGGATAATAAGGAATCAAGTGCTTGGCTATGAGGCTAGTATTTAAAAGAAAGGAGTGGTGTGCATATTGATGAAGACATCATATGCTCGATTGGGAAATTGATAGAAATATATTGTAACAAATAAATTTTATCAAATGAATTCTACATAAATATGTATATCCAATCTACTAATTGGGATTGACCCACTATGGAAACTAAATATAATGGGATATCAAGCAAATGTTTAACTCGCTATTTTGGTTATTAAAAACATAGTTGAGATAGAGGATGAGTTTCTAACAAGTTACACCAATCTATGTTAATACATCAAACAATAAAAATCCCAACAAAATTATAAATTAGGTATTTTATATTTTATTACACAAAATATACCAAAGATGCAATTAAGGTGTATGAATGTACATATAGAGTATATAAGATTCACATGCATAAATGTAGTAGCCTAGGTTGACCCACTACCTAGTTGTGATGTCGAAAGCAACATCTCCTCTTGGAACACAAAAAAATACATATATATTATTCAATTTAAACATGTAAATTAATTTTTACCTTTTTACTTAAATGCAAATATAACTTAAAAATTTAACATTAAATTTATATAAAAGATATCTGCATGTTTGTAAAGACTCCCAACGTATCCAAGCCAAATGTGTGTGCCAAAAAATCATCAGTCAAGACCATATCCTCCAATCCCCCTAAAGCACCACCATCATCATCTGAAGGTCCAATGCATATAGCACCATAACATCTTCATAGGTGGGGTTGGGTATAGCCACTAGCTAGAGTATCATGAGCATGTATCTCTGAAAATCTACTCATATCATGAATGAGTGTGTCTGTAAGTGCACTAAGTGCATGTAAAGTGTTTATCTCCACAACCTCTATCACCACAGATGGAATCTCTAGATGAAGTGGCTTTTAGGTAGAGATCCTTGTAGGTCGATTAGGTGCACGATGTTTACCTAGTCAATCTTGTGTTGAGCCTTTCCCTCGACCTTGAAACTCACCATAGTCAAAGTAGTTTGGAATTTGATTGAGGACAAACTCACAATAGAGTTTCCTCAAAAAGTACAAAGGGACCTCATGGTTATTACAAGGGGGATATCCAAACACCATCCACCATCACTCCCAAAAATTAGCTTTAATTAAATCGTGTTGGCATCAATGGATTGGGAAATGTTTGGTCGTTATGGGAACTAGGGCATTGGTGGTCAGGTCGATAAATAAGGCATAAATTTGATCTTTATTATGTTTTTGTTTTTCACCTTAAATGCTAACAAATTGGCAGCATAGTAATCCCTATAGCTATCCTTATATTACCTCCATCTATCAATTTGACTCATTATCGAGTCAACTTGACCTAATATTAATTCTAGGTTATTTGTCAAATAGGTGCAGTGGGTGTTTGTGGAAGTGGGCTCCCTCATTCTCCTAATTATTTGTTCAATTTCAATTATGTTTTCTAATATGCAAGCAACTATATCCTCCTATCTGTTTGGGGAATCTAGGGGAACTACAGGAGGGTTAGGCGGATTGGGTGGAGGGTTAGGAGGGTTGGGTGGAAGGTTAGGCAGAGGATTAGTGGAGGGTTAGGTAGAGCATGCCGACCTTTTTGGAGAAAAATGAAAAATAAACTAGATGCAATTCATATTCACAAAAAATAAAAAAATGATGTAAGATACCAAAAACATACCTCTTTTTCATGATGACATCATCGATCTAGCAAATGAAGGGCAAAACATGAATCTTGCAGGCAAAAATGTGAGCTTGAGGGCAAAATGCGAATGTGAATCAACAAAACATGAATGAGAAGAATGAGGAGGATGAGGGTATTTTTTTGTTTTGTAGTTTCAATAATACATGCACTTTATTGAAACTCATATAAATGCATACACATTCTTATAATGTGTACGTGTTTCTATAAGTTTTAATAATGCATATGCATTATTGTTATAACATGCACGCATTATGGCTTGGAAATTCAGAGCCATAATGCATACATGTTATAACAATAACACATACGTGTTATGGGTTATGCCCACATAATTGTCCCCAAACTCTGTGCACATACCCATTATTTTTTTATACAAAAAGGGTGTACGTCCTTTACATAAAATGTTTTGTATTTTTCATTGTGTCATTTATTTGTCCCCCAACTTTATCCATCCACCCTAGATTAAGGGCATAATTACCTTCCAATCTCCCTCTTCAAATCTCTAAGGTTCAATTTTGAAACTCTCTCATCTCCAATGCTTCATAAGGAATCGTATTTATCAAGTCAAAGTACCAAGGGGTAACATGGTTGGATCGACACATAGGCGTACTCCTTCCTTGCTCTCTTTCTTTTCAAGCATTTCAATTATTTCAAATTTTAGATTATATACACTTATTTATACTATAACATGCTCTTTGTTACAGGGCATACCCCAACAAAGCACTCAAAGTGGGCTAAAAAAAAGGCAAGTGTGTTGTACAAACCTAGGTATGCATTTCTTTCTTTTAAACTAGTGATTTAATCATTACATGCATTTCTAGATTAAAGGGAAGAAAATATAATACTAAAATTTGATTTATATAACATTTCAATCTTGTATACTTGACAAATACCTTTTAGGTCTCTACTCTTTAGTGTTAGACCTCCCTATTGCTGAGAGGCTTGCATTCCCCATCTATCTATGTCAAATTGCTTATCTTTTGGTCCAACCCTATCATTTCTAATGACTCAGATCTCTTACACTATACAACAAGCCTAAAACTTGGTTTATATCCCACATAGGGACACTTACATCAACACAAGTGTACAAATTCTTATCATATGTCTAGTTCTCAAAAGTCATCCAAATTGTAAATGTTTCGAAACATATGGGTCGATCTATTTGTCTTATTGAACCCTATCATGAGATATTTTCAAAGGATGTGGCATAAATACAAAAAAAATACCATTCAATATCATCATGTCATATTCAAAAATCTTACCAAGCACACATCTATCAAATCAACTTTCAAGTAATTAAAACCACTTTATTCTCCTCTATTTCTATATCAGTCATAGGATCAGTCATATTACAGGTTTGAAGCATTCAAAGAGCAACCCATGATTAATATTTGTTAAGTTACAAGTTAGATCATTACATGCCCTTGCATATAGCATATTTCACCCTTATGCACACACAAGACAACACTTAGGGGAGAATTATATATTTTTGAGGCCCTCTTTGGAATAATGGCTATGTGGGAAATGCTCATTGACATAGGTATCCTTGAGGTCAGCTCAAATTCATGAACCCACTAACCCATTTTTGGCAAGGTACAAAGACCTAAGGTGAAGAGATGTGGTTATTCTCCATAAACAGTCATATACACCCTATGTGCACAAAGAAAAGACATCAACATAAAGGTGATATAAAACTCAGAAGGCTCCAGGTGGTCACTTCATAATATAATGAATATTCCATACTGGATAATTATGTTTGTATTAAACACTTACATTGACATAAATATCTCAAAGCTGACACAAGTGTATAGGTTTTTAGATTTAATATTTCTAGAATGTGACAACTAGATCCTAATCTTGTTCGTACCTATTTCCACCTTTGCATATCTCAAATCCACCTGTGCATTTACAGATGAGCTAAGTATTATATCTTCTTCATGTTTATGCAATCAAATTATTGTTTTGAATGTACTTTCTATATTTAACACAACTTAGCATTTCAATTCAAAATATTCATTTGTCTGAGTTTTCAATTAATTGACCTACTTTAGAATAGTTTCATTCATCCTTATGTATAGGCTATTCTATGCTTTTAACCCTTTACAGATTCTCAATTTAGGGTTAGACATCTTTATAAATAATCAATGGTTCATAATCAAGTATGTTGTGAAGATCATGATGGGCAGATTCACTAATAGTCCGAGCTTTTGGTGTAATGGTTCATTACATGTGGTATCAAAGCGCCCACCTATGTTCGAGTCTCAGGTCTCAAGTGGTAATGTCGGTATGGTAATGTTCGTCTGGGGCTCCTGCATGTGTGTGGAGGCACACACCCATCCTGAGGATGGGATTATCAAAAGCGTGGTGGGGTGTTAAGACCCTGGTGGGTAGAGTCACTAACATTCAACCTTGATATATCTTTGGATAATTGTTGCACCCCATGCTTTGTTGTGACACCCCACGACAAGTCGTGCTGACACACATATATTCATGGAACCCCATATCCATATGAGTTTTCCTAAAACCGGTATTTAAATTGGGAAACTTCATACCAATAGGAAAAAGTATCATTTTAATAACCAATGGCCCATGATCAAATCTTGTAGAAAATCAATGATTATCGCCTTTTCGCAAGTTCAATAATAAAACCCAAAAAATATTAAACCTAATATCTAAAAAAGATCTTTTATTCGAATAACAAGACATACAAATATAAGTAATTAACATTACTTCATATCCATACAAATATATCCAATCTAAATTATTTTTTAAAAATTATTTTTCACTAATTAACTAATTTATACAAATTTTATAATTTTTAAATTTACCAATTAATAAATTTATAATAACATGTCCGCCCATTTTATAACGTACACAAAGTTAATTACACTCGCCCTCAAACTAATTTATTACAAATTTTATAATTTTTAAATTTATCAATTAATAAATTTATAATATGTTCGCCATTTTAATTTTTTTTCATAAAACGTACATAAAGTTAATTAAGATCACCCTTAAATTCACCTACGTTACATATATTTCATAAAAAAATCTCATTCGAGACTTCCACCTTGAAACAAAAATTCGCTGGGTGGACACGTCCGCAGGAAAATACTGTAGGTTAATCTACGAGATGCTTTGCCATCCGACGGCCCATATTCTTTCCGAGGAGATTAGTGTGCATCTTCACCGCTGCTGTCGTATCGAGCCCGATGTTGAGGTTATTATCAGTGCTCCTTTGAACACGTGAGTAGTTC
The DNA here is from genome assembly GCA_037957365.1 of Torreya grandis. Classification (NCBI taxonomy): domain Eukaryota; kingdom Viridiplantae; phylum Streptophyta; class Pinopsida; order Cupressales; family Taxaceae; genus Torreya; species Torreya grandis. Next base: position 1,623,250 of record JARHVA010000061.1, read on the forward strand.
TAAGTCGGCTTGATGCTATTTTAACACGTGAGTAGTTCTAAGTCGGTTTGCCGTAATTGTAGCCTCTCTTAACGATTCCCACACCACTGTATAAGGTCAAATTTCCCTGCGCTGATAAAATGAGAACGAATCAGAATGTAATGGATCCTCGCGTACGACAATCAGAATAGAATGGATCCTTGCGTACGACAATTCGGTAGGATTTTTTTTAAGAAAGAGCGCTTTCATATTAAAATTTGTCTACAGAATGCATCGGATACTCTTTCGGAGGTAATTGGTGTGCATCTCCACGGCTCACTGCGGAGGATTCCGAGCACTTCACTGCTTTCACTGCTCCTTTTACAAATCTTTACCGGACAAAAGAATATGGATAACCTCATCCATGGGGACGAATCGGGAAAATAACATCGGCAAGACAAGTCATTTTTCAAAATTTGACAATCATCCCTCAAATGTCACAATCAACCCAAATATCGTCACCCAATCGGCCTTCTCTTTTCGCAAGTGACCTGCATGCCTCCTCTTTTCCCAATTGACCCACGGCTCACTGATTTCACTGCTCCTTTTACAAATCTTTGACCGGAATTTTTTAATCCGGGCTGCAACGGCAGCGTCGGATTGCCGGTCGGGTGCCGGGTCCATGCAGCAATTGTTAGGGCCTTTGCCACGTAATCATGAGTTAAGCTGTTCTCGTGCCATGTGTTGCGAAAGTATTTGTTGGCCGACGTGCCGGCACAGTGCCGGGGGAAATTCCTGCGTCATCGCCCCCCGAGTCGTACCGCGAGACCCATCCGACGGTGTGGTAGAGGCCCGCGGCGTTCAGGGTTAATATTAATTATTCAACCGGACCGAATTCAACGGTTTGGATTCTACGTCTACGGGTGGATTATACTAAGTTGTACGTTGTTTGGTCAATATTTTATATTAAATAATAATGAATTTAAAAGGGGCAAATTACGCAAGCGGTAACGGGTTTACGAGATGAGGTTAATCTCCACAAGATGCAGACGGACCGTATTCTTTCCGAGGACATTGGTGTGCATCTCTGCTATAAATATCTTCTTGACTTGGGTGAGGACACATGTTTTTAAGTTAGCTTCTTGTTTTCCCCTACGTTTAGCACTGCTGCCCCGACATCGATTCCCACTCCTCTTGCTGCGAGCGCCGCATTTTCTACTCTTCAATTTTCGAAAAGGGCAGTTCCTCGGTGTTCGGAAATAAATAATGGCACGCAACAATAATGTTGCACTTGCAGTTGAAGCCCTTCAGAGAGATTTTGTTCAACATGATGGCGACGAAATCCAGTTGCACGCTTTGTTTTTAATATATTACCAGATTGGGCTGTTAAAGGGAGTCATTTCAGGCCACGCAGACGGAATCCGCAATTTGTTCAACTTTTATGTAGCGATTCATGGACCAATCATCGCTGCAATATTTACCTTGCAAACAGTCAACATGGAAATGCACTGTGCGACGTGGTGGACTCTACCGATTCTACTGGGTATTTCCTCCGCCGGAATAATTTCGGCAATCGCTCTGAAGATCTTCCTCCACTTTACCGCGTCAGTTAAAAGGCAACGTCTGGCTCAACAGCTTGACACTGTTCTCAATGGCATTCAAAGTGCGCTGCTGATGAGGAGGAACCCCAATCTATTCTTCCGTTTGCATAGCATGCGTATCGAAGTGAATCTCAGCGGGGGACTGTCTCTGCGATTGTGGTGCGCTCAAATGGCTGCGATTCTGGCAATATTAACGGTTTTCTCGCTTGTTATTTTGGTCTCCTGCAAACGTCTCGTCTGTTGAAAGGCCTTCCCTTTACTTCATTACCACTACCAATTTCTTTTACTTCTTCAAGATTTACTTAGGCGTTCTTTTCCTGTTTACATTTAGCTCTGCTAGTGTAGGTCGTCTTACGTAAAAGATGCACATGTTTTAATATTTCTTTTTTCAAAGATAGATTGTTATGGCCAAATACTTTTGGCTAATTGGGTGCTCACTTAAGTGTTTAGAATTGGATTGTTTTATGGGAAACTTTTGGTCAATTGTGTAATTTTCTTTACCCAGTGACTAGAGATAATACATATGTATATCGATTACATGTAATTATTCTGTCACTTTGTTTTTTTGGGTAGATTTTGTTTTTGATCTTTGCTCGTGGATAAATTGTGTTTCAGTATGGAAAGAAATTCAAGATATGTTTTTTTATAAATATTTATGTTAGAGCCTCATAAGAGTATGCTCTTAATTCACTCGTAGTTAGAGCTTATATATGTTGTGGAGGTTATTTATACTAATTAATATCATTTTTTAGTTATCAAAAGATGTATAAATAGTTGTCAATTGCATACATTGGATTCGGGATAAGAAATCACACAATTAAAATTTAGAGATACCAATATTACTACAATAAATTAATTTTTCTATTAAAAAAAGTAAATTAATCATATAAACTAGTGATGAAAGCTAATCTTTCATAACAAGAGTAAGTACATTACCATATGTATTTATTGACCATTCTCTTTAACTTATTCCTACTCAATGTCTAACTAAATCATACGTAGTTACTAACCAATCTAAACTAACCCTAGATTATATACAAGATGCCTAAATAACCGGTCACACACAATAACTGACCAATCTAAACTAACCTTGAATTATTTGCAAAATATGTGGATCTTGTCATTATTGCAAGTAAACACTACATAAAATAATCTAATTCTAACAAGAAGCATTCCACTTATTTCAACCTTTTGGGGTATATCTTTCTTAAGAGTGAAAATCTTCATTGATATCGCACTTGACATAAAATTCATAAGGAAATAAACATGTAGGTCACCATAATTATGGTGATCTTTAGTTGTGTTGATATCTTCTCTCCCATGCACACAACCATATAAAAAAAATGTCATTGGATTTTAAATATGCCCAATATGTAAACAAATGTGTATGAAGTTCACAAAGGATTGATTTGGGCAAATAAGGAATGTGGTATCATGATATCTAAAATTTGGATTGAAATTCTATGTGAAAAGACTAATAATGTAAAGGGATATGTTTCTATGCAAAATTTTTGAAATGTTTATTGAATTGTATGCACATATTCTTCAAAGGTCCATGTTGTGTGTCGTGATGGTGGTAAGCCATTTTGGTATTCATAAAAAACTGACTGTAATTCAAATGTATTTTTATTGTCCTACCATTCATCAAGATCTATGGTTTCTACTATTTATAATTATTTCAATTGGAGATGGGGTTACACTCCAATACCCATTCCTAATAATCTTGAGAATTTGTGTCTATAGATATATTGTTTTCTTCTAAATAAGAGATATGCTTGATGAGTTACTAATGGTAACAGATTGGTCTAGGGGGATTCTCAAAATACATTTTCATCATACTAGGAAGCCCATTCTCATGGCATGCATTAATGTTGTTGACTCATGTTTCATGGTGTGTGGTAATGCCATTGCATGCTTCATGGTCTACAATACCGTAAAACACTTTCAAAAGGCCCATAATACTTCCAAGATCACCAATCCATCTCCACCAAATGCCACACACACATTTCTAGTGGTATGAATTAATTAATGCAGGTCAAGCATGTTGCCATCCATATTTATGCCAAACCTTATGTGGTTTTCATCATTAGCTTTATTAGGTTTCCACTTAATTACAAACCAAACCACTAATGTCCACTCACAATGCATGATACCACCAAATGCTTACAATGTTGTTGCCTTCATTCTTGAATGGACGGATCCCCCCATAGTGTGAATTTGGAACACTATGTATATGTTTGTGTCTAGATCAATTGTTAATCATCAAATAACATATAAGAGCATAGACATAACTGGTGGAAGACAGACAACCACACATCTTTCTCAAGAGTATGTCACGTATTTATGAGACCCAAATATAATTTATTGAATTAATTACAGTAATTTTCCATCAAAGAGATGGAGCTATTTATAGATAGAACATACTATATTTAGCTCCATCTATTTATAAAACTAACTTACAATCTATGGTGCATATTATTCTAGTGTTTAGCACCCCAACTAACCAACCTAGAAACTAGTATAGGAGTTTTAATAACACCAATTACAACTTTATTTAAAATAGGCAATGATCTAATTATTTATTCTAACATTTCATCCCTTAATTCATCATTGTCTTAAGAGTATGAGAGAGAGTTTCTAAATGCTTCTAGCATTTTAATTTGGATAAATATTATCTCTCTGAGATTGTGAGAATCACTCTTGAAGCCTAAGTGGTGATCATCATCATCCTTTTGAGAAGAAGCCTACTCCAATTATTGAACAAAGTTTATATCCTATTGCTCTAGAGTTTTGGTTGTTAGTGACTCACCTTTACTAGCCGAAACTGACTCCCTCAAATTACTATACCTTAGCCTCCCTCACCACCCCTACATGTGGGTAGAGAGCCCTACCCTAGGTTTGCTATAAATGCCCATGTTTTCTCGAAGCTCTGCACTAGTTTCCTAGAGGTTAATGGGGTTGGCTTGGGATTTGAGGTGGAGTGATCAAACCAACATCTTTTGCTTTCAAAATCCATTTTTGGGTCTTCTTATGAGAGGGGTGAATAATAAATTTATGCCCAATTTTATTGCATTGAAAGCATTTGAAAGGTTGTCCCTCAAAATCCACATGACCATGCTCAGAAAAGATCTGAATATAATGGATAACTAGATTAGAGACATCCAGATAGATGCAAACCCTTCCAAAAGAAGAATGGCATCCATTTGATTTAGGATCAAATTTTCACAAACTCCCCAACCTTCTCTACCAATAACTCAAGAGCATATCTGAATTTTTAAATCCCAATAGAAGATAGTATAGAGGGACCGAAATGGGGATTTTATCAAGAAATTCCACCAGTGGGTTGAAAAATAATTCCTAGGGACATTAAAAACCACACCCTGCTAAGGATCCAATGATAATTTTCCACAAAAAATTACCTCATCTAATGAGTGAAAGTTGATGAGAAAAAAACCCTATGAAAGCATGGTCATAGTAGGGCACGACATCTCTTTCCACACAATGTCCATCCATCGGCAAATCTTTGTTTAAGAAGATATATTGGATGCAAATTTCCCAACCAAAGAGCCGCTCCTCATCCTCTACATGAGCAAATTCTCCTCATCTTCCAAAAAACATAATTCAACTGCCACCTTCACCAAAAGAATAGTGATATCCCACAAGATTATGGTTTTTGGGATTCTAATAGCCCTAAAATTAGGTAGAGAACTCAGCCACACCTTGTGATTTAAATTACTCTTTGTTTACCCTCCTTTTGGTGCAATGAACCTCTAATCTCACAAGTGGGAGTCCCAACAGAGGACATTGAGTTTTCCTTACCCTCAAAATTAACATATAGGCTTGTAGAATAGCCATCGTTCAAACTAAAGCATCTATTAACATGTTGCAGGATAATATTTGAATAAAAAGGATTTTAATTACAAACAAAAAAATTTACTACAAAAGTGAAATGGGTTAACAACATTTAAACAACCCGGCAAAGAGATGTGACCACATCAAGTGTAGAAAATTTTCCCCATGTGTTGAAATTAAGTGGTTTGCTTTTATTGTTCTAATTAGATTTCTTCTTTATTATGTCCTTTGTGTTGCCACCTATCTTTATGATCGCTACCAATTTTTTGTTGCCATAGGGCTTCCTTCATTGCTGGTTTACTCTACATCCATCACGCTGATAAAAAAACCATAGACCTAAATATATCAATGAACCCAAAATCCTAGAAGTAACACCATCAAGAAAACCAAAGAACACTAACTCCGTTACTAAAAGGAGCATCACTTGCAAGTGGAAAGTGATTTTATAGCATTACATGAAAGAAGAGCCTTCATTGTCCATTGCATGCCCTCACCAATAGAATTCAAAGCATCTAGCTAAAGTCTTTCTGCTTCCATTTTTCTTCCTCTTTGACTTTTCTTTCTAGAATTTGGTATAGTTAATAATGAAACTTTTTTGAGAAATGGTGAGGATCTACCTAGACCAAAATATGCTTCACTATCCTAGGAATAAGAAGGTTCATCCATATCTGCCTTAATATGGGTGAGGGTGGGGATGGGGAAGGAAGCAGGGGTAAGTGATGAGCAAGGTCTAAATTTTGTTGCTCCACACTCTTAGCCCCCACTGATTCACTTGGAACCAGCTTTAATTGAATCTTATTTTCCATCTTTCATTTAGTCTCTGCCACCCTCTCCATAGATCGAATCTTCAATTCCACCAAATTTTCAAAACACAACTTTCAATGACCATCAATCACCCTGGCATTATTAAACTCAAAATTAGACACCCTTGATAAAAACCTTCAACATGCTACTTCTCTAGACTAGGAGAAATAACAAAATTTTCCATAGATGTAGGAGACCCAACACCCAATTTCAATAGTGGAAAAGTTGTTGTTGCAATGCTTTCAGCGCTACTCACTTTCACCATAATCTTGGAATGATGCAAATCACCAGGGGGTATGTGGTATTCATGCTGTGAAATGTCAGATTTCTAAAAACAATGTTGATTGATGATCAAAATGACATTATGAAATCTTATGCCCCAACTAATTACTAATTGCATCAAAAATAGTAAAAAACAAACCTTCAAAATTAAAAAATTGAGTCCAAACCCTCTCTTTAAAAAAAGCAATTTTGATTTCGTGTATAAAAGGTCTGGACATATCAATTAAAATGCAAACCTTACGAATCTCTTCTAAATTCCAAAGAAGGGTTCATCCACTTTGATAAGGTCCCCCATTAGCCCTAAAAATCACTTTTAACACTGCAAGACTCCACCTGACGAAAGAGAGATTGTATACCGTAACTCAAACTGACACCAAAGAAATCTGAAGAGTGGAAGCATCAAAGAAAGGAATCGAGGGACATTAAAATAACCCTTTATTCCTGACAAACCACATATGTGTCTAGATATATTGTTAATCATCAAATAACATATGTGTCTAGATAGATTGTTAATCATCAAATAACATATAAGAGCATAGACATAACTGGTGGAAGATGTACAACCACACATCTTTCTCAAGAGTATGTCATGCATATATGAGACCCAAATATAATTTATTGAATTAATTACATTAATTTCCCATCAAAGAGATGGAGCTATTTATAGATAGAACATACTATATTTGGCTCCATCTATTTAGAAAGCTAACTTACAATCTATGGTGCATATTATTCTAGTGTTTAGCACCCCAACTAACCAACCTAGAAACTAGTATAGTAGTTTTAATAACACCAATTACAACCTTATTTAAAATAGACAATGATCTTATTATTTATTCTAACATTTAATCCCTTAATTCATAATTGTCTTAAGAGTATAAGAGAGAGAGTTTCTGAATGCTTCTAATATTTTACTTTGGATAAATATTATCTCTCTGAGATTGTGAGACTCACTCTTGAAGCCTAAGTGGTGATCATCATCATCCTTTTGAGAAGAAGCCTCCTCCAATTATTGAACAAAGTTTATATCCTGTTGCTCTAGAGTATTGGTTGTTAGTGATTCGCCTTTACTAGCTGAAATTGAATCCCTTGAATTCTCATACCTTATCCTCCCTTACCATCCCTACATGTGGACAAAGATCCCTACCCTAGGTTTACTAGAAATGCCTATGTTTTCTCGAAGCTCTACACTAGTTTCCTAGAGATTAATGGGGTTGGCTTGGGATTTGAGGTGGAGTGATCAAACCAACATATTTTGCTTTCAAAATCCATTTTTGGGTCTTCTTATGAGAGGGGAAAATAATAAATTTATGCCCAATTTTATTGCATTGGAAGCATTTGAAATGTTGTCCCTTGAAATCCACATGCTACAACCACAAAACCATACTCAGAAGAGATCTGAATAGAATGGATAACTGGGTTAGAGACATCCACATAGATGCAAACCCTCCCAAAAGAAGAATGGCATCCATTTTATTTAGGATCAAATCTTCACAAACTCCCCAACCTTCTCTACTAGTAACTCAAGATCATATCTAAATTTTTAAATCCCAATAGAATATAGTAGAAAGGGACCCAGATGGGGATTTTATCAATAAATTCCACCATTGGGTTGAAAAATAATTCTCATGGACATTAAAAACCACACCCTTCCAAGGAACCAATGATAGTTTTCCACACAAAATTGCACTCATCTAATGAGTGAAAGTTGATGAGAAAAAAACCCTATGAAAGCATGGTCATAGTAGGGCATGACATCTCTTTCCACACAATGTCCATCCATCGGTGAATCTTTATTTAAGAAGATATCTTGGATGCAAATTTCCCAACCAAAGAGCCGCTCCTCATCCCCTACGTGAGTAAATTCTCCTCATCTTATAAAAAACATAATTCAACTACCACCTTCAAAAAATGAATAGTGATATCCCACAAGACTATGGTGTCTGGGATTCTAATAACCCTAAAATTAGGTAGAGAAATCAGCCACACCTTGTGATTTAAATTACTCTCTATTTACCCTCCTTTTGATGCAATGAACTTCCAATCTCCCAATTGGGAGTCCGAACAAGGGACATTGAGTTTTCCTTACCCCCAAAATTAACATATAGGCCTGTAGAATAGCCATCATTCAAACTAAGGCATTTATTAACATGTTGTGGGATAATATTTGAATAAAAAGGGTTTCAAATTCAAACAAAAAAATTCATAGCAAAATTGAAATGGGTTAATAGCATTTAAACAACTTGGCAAAGAGATGTGACCACATAAGGTGTAGAAACTTCTCCCCATGTGTTGCAATTAAGTGGTTTGATTTTATTGTTCTAATTAGATTTCTTCTTTATTATGTCTTTTGTGTTGCCACCTATCTTTACGATTGATACCAATTTCTTGTTGCCATAGATCTTCCTTCATTGCTGGTGATATGACCTAGGTTCCCCAAAGCTCTGACACAACTTGTCAGATTTAAGAGCACATATGATTACCTTTGTATACGCAACTAAACATGCAAAATTATACTAGAAGTACAAGTAACTAGAAATAGAAACAACACAGAATATGAGAGGCAACACACAATTGTATTCAACTCATTATAGAAGGAAATTACAATAAAGAGATCATACTCTTCTTCCACTTCGTGGGCATACCGGTAATCTTCCCTCAAGAGTTATCTTCTCTCATAACAGGTCACAACAAACAAATCAAGCACAGAGCTGTTGTTCACCTCAACCAGTCAGTACAACACTGCCAATACAACTGAGTACGAATCAGAACTCCAAGTAGATCTCACCATGATCTTGCTCCTTGATGTGTCATTGTCACCTTGGATCTTGCTACCCCGCAGATCTCCTTTTGACCCTCACACACACACCCTTGTAGACCAACCTGATCTTACTTATCACATGTAGATCTCTACCATGATCTTGCAACACCCTACAGATCAAACTTAATCTTACATACTTGGAAGAACCCCTGTGATTCTACCATGGGAAGAACTCTCCTAGTTCTACACTTTACAATACAGCCCATGAGTCTATTATATAGATCTCATGCATACAATGATTAGACTTGCGGCTCAAGACTCGACTCAGTCTTTAACATGCAAAAAACCCATTCAACTAACTGACTGTTCGTCAACAACCAGTTCTAAACCGCACAGGCGACCGACGTCGGTCCTTGTCTGACTGGAGGTGACCGACGTCAGCCGACTCCTACCGATGTCAATTTCTTTCTATCGACCTCTGCCTGACATCGGTGTTGCCTTGTCGACGTCGGTGACTGTGAAACTCAGAAACCCTCCATGTTTGCATCTGGGTGAAGCTTTTAGCTCAACAACCTAACAATCTCCCACTTGGAGATAAACAACTGCAGCTATACCTATACCAGTACATTGTCTAATCTGTATCTTGGCTTGTATCCCTCTTCAAGCTCAATCTTGAAGACAACCCACCACACACCCTATGGTGCTACACCTGTGTCTAAATTTCTCCATTCTCAGCTTACCTTCTTCTGCCTTTACTATACTCCCACTCAAATAGAAACCCATGTGAGTAACCTGTAATCAACAACACTTAATAGATCTGAAACCACCTGTTAGTCAACCTCGCTCTGAGAACCTCCAAACTCGCTCTGATACCAATTGATAGGACCTAGGTTCCCCAAAGCTCTGACACAACTTGTCAGATTTAAGAGCACATATGATTACCTTTGTATAAGCAACTAAACATGCGCAATTATACCAGAAGTACAAGTAACTAGAAATAGAAACAACACAAAATATGAGAGGCAACACACAATTATATTCAGCTCATTACAGAAGGAAATTACAATAAAGAGATCACACTCTTCTTCCACTTCGTGGGCATACTAGTAATCTTCCCTCAAGAGTTATCTTCTCTCATAATAGGTCACAACAAAAAACTCAAGCACAGAGCTGTTGTTCACCTCAACCAGTCAATACAACATTGCCAATACAACTGAGTACAAACTGGTACTCCAAGTAGATATCACCATGATCTTGTTCCTTGATGTGTCGCTATCACCTTGGATCTTGCTACCCCGCAGATATCCTTTGGCCCCTCACACACACACACCCTTGTAGACCAACCTGATCTTACTTATCACATGTAGATCTCTACCATGATCTTGCAACACCCTACAGATCAAACCTGATCTTACATACCTGGAAGAACCCCTGTGATTCTACCATGGGAAGAACTCTCCTAGTTATACACTTTACAATATAGCTCATGAGTCTATTATATAGATCTCATGCATACAATGATTAGACTTGCGGCTCAAGACTCGACTCAGTCTTTAACATGCAAACAACCTGTTCAACTAACTGATTATTCGTCAACAACCAGTTTTAAACCGCAAAGGTGACCGACGTCGGTCCCTATCTGACTGGAGGTGACTGACATCAGCCGACTCCTGCCGATGTCAGTTTTTTTCTATCGACCTCTGCCTGACATCAGTGTTGGCCTACCGATGTCAGTGACTGTGACACTCAGCAACCCTCCATGTTTGCATCTTGGTGAAGCTTTTAGCTCCATAACCTAACAATCTCCCACTTGGAGATAAACAGCTGCACCTGTACCTATACCAGTACATTGTCTAATCTATATCCTAGCTTGTATCCCTCTTCAAGTTCAATCTTGAAGACAACCCACCACACACCCTATGGTGTTACACCTGTGTCTGAATTTCTCCATTCTCAGCTTACCTTCTTCTGCCTTTGCTATACTCCCACTCAAATAGAAACCCCTATGAGTAACCTGTAATCAACAACACTTAATAGATCTGAAACCACCTGTTAGTCAACCTCGCTTTGAGAACCTCCAACCTCGCTTTGATACCAATTGATAGGACCTAGGTTCCCCAAAGCTCTGACACAACTTGTCAGATTTAAGAGCACATATGATTACCTTTGTATAAGCAACTAAACATGCAGAATTATACCAAAAGTACAAGTAACTAGAAATAGAAACAACACACACTATTGTATTCAACTCATTACAGAAGGAAATTACAATAAAGAGATCACACTCTTCTTCCACTTTGTGGGCATACCAGTAATATTCCCTCAAGAGTTATCTTCTCTCATAACAGGTCACAATAAACAACTCAAGCACAGAGCTATTGTTCACCTCAACCAGTCAGTACAACACTGCCAGTACAACTGAGTACAAACCGGTACTCCAAGTAGATCTCACCATGATCTTGCTCCTTGATGTGTCGCTGTCACCTTAGATCTTGCTACCCCACAGATCTCCTTTTGACCCTCACACACACACCCTTGCAGACCAACCTGATCTTACTTATCACATGTAGATCTCTACCATGATCTTGCAACACCTTGCAGATCAAACCTGATCTTACATAACTAGAAGAACCCCTGTGATTCTACCATGGGAAGAACTCTCCTAGTTCTACACTTTACAATATAGCCCATGAGTCTATTATATAGATCTCATGCATATAATGATTAGACTTGCGGCTCAAGACTCGACTCAATCTTTAACATGCAAACAACCCGTTTAACTAACTGACTGTTCGTCAACAACCAGTTCTGAACTGCACAAGCGACCAATGTCGATCCCTGTCTGACTAGAGGTGACCGACATCAGCTTACTCCTGTTGATGTCAATTTCTTTCTGTCGACCTCTGCCTGACGTCGGTGTTGGCCTGTCGATGTCGGTGACTGTGACACTCAGCAACCCTCCATGTTTGCATCTAGGTGAAGCTTTTATCTCCACAACCTAACAATTGGTTTACTCTACATCCATCACGATGATAAAAAACCATGGACTTAAATATATCAATGAACCCAAAATCCTAGAAGTAACACCATCGAATAAACCAAGGAACACCAACTCCATCATGGAAAGGAGTGTCACTCACAAGCGGAAAGTTCTTTTATAGAATTATGTGAAAGAAGAGCCTTCATTGTCCATTGCATGCCCTCACCAATAAAATTCAAAGCATCTAACTAAAGTCTTTTTGCTTCTATTTTTCTTCCTCTTTGATTTTTCTTTCCAAAATTTGGTATAATCAATAATGAAACTTTTCTAAGAAATGGTGAGGATCTACCTAGATCCAAAATATGCTTCACTATCCTAGGAATAAGAAGGTTCATCCATATTTGGCTCAAGATGGGTGAGGGCAGAGAGGGCAGAGGAAGGCGGGTTAAGTGATGAGCAAGGTCTAGATTTTGTTGCTCCACACTCTTAGCCCCTGATGATTCACTTGGAACCAACTTTAATTGAACCCTACTTTCCATCTTCTATTGAGTCTCTGCCACCCTCTCCACAAATTGACTCTTTAATTCCACCTATTTTTCAAAACACAACTTTCAATGACCATCAATCACCCTGGTATTATTAAAATCAAAATCAAACACACCTGCTAAAAACCTTCAACATGCCAATTCTCTAGACCAGGAGAAATAACAATATTCTCCATAGGTGTAGGAGACCCAACACCCAATTTTGATTGTGGAGAAGTTGTTGTTGCAATGCTTTCAGTGCTACTCACTTTTACCATAATCTTGGAATGATGCAAAGAACCAAGGGGTATGTGGTATTCATGCTATGAAATGTTGGATTTCTAAAAACAATATTGTTGGGTGAATATTTTGTCATCAACTAATTGAGGATAAAATGGTTATATCAGCCATAGTGTAATGAGATAAATCTCTCCTCTCATCAAGGGGAGGTTCCCTATAAACTATCACAAACTTAATCTAAACTAAATATTAATTCAAGAGTGAGATCATATCATCCATTTCTCTTTTTTAGAAATGATGTTTACAAAGTAAATAAAAAAAACTTCCTTGATATTAATCAAATTCACAAGAAACCCACAAGAGTACAAAGCCTATCATTACTCCTCTTGCTAATTTATAACTTATATCATAGTAGAATGGGGAACAGCCTAAAGTCTTCACCAAAAACTACAACAAAGTGTATAATCACAAAAGATATAATTAGTTCAAATTCTTTCCAATATCTTTCATTCTAAAATAATAAAACACAAATTGAAGATAATTATACTAGCACAAAGTCTCCATAATCAACTTCAAAACATATTTTAGATTATTTTTACTCACTCTACTTATTTGATCAAATAGATAAGATTGTATTAGGAAAAATACATAAGAACAATTTCCTACACAACACAAGTTATTCCAATACAAAGTTTGAAAAGTCACTTGCTTTCTCATTCACTTGATAAAATATGATTTACAATCTGAGCTCAAAGTCTCAAAAGGCATTTCAATTTTGGCAGAGTTTTGCTTCAAATAACTCAAAGATATATTTACAATAGAGGACCTCTTTATTTATAGGAAGAGGCCTTGAGGATTTTAGAAAAGACCTAATTAATTTGACCGAGTCAAAGATAAGAGTCCTTTTTGACTTAGGATTTCCTATATTTTTACATGTAAGTACATATGAAAAAAGTACATGTAAAAATGTTCAAAGTGGTTACAAAAGTACACTTGAAAAGTGGAAATTAAACCAAGAAAAAATAGTTTCAATTTGTATCTCCATCTTTCTTCATTTGAGCATCGTACATAGTGATAGCTGCTTACATCCCGATACTGTCTGGACTAACAATGTTCTTAAAAATCATTTTAGCTCTGACTATGGCATCTCTTACTATTGTGACTGATTTTGCATGACTAGTTAACTTAGTTTTCAAATTATCCAGAGTTAACTCATTATCCATAATATTATCCACAGAGGCTATTGAAAATGCTTTATCTTCAAATTCTTTTTAGAACATACTTTCAAATTCCCAAATCATTTCTTCTGCTAAAAGGAATTAGTTATCTTTTGATGTAAGTTTGCAAGGTAGCTCCTCTAATTTATGCAAAATATTGACATTTTTTTGTTCACTAAATTTCCTTGAAGATTCAAGGTCACTAAGCAACTCCTTAAGCACCTGACTCCCATATGTCAATGCCTCTTTAGTTTCAATGTAAGAGTCTCTATCAGTATTGACACCGATTGATATTAGAGTGCTTATTTTTAGTTTCTTCATATCCATCCATTTGTCAAGATATTTTTTTATGCTTTCAATATCTTGAGAAATAACATTAATGAGATGATCAAGTTTTACTCTTATTTTTCTCATTTTATCTATCTTCTCAAATAAATCTATGAGTAAGGAAACTCCTTATGCATGCATCTTGTCCAAGTATTCTTCAAGCACTTTTCCTTTCAGATATGTCTTTTTCACTTTTTGAATAACGGGATCTTCTATATAAATGGCCTCAAGAGTTACTGTTTCTGGAGTGAAAGTAATTCTCCTTACCACTACAGTTAATTGTTCCACTATTGCTTTGTAGTGATCCTTCATTTCTTTCTCTCTGTCAAATTTCTAAATCAGGATGTCCATGGCTGACTGCATATCACTCTTGACACTCTCATGAGTTATCTTACCTAATTCAACTCTAGAGATAGAGTAATCACTTACATCAAAATTTTCAATGGTTTCATCCTCTGGAGGTCTTGTAATTTTTAGAAATTTGTGTCCCTTATCCCTAATCATTTTTGAAAGAATCCTTGCCTTCTTTGGGGCCTTGGCTTTTACTAGCACCATTTTATTGAAATCAAAGTCATCTAGAGAGATAGCTTGCTTCTTATTTTTGGGCGTATAAGCTGATAACCATGGTGGGAGCACATAAGTACTTAAATTAGGATCTATCTCCATTGTTGGTGTTATCAGAGTTGCACTCACATAGGTAGTGGAAACAATAGGTGAAGTATCAGTAAAAATTGCACCTTTTGCTGAGTGATCAAAAGTAGAACTATCTTCAATATCAAAAGATGGGGATGAAAAATTGGGAATTGACCCTGAGGAATGAAGAATATCTTCAAAAATGCTTTGAGGGTTGTCAAAAATTATTTTGGAATGAGAGGGTGATCCAGAAGAGGGAACACTATTCAGAGAAATAGATGAAGGAGTTACACCACGTGTGTCAAGTGGGGAAGAAGAGATTCATATTTCTTGTTGCACACTCTCTTATGGAGATAAAGTTTCTTTCTCTGGTTGATTTGTAGGCCTATCATTAGTCTCTACCTGTTCCATTGCTGTATCTTTAGCACCTTATTTCTCAACTCCCATATCTTCTATTTCTGACTCTTTTTCCATAGCTTTTGACTTCTTCATCACAAATATGATCTTAGGCTTATGTGGCTTGGAAAAAAAGGGACATCACTTTTGTTCTTCATCCTATTTTCTACTTTTCTTCTTATTTTTTCTTGAAATTTAGATTCTGAACCTGTGATGAATTCTTTCAAAGTAATTCTTTTATTTGTTAACCAATTATTGGTTTTTGCCAATATAGGTTCAAATCTTTTCCTCAAGGAAGTTAGCTCTTTTTGTGACCACTAGATTAAAGGAAGAGGGGAATTGGAAATCTATTCAATATTATATCTATCATTAATCAAATCTCTATCATCCAAAAAATTCTTAGGGATATCATCAAGTCTTAGATATTCAATCTGCTCAAGAGATAACCTATTATAGTCCATTTTCTTGACATCTTTTGTTGTTCTCAAATCTACCCAAACATCCTCAATCATAGGTTCATGAAATTGAGTTTTCTTCTTGATTACATCTTTTGTTTTCAGGGTCACGAGTTGCATTTTAGTTTTTATGGCTCTATCCTTTCCAACGGTTAACACTGAAAACCTACCAATTTCAACTGGGAACCTGAAACTAGGATTTTTGAGTTCCATCTATTTGTTATGCATGATGATCATTTGTCTGCATAGTTCCATTAAGACCAATTTATCTGAGGGGAATCTTAGAAGTATATAAGGATGACCTTGGAAAATTCCAACCCTTAGGTATGAGAAAGAAGGAAATTATAAGAACATATATCCAAAATCATTCACAACTATCTAGGCCTCATCTGACACTCTTCTTTATTCTAATTGAGGATAAAAAAGATACAAAAATATTGCAAAGAAAGCATCATTTATTTTCCTAAAATGATGAATAAAACCTTTCAATATTAACTGAGGGTAGTATTGATACACTGAGGTTACTCTCCTATCTCCTTTTGATGTTAAACCTAGAAAGACTCTCATTGAAGTTGCAACATAGACCAGGTAAGAGGTCATGTAGAATTTGAAAGTAGTGGACACTTTCGTCAATTGCTCATCCAAAGTATTGCTAACTTGTTCTCCCCAGAAGATAACTTGTTTGCCTTAGAAAATTATCTTGATGAAGGGATACATCCATTCATGAAATTGTGAGGAAGAGGGTAAACCTCTTATCCTACTGAGAAGAGTTATCAGATCACTAATTTTTTTGGTAAAGTCACTTCTTGGAAAAATCTATGGCCACCTTGACAAATTTGCCCTTCAAGTCTTTAGCCATTTATTGTTGATTACCTTCTTCACTTTTTCAAGAACTTTGTCATATTCTCTTTGTGCTTCAACAAAATCAAGCTTTCACTTCTGTAGCAGGATGGCACATGAACACTTTATCAATGAAATTAGGATTCAGTCTAATTATCATATTACTACTAGCATCTAACACAGCCTTGGTATCCTTATTATAGAACTGAGCACATTGAAGAACAAATTCTATGTGGTGAGCTACTACAGGGAAATAAGATACTAAATGAATATTACTATCAATTATTTTCTTTATTTCATGGCTGGGATTGCTTGACTTAGTTCTTTTCATGAACTCAGCCATGTTCACATGATCGATCTCTATATCTTTAATGTCATCAACATTAGAAGTAATTGGGGTCATTGGAAAAACACCTTAATATTTATACTTAATTGCCTTCGAATTCTTTAGAGAAAACTCAATCATCTGAAAAGACTTCAATCAAAATAATGTTGATGAAGAAGGATCTACAGAAGAAACTACAACAAAAATTATGATCATGCAATTAGAGGAAATATTGACAATCTAGGAAAACTACATGTCGATGATCACGACCATGGGGATGAATTTGAAAGGGATAAAGTGCGAGTAGGCTAAAAAACTAGAGGAAAGTGGGCTCATAAAGGCAAAATTGAAAATATCCCAGAGTAATGAAATTTGAGAAGATGTTTGCATGGGTGACAAAAATTGCCGCCCTTGCATATGGGGGGTATTTGCTATTTGCTTCAGTGGCAAAAATTGTTGCCCTTATAGGAGGAGAAAATTGTATTTATGAAGAATTGGCCAATTTTACCACCGAAGCATGTCATCTTCATGTGGAAGTGGCAAAAAATGTTGACGTTGTAGGTGGTAAAAACTTCAATTTGCATAGGCGGTAAAAATTTCTGCCCTTACATATGGGGGGTTGGTAAACTTAGTCACTAGATAGGCTCACTAGGGTAAAGCTATAAAATGAGGGAGTAACTTGAAAAAAAAAATAAAATTAAAAAAAAGACAAACCTAAAGGAACTCAAAAAATAAAAACCTAGAAGTAAAATTAAAAACTAAAACTTACCTAGCAATCTCAAAGTCCTAAGCTTGGTAGTCAGTGAATTCATAATCTTACTCGCTTGCACAGTTGAATGATTGTAGGTAGGAGTCTCAATAAACTTGAAATTATCAAAATGACAATCAAAATATAATTTAAATGCCCCAAAATGAGTTTTACCAACTCAGTGCATGTGGCCATAAATGCTGCACAATTTTTGAGATTTTTCTAAAATCTCTGCTTGGGTGGAAAAAATTACCACCCTTCCATTGGACAAAGAAAGTCATGCATTAGAAAAAAAAAATTGTCACCCATGCATAAAGAGGTGAAAAATTAAAAAAATTGCAAAAGCAACAAAAATTGTCTCTAGTGCATGGAAAAATGAAAACATGCAAGAGCGGTGATTTTTGCCACTTTTGCACGGAAAGAACGAAAACATGCAAGAGAAACAAATTTTTCCACTTTTGCATGGAAAGAATGAAAACATGAAAGATCAATGAATTTTTCCACTTTTGTATGGAAAGAATAAAATTAAGCTAACACCTTAAAAATGATCAAAATTGACATTTTGATCAGATCAAAACTATAAGTTTCATGATTTTTGATAAATTATGACGAGGGAGTGTTGTAAACTTTCCCAAGATGTCAGTTAACTTCACTTGAGATCAAGGGAGACTTGTCTCTAATGATGAACTTAGAGTATAGATTATGAAATAGACAAGTTTTGTAAGGGTTGTTCACAAAATGAGCGTAGCTGATTTTAAGAACAACAGCTAGCTCCAGTTGAGGAACTTCCATTGATTGATCTTTGAAATGATCGAAGGGAGTAGAATCTAGTCTCTAAGTGCCTTCATCTATGCCATTGAGCCATGGAGTCAAGCTTCCAAAACTAAAAAGACACAAATAACTAAACAAAAATACAAATAAACACAAAAAACTATACAAATGTACAAATGAACTTATCTGATACTTCAAGGATTGAAGTGTTTTAGATATTGCCCACTATGAGGTATTGGGACTAGTGTTTAATCTTGATATTCTAGAAATAAACTATTTTTTTGACATAATTATTGAATGGTGAATGGACCACTCCATAAGGAATCAAATTTTCTATGCATTCCTTTTGGTTCTCTCCTCTTGTCCCATAATAAGACTTGATCTCTAATCTGAAACTCATGAATCCTTGCTTTCTTATCGAAGAGTTTTTTACCTAATTTTGATCAAAAATATGATCCACTACCATATTTCATTGATTTTCTAATTTAGTTAGGTACATGATCCTCTTATCAATAGAATTTTTAAAAGTTTGGTCTTCCACTGCTTTTGCCAACTTTAGTGCTAGTAGTTCCAAGGTAATTGGTATCTTCGCATTTAGACCATATAGAAGTTGAAATGGTGACATACCTATTGCCCTCTTAATAATTATCTTGTTTTCCCATAAAGCATCGAACAATATTTTATTCCAAGTTCTCTGATTGTCATCTACCAGTTTCCTGATAAATAGTAACCAGATTCTTGTTGCTTGATTTTGCCTGACCATTTTCTTACAGATAATAGTTTGAGGAGTGGGAAAGAATAATCTCATAATTGTAGTAAAATTTAGTGATCTCATGAGAATAAAAACAAGTGGAATTGTATGTTTTTATATGATTTTCACTTTCACATTCAAAAAAAGGAAATGAGAAACTAAGAGAAATGGTCTAAGGCTTGTACGTACCCGGATGAGGTCTGCACACCGTTATCCAAACGATGAAGGTACTCCTCTTTGGTTGTGGAGGATGACACCTATAGAAGAAAGAGACTAAATCAAAGAAGGCATTAGATGGATAGATGGTGGGTTGCCAAGCAAAAGCTTGATCCCAGAAGTACAAAGACTTCCTTAAGGGATGTCAACCCACTGATTGATAAAAATAATGTCTGATAAAAGGTAAAATGATAAAAGACTGAAATGATTAAAAATTGAAGCAAAAATAGAAGCAAATGCTTACCTGAATGCTGCTATCAGCCTGGTCACAGTCACCGACGTCGGTCAGTCTGCCGACGTCAGTTTGTCAAGTCTACCGACGTCGATTGGTCTGTCGACATCGGTGAAGGTAGTGGTCTCTACGACCGGCGTCAGTCAGGGCAGTGGTCTGAGATGGGGTCTGGATGAGTTTATGGTCTGTGGATGGGTCTGTGGTCTATTTGGGGTCAGCAAAATGGCTTGAGGTGTCTGAGAGTCTGGTTGAATGCTCTGTACAGGGTCTTTACAAGCAGAAAGAATGGTCTGAAAGAGGGACCTAACAAAAGATAGAGGCAACAGGGAAGCAAGAGTGGTCTGGAAGGGGTCTAGGCAGGAGAGGTTGAAAATGGGTATTAGGCTTAATGACAGATGAATTAAAAGAAATACTGAAATGAAAATAGTATAAATACTTACCTCATTCTTGTTGGAGGATGGAATGAAGAAGACCTATTATTGATGATGTACCTGTTGTTGATGCTGCTAGTGTGAAGGCCCTGTTGCTGGTGGAGTGGCTGATGCAGAGTACCTATTGTTGTTGTAGCTTACTGTGTGTACCTGATAGAGAGAGAGTGAGAGGTTTGATGATTGGAAGGATGATAGATTCAGGAGTGAAAGATCAGATTGAAAGATTTAGAAAAGCAGGTCTGCACTCTGGAGGTGGAATGCAGTTATGAAGGAAACTGATGCCGAAAATACCACCGATGTCAGTTGATAGTTGACCGACGTTGATGGTTGGAAGGCAAGAAAAAAGGATAAAAATAGCCTTTCATCCATTTTTCCAACTGTCGGGTCAGTGGGTCCGGGGAAGAAACGGTCAAAGGTGGCTTAATAGGCATGGGAAATGAGTGGGATAAGGGAAATGGGGTCTTAAATCATTTAAGACTTGGCAAGGGGTAGTGGAGGGAAAGTTGGAATAGGTCATAGGGTGATAAATGAGGGTATCTAAAGGAAAGGAATCCAAGGAGAGGAGAGGTGGCAAGGAGAGAGAGAAAAGGGATTTTATTAATTTAAAATAGCTAATTATTTTAAATTAATAAATGTGTAGGGGTTAAGAGTGGTTAAGTGAAATGGGACGAAGGGGACCAAGGGGGAGAGGATGAGGAGGATGACCAAAGGAGTAGACACAATTTCGGTGTCTACATTTGCCCCTTTTTGTCTTGTTGGTTGTTTTGGATGAACTGCAAGACAAAAATAGGAGTTGGCTGCCCCAGGTGTAGGATAAGGTTGATCTTGTCCTGTTGGTTGTTCAAGTGAACTGCAAGACAAAAAGTAGGAATGAGGTTGGTTGCCCCGACGTGGGATCAAGTATTCCCCCTCAAAGCGAGAGTCGAGGGAAGGGAACCTGAAGTCAGGTGCCGATTTGACAGAGAGTGGATGGAAAGAATGAAGGAGTGAGTGTGAACACTGCAAAATTTGTGATTGCACGTATACCACTTCACGAGATGGTTAGGTCAAATTGTCATAGGTCAAGGGTTGAGGAGTGCCAAAATTGAAATAACCGGGCCCCAGCATTTGGTCGTATCTAATCGAGTTATTCAATCTAGGCTGTAGCTCCAATGGTCATCGTGTTTCAGGTATCTCGAGCTCAGGAAGTGCTCTTGGAAACACGAAAATGTCACAAGTAGTGGGGATCAACCGACTTACGATCCTATACTTGTGAGGGTTAAAATATGGGTTGCAGACAATTTTGCTAACCATTCATGAGGTAGCATACATGTAAAAACAACCAAGGCAACGTTGTCTTGGAAGTGGTCAGGGTCTGCGGAGATAGGCATGATCTCCATGGTCATTGGTCGAGGTGGATGGACAGATGAAGGAATGGCTGAGCTAACCTCAGAAGACCCCATGTCAACTGAGTGTTGCCTACATAACCCCTGTCATTAGGGCCTCAGGCCAATGTAGTTCTCCCAAAAGGGAGGGAAAGGGTCAAAGTTATGGATTGGTCTTGGTCAAAGTCAAGTCATGGTCAAAGGAGGAAAGAAGATTTGTCCATCAGAGAGATGAACAAATGAGGGTGGTCGAGCTAACCCCAGAGGACATCGTGTCAACTGAGTGCTACCTACATAGCCCCAGTCTTAGGGCCTTAGACCAATGTAGTTCAGACTAGTTGATAAGTTGGTCGATAGGTTGGTTTGGTCATGTGTCGAAATGATGAGGAGAAGAAGATGTTACAGCCTTTTCTAAATGGTGTATTTTGTAGCATTGGTTGAGGGGTCTTTCATCCCTACCAATTTTCCATATTCATGATGGATGTATGCTAAAAATGAATTGATGCTATTTATGCTTCAACAAGTAATGGTTTATGCTTAACATAAATTGTGTGGTCGATAGTTTCCATGTGTATTGGTGTCCATAGAAACTATGTGAATGGTTTATGATAATGTTTTGTGGTCTAAAAAAGGTTTGGTTGGTTTGGTTGGATTGGTTGTGACCAAGATGTGAAAAAAAGTGAAAGGCAAATTGCTCTTTCCTTGACAAGGACCAAAATGATAGCATAGATAGGGGTTATTAGAACAAAATCCCCATTTATGCATTACGTCGTTGACCATGGGTTGTGCTAGAGAAGTAATCAAATCACTTGACATTAAGTGAGCTCGAAATCCCTTGAGTATGTTGGGGTGATAGGTTGGATATGTGATATGAGAGGAGGGGGTAACCCTTTTTGGTAGGAATAACCTTGCCCCTTTTATAGGTGACTCGGAGAACGACTATAGGCATGTCCATGACTTAAGAGTTTGTCAGTTATATTTATTTTATTTTTATTTTTTTTGGGGTGGACTGATCGATGCGAGAAGTCCACGTAGGGATGTTGTTTTGCTTGGTGGTCATATATGTGAAGCTAATCAATGCAGGAAGCTTCAGAAAGAGTGCTATCTGTAGCAAGATTTAGTCATAGCCATCCTTCGAAGGAGTGGTCTATATTTTGCTTTAAATGCTTTTGATATGACTTGGCCTAGCTATCCTTCAAGGGAGCAGTCTAGTAATACAACAATTATGTAGCTGTCTTTCGAGGGAGTAGTCTATATTTAGAGTTTTATGACCTTTGATATGTTAGGTATCCCATTTTGATATATGTTTGTTGACTGAGAGTTTTAGCCATGGAAAAGCCTCTAGAGGTTTAAGGGTTCCCTTTTATTAGGACAAAGCATTACTACTTGACAAAAGGGTTGACGAATGTTGGGAAAAAAGGGTTGAAAGAAATAGGCATGACAGGGAAAAAAGGGTTGAAAGATTGGTTGAGGTTGGTTGAGGCTTAGTGGTCAGATTGACTATGTTGATGGCGAATGAGGGGGTCAAAGGTGGCAAAGGGACCAAAGTCTGGCATGAAGATCTCGATTTAGGTGATGAGGTTTGAGAAGCATGGGTCGGTGTTGATGATTTGTCGAAGGGGTGGTTAAGAGGATCCTTGATGAGAAGGGTATCCTTTTTTTGGTGTTGACGAATGACAACTTTAAGAGTGCAACAATGCTCAGTGTCATGTCCCAGAGTGTGATGATAGTGGCAAAATTTAGAGTCGTTGAACCAAGATGGCCTTGATCCAAGAGTTGATGAGTGGGGTGGTGTTGAAGGTTTGTTGATAATATGGTCAAAAAGAAGGGTGTCTTTCTCCAAGCATTGGAGAATGACAACCTTAAGGGCACAATAATGCTCAGTGTCGTGCCCAGGTGTGCGATGATATGCAAAAATCTGAGTGTCGTCGAACTAGGGTGGTTTTGGTCTGAGAGATTGATATGGTTTAAGAGGCAGGAGATTGATGCGAGAGGACTGCAATAATTGCCATAACAGCAAGGCATAAGAACTTGCTAATGGGTCTATGCATCTTGTTGCAGTGGGGGTTGATGACTTTGGTTTGAGAGGCGTAAGAGGCATTGGTCATACCATCATTTTTGTGGGTGGTGTAGCCACACGTGTAGATGGCACTTTGGTGGTGATAGGTGTTGGATGTTTGGGAGGAAATATATGTCTGATGGGTTGAGGAGATAATGGAGGTGACTTGCCTCTGTGAAGTATGGGAATAGGAAGCACTCCTATTAAAGTGGACGAATGTGGGCCCAAAATTAAAGGTAATGATGAAGGTGGGGGAGGAGTTTTTTGGTGTGGTTTAGTGGCCTTCTTTGGTTTGGGCTGAGGGCCACCATTGTGTGAGGCGAGGTTAGATACGGGTTTGGGTTCAGATGTGGACAGAGGTGAGTGAGATATAGCAATCTCAGGCAAAAGGCAAGAGGAAACCGTGACTGGGTCTTCTTCAGTCAAAATGGGTGAAGAGACTGGTTCTTCTCTTGGGGGAGAAGAAATAGGAGAGTGTGGCTCCTCAAAAGGGTAGAGGGTAGGGATGATTGTGCCTTCGACTTGTGGTTGAGGAGTAGGCAAGGTAGGGTCCTCCATTGGTAGGAGGAAGGACAAAGGTGGGCTTAATGGCATTGGTATGGTCAAGGCATCCCCCAATATAAGAGAGGTGGATGGAGGACTAATAGGAGAAGAAAGTTCTTCATCCTATGGAGGAGGTTGGTCAGGGACAAGAGGCGAGACAGTGTTGACCATGTGTATGTCATACTCGTGGGAGCTATCGGTCATGATCTGCACATGGCTTTGATTAAGAGGATGGTTTGGGAATGGTTGTCTGAAGATGCTGATGCTTTGATTGGGTGGTGCGTTTGGGTTGTCTAGGATGAGGTCACCTTTATCAAGCATGTCTTGGATGATGTTTTTAAAGGTTCGGCAGTTGTTGATGTCATGGCCTTGGACACGGTGAAAGTGATAGAAGTCGGCCTCCCTATACCATGTAGGGAGGGCTTTTGAAGGGTTGAATTGAGGTGGTCAGATTGGAGGGAGATTGAGGACCTCCTATTTGACAAGTTTTTCCAAAATGGAAGCGTATGATTCTCCAAGTGGAGTGTATGAACGCTGGATGTACTGTTGTTAGAATTGTTTGGTGATGCTTTGAGACGTTGAAGGTTGAGATTGATTAGTTGTCGTGGAAGATGGTGATCTAATGACCATAGTGTTGGCCACTCCTTTGGACTAGGAATTGGCAGAAGAAGAAGGTCTGGAAGAAGGGTCATTGGTTTTTGCATTGGTATTATGTAATTTGACCTTATCTTCTTCAATGGCACGGAGTTCAAGCTTTCAGGCCATGGTGAAAGCTTCGTCAAAGGTGTGGAATGTCTGAACCTGCAAGGTAGAAGAGATGTGCTTGGCACATGCTCGAGAAAAGAGCTCAATGAGCTCAGGTTGAGGCAAAGAGAAGGAGAGCTGGTTAATCAAGCCTCTCTAACAGATGACAAAATTGACTATTGATTCGTCATCAAATTGCCTGATGGAGTAGAGGTCTGTGATTGAGACTTGTTTGGTGATATTGATAGAAACATGGTCGAGAAATAATTGGGTGAGTTGAGTGAATGAAAAGATAGAATGACTGGTAAGAGAGCTCTACCAGTCAAGGGCGGGGCCAAAAACCAACATGAGGAATGTGCGTAGAAGTAACGCATCATCGTGGGCTATGAGATAACAAGCATGTCTGAATGCTCGTAGATGTTGTTGCGGGTCTTCCTTACTCTGGAAGTGAGTAAATTTAAGAAGCTCCCACTAGTTGGGGTATGGTCGGATCAGGATGAAAGGATGAATGGGTTCATTACAAATTTGCTCATATGAGAGGGCATTGCGTGAACCAAAAATAGAGGTCTCAAGACTAGACATTTTGTCCATCAACATTTTGATTATATCTACTGATGGATTTGCAGGTGGAGCACCCCCTAGGTTGTAGGGCACTTGAAAGGTACTAGAGGGGGCATACGACATAGTTGGTTGCGCTTGTACAGGCACAACATATTGATAACTAGTCATTGGGACAGAAGTGGAGGCCAAGGGTGGTTGCGTCATGAAAGTAGAAGGCATAAGTTGACTAGATATTGCCAAAGGTGGTTGCGTGGTGGCATTGGCAAAAGGGGAGGTAGACACTCCTACATTTATAGGCACAAGAGTGTGTGGAGTCGAGACAATCAAGTTTTGGTATGATGTAGAACTTGGTTAAATTGCATGTGGTTGAGGGGGTAATGGAACCCCGATGGAGGTCGGTCTAAAAATAGATGGGGAGGCCAAACTTTGCGTATTGGCCATGGTCGGGTTAATGGTTGAGGCAATAGTTTGAGTCATAAAAGGCTGGGTAGCGAATGGTGTTGATGTCATCACTGCTTCACCTGAAAGGTCTCGCGTTTGGTTTCTTGCAAGATAGTTTTGGAGGGATTTGACATTGAGGTCCAAGAATATTTTGAAATCTTGGTCCCCTTCAGGGACAATGGGAGTTTGAGTCGGGGTCGATCGAGTAGGAGTTCTTTCGGTCTTCGAGTGGAACTCCATAATGGGACTGGTTATGGACGGGGAAGGCGGAAGTGGTTGTTGCCTCGTGTGGTCAACAAAAGTCATGGTTTGACTGCG
Organism: Torreya grandis; assembly: GCA_037957365.1. Taxonomy (NCBI): domain Eukaryota; kingdom Viridiplantae; phylum Streptophyta; class Pinopsida; order Cupressales; family Taxaceae; genus Torreya; species Torreya grandis. The sequence continues at coordinate 1,649,624 of JARHVA010000061.1, forward strand.
TGTCAAAACCATTCAAGGCAAGAAGAGGTCAGGTTCTAAAAACTATGTTTTTTTAGTTTCAAAAACTCAGAATGTGGTTTTGGCAAAAAAAGGGCCAGGTTTTAAGGTTGTTGTTTTAGAAGAAAAGTTTTGGACAGAGACCGACATCGGTTGAAAAACTGATGTCGGTGAGAAGAGATGGCCGACGTCGGTCAGATAACCGATGACAGCGAAGAAAGGTTGCCAACGTCGGTGATAAAACTGATGTCGGTGATTGTGGTTTCCAGAAACTCAAAAAATTTGAAGATTCTTAAAAAAAAAGAAGAGAACATCCTCACTAGCTCAAAAAACCAGATAGGAATAGAAAAATAGATGGAGATAGGCAGACCCTAAGCGTTAAATCCTAAGAATCAACTTTTAAAATCCTGTTGGCTTATGCCTTAGAGTGTGTTGGGGGGGTTGGCTTGTAGAATGGGTCCTAGAAGAGGTAGTCTAGAGTTGGTTTTGGGTTAGTTTAGGCGCTCAAGAATCTGTGTTAGGTTCCATACTTGTGCTGGTGCTAAGGAGAAAGCTCCCCTCTCATGAGCCCAGTGATAAGCTGGTCTCACTTAGCCAAAATATACTTTCCCTAGAGATTATCCTCTGCCAGAGAACATAGTGGGCTTTCCCCTTGGTGGTGAAGTCCAAGTGGGATTTTCGGGATGGATAAGGTATATGCTGGGTGATGAAATCACAGTTGGGCCTTGTCTCAAGTAAGTTTTGATGTTTGATTTGTGCAAGTGATTTGGTTGTGTAACATAAAGTGGACTACGATTAATTCATGATGCGGTTTGTAATTACTAGATGTGGACTAAGAAATGCAAGCAAGCAGAAATGAAATGCAATGTGTTTTAAGCCCAAGTCAAAATGTGAGTTCAAATGAAAATAAGTTGAAAAAGGGTTGAAGAGTATGACTTTTGACTAGTCTAAGATGCAAGAAAAGAAAGAAGAGGTCTTTTTAATCCTGCTAATGGTGTCTTTTGGAAGAGATAGAAGAAAGAGGTGAAAAGGAGAAACCTAATGCACCCTATGTGAAAAGAAAGAAAAGAACCCAAGGAAGACCTTAGGGTCCCACTGGGTGTGCCAGAATGTTTCTATATGATTTTTGCTTTCACATTCAAAAAAAAGAAATGAGAAACTAAGAGAAATGGTCTAAGACTTATACGTACCTAGATGAGGTCTGCACACCGTTATCCAGACGACGAAGGTACTCCTCTTTGGTTGTGGAGGATGAAACTTGTAGAAGAAAGAGACTAAAGCAAAGAAGGCGTTAGATGGATAGATGGTGGGTTGCCAAGCAAAAGCTTGATCCTAGAAGTACAAAGACTTCCTTAAGGGATGTCAACCCATTGATTGATAAAAATAATGTCTGATAAAAGGCATAATGATAAAAGACTAAAATGATTAAAAACTAAAGTAGAAATAGAAGCAAATGCTTACTTGAATGCTACTGTCAGCCTGGTCACAGTCATCGACGTCAGTTAGTCTGTTGATGTCAATTTGTCAAGTCTACCGATGTTGATTGGTTTGCCGACGTCGGTGAAGGCAGTGGTCTCTGCGGCTGGTGTCGATTGGGGTAGTGGTCTGGGATGGGGTCTGGACAAGTTTATGGTCTATGGATGGGTCTGTGGTCTATTTGGGGTCAGCAAAATGGCTTGAGGTGTCTAAGAGTCTGGTTGAATGCTCTATATAGGGTCTTTGCAGGCAGAAAGAATGGTCTAAAAGAGGGACCAAACAAAAGACAGAGGCAACAGGGAAGAAAGAGTGGTCTAGAAGGGGTCTGGGCAGGAGAGGTTGAAAATGGGTAGTAGGCTGAATGACAAATGAATTAAAATAAATACTGAAATGAAAACAATAGAAATACTTACCTCATTCCTGCTAGAGGATGGAATGAAGAAGACCTATTGCTATTGATGTACCCGTTGTTGATGATGCTGGTGTGAAGGCCCTATTGCTAGTGGAGTGGCTGATGCAGAGTACCTGTTGTTGTTGTAGCTTGTTGTGTGTACCTGAGAGAGAGAGAGTGAGAGGTCTGATGATTGGAAGGATGATGGATTCAGGAGTGAAAGATCAGATTGAAAGATTTAGAAAAGTGGGTCCGCACTCCGAAGGTGGAATGCAGTTATGAAGGAAACTGACGTTAGAAATACTACCAATGTCGGTCAATAGTTGATCGAGGTTAGCGGCTGGAAGGCAAGAAAAAAGGCTAAAAATAGCCTTTCGTCCATTTTCCCAACTACCGGGTCAGCGGGTCCCAGGAAGAAATGGTCGAAGGTGGCTTAATAGGCATGGGAAATGAGTGGGATAAGGGAAATGGGGTCTTAAATCATTTAAGACTTGGCAAGGGGTAGTGGAGGGGAAGTTGGAATAGGTCATAGGGTGATAAATGAGGGTATCCAAAGGAAAGGAATCCAAGGAGAGGAGAGGTGGCAAGGAGAGAGAGAAAAGAGATTTTATTAATTTAAAATAGCTAATTATTTTAAATTGATAAATGTGTATGGGTTAGGAGTGGTTAAGTGAAATGGGATGAAGGGGACCAAGGGGGGAGAGGATGAGGAGGATGACCAAAGGAGTAGACATGATTTCGGTGTCTACATTGTATGTTATAATCTTTTTTGGGACTCCAAATCAAGAAATAATATTTTTCTTAAAGAAATTACATACCACTTTTGAAGTATCATGCTTAACTAGAATGGCTTCCACCCACTTGGTAAAATAGTCTATTTCGGTGAGAACATAGTCATGTTTAGCACTTGAAGAGGGTTTCATGGCACTAATGAAGTCGATACCCCATTGTTGAAAAGGTTCTTCAATCACCATCAGCTTGAGAGGTAATATGGCCAACTTGGGTTTCCCAACAAACTGTTGACATAACTCACACCTACGTATCCAATTGTATGCATCTTAGAATAGTGTAGGCCAATAATATCTAGCTCATAAAATCTTGTGAGCTATCACAAGTGTAGAAAAATATCCTCCATAAGACAAATTGTAGAAAGACTCCAAAAGTTTACTTTATTGCACTTTATCTATGCAATGAAGAAATACTCCCTCAAGGCTTCTTTTGTACAAACCATTGTCCCATAAGACGTAGTTATCATATTTCAACTTAACATTTATTTATTTTATTATAAGTCAGATGGGTAGGACACTCACCGTAGGTAAGAAAATGAGTGATATTAGAATACTACTCATCAGTATTATCGATAAAAAGAACTGTTGGTATGTATTCAACTTCTACTTCTTCATATTCTATTTCTTTTGGTACGTTATCAGTGATCAATTGATAGAGACCTCTTCCCCATACAAGCTTAGTAGGTTTGATATCAAGATCAAACTCTTGAATTTTAGTAATCTAATTGCCTTTTTTAGTACCAAACTCTAGTTGAGTTAAAATAGACTTTACTATTGTATTAGGCACCATAACAATAGTATGTGAATTCAAGATATAGAATCAAAAACATTTTACCACCTTAACCATGGTATAAGCATGCTTCTCTATGTTTGAATATTTTAATTCTTGAGCTTTGAGAGGACAACTCATAAATGATATGAGAGATTCCATACCTTCTTCATTCTGCTGAACCAAAATAGTTGAAAGTGTATGTTCAGAAGCATAGCTGTATATTATGAAATTTTTGGTATAATCCAAACAAACCAAGATTAGAGCATGAATAATAGCCTTTTTAATATCTTCAAATGCCACTTTACTTTTTTAAATCCAATGGAAATTAGCCTTACCCTTCATCATGTCAACAATGTGGTGAGTTTTCTCTAAAAATTTAAGAATAAATCTTCATAGAAGGTTCACTTTTTCAAAGAAGGAATGAATTATAGTCTTACTAGTAGGTAGAGTAAGATTTTGAATAGATTTAACTCTTTTTTAATCAATTTTTTTGCCTTCTTAGGATATAATGTGACCAATAAGTTTACCTTCTGTAACCCCAAAAATTGACTTTTTAGGATTGAAAGAAATACCATTTTGCCGACAACATTTCAGCACTTATCATAATGATGCAAATGATCAGGACAATGTTTAGAAAAAATAGTCAAGTCAACAAGATATACCATGATAAAATTCTATATTTCATCTCTAAAGGTAAGGTCCATTTCTCTCTGGAAGGTGGCGCCAACATTGATTAGACCAAAAGGCATCATGTGATATGCAAATGTGCTCCAAGGTGTAGTGAAAGCAGTTTTATATTGATCTTTTTCATTAACTTCCACTTGATTATACTAAAAAAAACTATCTAACATTGATAATATTTTTGAGCCAATTACTATTTGTAATACTTGATCCATGATGGGTAGGGGTAGTTATCCTTTAGAGAAGATTGATTGAGATTCTTGAAATCAACACAAATATGAATTTCTCCATTCTTTTTTCTTATCAAAAATATGTTCATGATCTAGGTGGAATGATGAATTGGAAAAATTATTATTGTATTCAACATCTTCTAGATCTCAAAAAGGATAGTACTCGATATTTTGGAATTGTATTGCCTTTATTTCTACTTGTGAGGTAATGACCCAACTTTAAGAGAAATTTCATGCTCAATTTTGTTAGACCTGAAAGATTTCAAATCATCATAAGAATATGCCAAAACATCAATGTAATAATGAAGAAGAGTAATGAATTTGAGCTTTTTATGAGTAGTGCAACATTTCCCAATGTTGACCATTTTGGGATCTTCTTCAGAACTCAAATTCACTTGATCAAACTCCATAATAGAACTTGAATCCATTTATTGCTACTGCTTGATATATCTATCATACCTATCAAATAGCTTTTCAAGAGAAACCAAATATTTTGGAATTTTATTCCCTTTTAGTTGAATAAACTCTTCACTAGTTTATGAATCTATTTTGGGAACTGATTTCTATGGTAGAGATTCACTACCTTCAAAGTAGAGCTCTTCAAAGCTATCCATCTTTTCGAGAAAATAAATAATTTGATTATCACTATTAAACAACTACCAATGGTCAACATTATCAGGTACACTTGGTCGAAAGACCAGCTTAATAGTGTATTTATTCTCTTTAAATTTTTTATGAGGAACCATGAGGGTTGCAAAGATAGCTAATGAATCTGCACGATCATTAAACTCTCTTGGCACCATAGAAATATTGAAAGCATCAAAAATTTCAATGTAATCCCATACATGATTGCGATAATGTCATAATATTTTATTTTTGGTTTGATACATATTTATTACTTGACAAACCACCAATTTAGTATCTCTTCGGGCATGAAAAATCTTAACACCTCTAGCACGAGTAGCTTTCAATCCAACCAATAATGATTCATATTCGACGGTGTTGTTAGTATTGTTTAATTACAACTTATATGAGCAAATAAAAATATCTCTTTGTAGAGATATCAAAAAAATTATAGCTCCAAAACTGGTAGAGGAGCAACTGCCATCAAATTCTTAAATCCAAACTTCATTAAAATTTAATCTTCTTAAAGATTCCTCTTCATTAGTGGAAAAGATTCTTTTTTTCTTGAAATTTTCTCTAAAAAATCTTCTAATTTTCTATCTGAATTATCTAAATTATCACCTAATAAACTTTCATTTGATGAATTAAAAACACCTTTAGTAGATAAAAAATAATTATTTATTCCTGATGATTCAAATAAAATTTGAGCTTCAGGGTTTGACATTTGGGTAACAAAATATTTTAACTCTTTCTCAGGAAGAAAATTTTGAATGACACCTTTAACAGGTATCCTTGCTTCAAATAGATCCATGTTCAACTCTCCACCTACATCTTTGCAAAAATTACGTTAGGGTAGAATGACATAAGAAGCTAGAACATCAGCCACTAAGACTGTCATCTTAATTCTCTTATCTGAAAAAGTCACAAATGCAAATTGGGCATCTTTGATTTGTCCCAAAGTGGTACTTGTTTTCCATAGAGAAACATCTCCCAAAATTCTTAGTTAAGGTAAGACCAAGAGAATCTGTTACCTTGAGTCTCTAGAGTCTATTATACAATTGCTTAACTTATGACCATTTATTAATAGAGAAACATAGAAAAGTTCTATTTTTATAGAGGTAGCAAGAGGAATAGTGACAAGATTATTTTGGGTGAATTTTTTCGTTGAATGATCATGAGTCACTTTTGGAAAATATTTTTACTATCAGAGGCTCTAGAGTCTATTATACAATTGCTTAACTTATGACCATTTATTAATAGAGAAACATAGAAAAGTTTTATTTTTACAGAGGTAGCAAGAGGAATAGTGACAAGATTATTTTGGGTGAATTTTTTCTTTGAATGATCATGAGTCACTTTTGGAAAATCTTGTCCTACAAAGATGATTTTGTTTTTGATGTATTCAGCTAACCTATCAAACTGTTTAGGGTTAGCTTGTAAGTACTCAACTTCAGACATTTAGACCTTGGTCTTCCTAACATGATCAATTATATTGAATAACTAGAATTAACTAAAAATAGAGGAAAGAAGTCCATAATTCTAATTTTTATTTGATGTGGTACTAGTATGAGGAATAGAAGTAGAAGGCACATGATTATTTGAGGTACTTACTTGCTTATTGGCCACTAGGTCTTTTAATTAGCAAGGTAGCAAAGTTCTTCATTTAGCAATTGAGATCATTGGCTGAGGTTCTTCTCCTACTTTTCCCTTATCAACTTGTTGAGTTGACTAATTTTGGGACCTATTAAAAATAACATATACTCCATCATACACCTCTCTTTTTTAGCTTCGTCTTGGTAATTTATAAAATCAATAGTAGATTCGCTAGCTAATTCTTCTTCTACTTCTACAAAGAGATTAGCATCATTTTTTTGGTCCAACTTAGGTTGGAAAGAATGATCATGTTTAGCTTCATAATAACCAACTATTGAGTTAACCAGTGTTGGTTCAATAACAAGCTTCCCCTATGTGGAGAAAAATGATTGGGTTGCCCTTGATTTTTGGCAGCATTGCCTTGATATGAATTGTTGGGAAATGTCCAACTTGGTATATCTCGATAAGAAGGAGTAGACATATCTTGGGACATTTGTCTTTTCAGAGCTAGAAATTCATTTGCTAACTTTTGCACCATACGATTAGTGGTGATTGTGAAAGAATTTTTAGCAGAAGAGGAAAATCTATTTTTGTTAAAATCTTTTCTTATCTTACCTATAAAGATAAGATCATCTTTGACTTTGGTAGCTAAAATCTAAGTTGCAAAAAGATCTACAAGACCAGCTCACCTTAACAAAAACCTCACTACAAGAAGTTAAGAATTGATAAAGAAGCACTTAAAATTTTTTGGTGTTGGCTGAGCAATTGTAGGAATCCTATTTCTCAACTTATTGAATTTATTGATAAAGTCTCTCATAGGCTCATGAGGCTCTTTCTTCATTTACATAAGCTGAGCTAATAAGGCATGTGCATCTTCTACAGATTTGAATCTAGCCTCAAACTTGGTCTTAAGAATGTTCCAATCGATTATAGTCTAAGTTTTAAGATGATAAAACCAATCTACAGTGGCACTTTGTAGTGTTTCTACAAAAAATCTTACTTATATATCTTCATATTCAATGCCTATCACACCACAAGCTATGAAAAAGGCTATAATATGCTCATCAGGGTGAACTTTTCCATCACCATAGAACTTGGGAAATTCTTTTCTTGAACTATGAGGTAGCTCATGCAAAAGTGGGGTTAGATTTAGAGGACCAAAAGTGTTACCCCAAGGGCCTTAGGCTGACACGATATGACAATTAAAAGGAGGGATAACAAACCTTTATGGAGTATGAATAGACAAAACTCTGTTAGCACTAGGACTAGAAGCTTCACCTAGTATTGGAGATCTAGTGTTGGTAGGAGGAAAACTCTTAGTTCGTTGAAGGCAAGATCGTAGAGGTAAGAGATCAAAATTATTTTGTTGTATCAATTTGAATATAGAATCAATAATACCTTGAGCTCTCTGGCTTTGTGTATACCATGAATCTGCTAGAATGTAGAATGAAAAAGAACTATAAATACTTCAACTCAAAGCATGAGGCTTCAAATTACATGTTTGATCCCTAATAGAGTCGCTAAAAAATTGTTGGATGAATATTTTGTCATCAACTAACTGAGGACAAAATAGTTATATCAGCCATAGTGTAACGAGATAAATATCTCCTCTCAGCAAGAAGAGGTTCCCTATAAACTATCACAAACTTAATCTAAACTAAATATTAATTCAGGAGTGAGATCATATCATCCATTTCTCTTTTTTTAGAAATAATATTTACAAAGTAAATTAAAAAAAACTTCTTTGATATTAATCGAATTCACAAGACACCCACAAGAGTACAAAGCCTATCATTGCTCCTCTTGCTGATTTATAACTTATATCATAGTAGAATGGGGTGCAACCTAAAGTCTTCATCGAAAACTACAACAAAGTGTATAATCACAAAAGATACAAGTATTTCAAAGTCTTTTCAATATATTTCATTCTAAAATAATAAAATACAAACTCAAGACAATTATAGTAGCACAAAGTCTCCATAATCAACTTCAGAACGTCTTTTAGATTATTTTCACTCACTCTACTTATTTAATCAAATAGATAAGATTGTATTAGGAAAAAGACAGAAGAACAATTTCCTACACAACACAAGTTATTCTAATACAAAGTTTTAAAAGTCATTTGCTTTCTCATTCACTTGATAAAATATGATTTACAATCTGAGCTCAAAGTCTGAAAAGACATTTCAATTTTGGCAAAGTTTTGCTTTCGATAATTCAAAGATATATTTACAATAGAGGCTCTCTTTATTTATAGGGAGAGGCCTTGAGGATTTTAGAAAAGACTTAATTACTTTGACCGAGTCAAATATAAGAGTCCTTTTTGACTTAAGACTTCCTATATTTTTACATGTAATTACATATGAAAAAAGTACATGTAAAAATGTTCAAAGCGGTTACAAAAGTTTCCTTCTTTGATTGATCTCTAGGCCTATCACTAGTCTCCATCTGTTCCATCACTAAATTTTCAGTGCCTTATTTCTCAACTCTCATATCTTCTATTTATGACTCTTTTTCCATAACTTTCAACTTCTTTATCACAAATATGATCTTAGGCTTATGTGGCTTGGAAGAAGAAGGGACATCACTTTTGTTTTGTGTCCTATTTTCTACTTTTCTTCTTGTTTCCTCTTGATATTCAACTTCTGAACCTGTGATGAATTATTTCAATGTAATTCCTTTATTTGCTAACCAATTATTAGTGTTTGCCAATATAGGTTCAAATCTTTTTCTCAAAAAAGTCAGTGCTTTTGAAGACCACTAGATTGGAAGAAGAGGGGCATTGGCAATCTATTCAGTATTATATATATTATTAATTAAATCTTCATCATCCACTAAATTTTCAAGGATATCAGTAAGTCCCAGATGTTCAACCTACTCAAGACATAACCTATTGTAGTCCATTTTCTTGACATCTTCCACTATTCTCAAATCTACCCAAACATCCTCAATCATAGGTTCATGAAATTGGGTTTTCCTCTTGATTACATTCTTCACACCCCTATAATCAAAATTTGGTCTTATTTTGAATTAATTCAAGGTAACAAGTTGCATTTTAGTTTTCATGGCTCTAGCCTTTCTAGCGGTTAACACTGAAAACCTACCAATTTCAATTGAAAACCTGAAATTGGGCTTCTTGAGTTCCATCTATTTGTTATGCACAATGATCATTTATCTGCATAGTTTCATTAAGACCAATTTATCTAAGGGGAATCTCAGAAGCATATAAGGATGACCTTAGAAAAATCCAACCCTTAGGTATGAGAAAGAAGGAAATTGTAAGAACATACATCAAAAATCTTTCACAACTGTCCAAGCCTCATCTGACACTCTTCTTTATTCTAATTGAGGATAAAAAAGACACAAAATATTGCAAAAAAATCATCATTTACTCTCTTAAAATGATGAATAAAACCTTTCAATGCTAACTAAGGGTAGTATTGAACACTGGGGTTACTCTCATATCTCTTTTTGATGTTAAACCCATAAATACTCTCATTGACACTACAATATAGACCAGGTAAGAGGTCATGTAGAATTTAAAGGTAGTAGATACCTTCATCAAATTTTTATGCAAAGCGTTGCTGACTTGTTCTCCCCAAAAGATGACTTGTTTTCCTTAGAAAATTATCTTGATGAAGGGATACGTCTATTCATAAAATTATGAGGAAGAGGGTAAACCTCTTATGCTGCTGAGAAGAGTTATCAGATCATCAAATTCTTTGGTAAAGTCACTTCTTGGAAAAATTTGTGGCCACCTTGACAAATTTGCCCTTGGAGTCTTTAGCCATTTATTATTGATTACCTTCTTCACCTTTTTAAGATATTTGTCATATTCTCTTTATGCTTCAACAAAATCAAGCTTTATCACTTCTGTAGCAGGACACATGAACACTTTATCAATGAACTCGGGATCCAGTCTAATTATCACATTACCACTAGCATCTAACACAACCTTGGTATCTTTATTATAGAATTGAGCACATTGGAGAACAAATTCTATGTGGTGAGGTGCTATAGGGAAATAAGATACCAAATGAATATTGATGTCAATTATCTTCTTCATTTCATGACTGAGATTGCTTGACTTAGTTCTTTCTATGAAATAAGCCATGTCTACATAACCGATCTTTGTATCTTTAATGTCGTCAACATTAGAAGTAACCAAGGTGATTGACAAAACACCTTGATACTTATACTTCATTGCCTTTGACTTATTTGAAGAAAACTCAATCATCTAAAAAGACTTCAATCAAAAAGATGTCGATGAAGAAGGATCCATAGAAGAAACTGTAACAAAAGTCATGATCATGCAATTAGGGGAAATACTTGCAATCTAATAAAATTGCATGTTGATGATCATGACCACAAGGATGAATTAGAAAGGGCTAAAGTGTGAGTAGACCAAAAAATTGGAGGAAAGTGGGCTTAGAAGGGTAAAATTGAAAATATCCCAGAGTTTTTAAATTTGAGAGGATGTTTGCATGGGTGGCAAAAATTGCCACCCTTGCATATGGGGGGTATTTTCATTTTGCTTAAGTGGACAAAATTATTGCCCTTGCAGGAGGAGAAAATTGTATTTATGCAGAAGTGGCCAATTTTACCACCTAAGCATGTCATTTGCATGTGAAAGCGGCAAAAAATGCCGACGCTGTAGGGAGGAGAAACTTCAGTTTGCATGGGCGGCAAAAATTGCCACCCTTGCATATGGGGGGTTGGTGGACTTAGCTGCTAGCTAGGCTCACTAGGGTAAATATATAAAATGAGGGAGGAACTTGAAAACAAAAACCAAATAAAAAGAAAAGACCAACCTAAAGGAAAAGAAAACTCAAAAAACAAAAACCTATCAGTAAAACTAAAAATGAAAACTTACCCAGCAATCTTGAAGTCTTAAGCTTGGTAGTCAGTGAATCCATAATCTTACTCACTTGCACATTTGAATTATTGTAGTGAGGAGTCTTACGAAACTTGAAATGATAAAAATGACAATCAAAAGGCAATTTAAATGCCCTAAAATGAGTTTTACCAACTCAGTGCATGCAGCCATAAATGTTGCATGATTTTTGAGATTTTTCCAAAATCTCTGCTTGGAGGGCAAAAATCACCACCCTCACATTGGACAGGGAAAGTCATGCATTGGCAAAAAAAATTGCTGCCCATGCATAAAGAAGTGAAAAATGAAAATAAACTACAAAAGTGGCAAAAATTGCTGCTAGTGCATGGAAAAATGAAGACATGCAAGAGCGGCGATTTTTACCACTTTTGCACAAAAAGAATGAAAACATGCAAGATCAGTGATTTTTGACACTTTTTCATGGATATAATGAAAACATGCAAGAGCGGTGATTTTTTCCGCTTTTGCATGGAAAGAATGAAATTAAGATAACACCTTAAAAATGATCAAAATTGACATTTTGATCAGATCAAGACTACAACGGGTTTCATGATTTTTGATAAACCATGACGAGAAAGTGTTGTAAAATTTTCCAAGATGTTAGTTAACTTCACTTGAGATCAAGGCAAACTTGTCTTGAATGATGAACTTATAGTATAGATTATGAAATGGACAAGTTTCATAGGGGTTGTCCACAAAACGAGCATAGCTAATTTTAGGAATAACAAATATTGACGTTGAAAAGAATGCAATGTTGATTGATGATCAAAATGGTATTATGAAATCTTATGCCCCAACCAATTGCATCAAAAATAGTAAAATAACAAACCTTCAAAATTCAAAATTTGAGTCCAAACCCTTTCTTAAAAAATAATTTTGATTTTGTGAATAAATTTTTTGGACATATCAATTAAAATACAAACCTTATGAATCTCTTCTAAATTCCAAAAGAGGATTCATCCACTTTGATAAAGTCCCTCACGAGCCCTAACAAGCACTTTTAACACATCATGACTCCCCCTGACCAAAGGAAGATTGTACAATGTAACTCAAACTGACACCAAAGAAATCTGAAGAGTGGAAGCATCAAAGAAAGGAATCAAGGGACATTAAAATAATCTTGTATTCTTGACAAACCAAAGTCCATGATTGATGACAAAATTAGTCTTTAACTAAATAAAAATGAATAAAAAAATATTTTTCCAGTAGAGAGATGGAGAGAGGGTCACAATTTGAGTAGGGGTCTTTCACCCAAACACAGAACTCCTTGAGTGAAGGACATTTCCCCAAACATTTGAAAATTAAAGACTTTGAAACTAGGGCTTTCTCCATGGCAACGATGTAGTCCTCCTCCAGCTCCAACTCAGGGGATGAATTAATAAAGAGGATTGGTACATCCCCAACATAAGGCATGACTCTAAGGGATCTGATTGAGCCCTAGCTCTACACTCAATAGAGGTAGACAACATAAATATTTTGTAGTGCCTTATTTTGAAGGTGACATAGTTGTACAACTAACCATGAAAAGGATAAAGGAATCAAATGCGAATAATAGATGGAAATTTTGAATCATCTTTCCCCAACAGTAATCATTACAACTGTGAAAGGGATTGTTATTATTGCAACACTATAAAAACAAAGATCAGGTCTGAAGGAGTCTTCTAAACCCTTAGATCAACATATGCCTCTCTTGTGACCTCAGACCGAGTCTTGTTCAGAATCAAACCCTTCTCAAGGCTGCCACCTTTTATTTCTCCCCGATGATCTAGGTCCTTTCCTTTCTTGGTCGCCCTATGATCACGCTTCTCCTCATTAAGCAAACATTCTTTCAGCCGGCTTTCGCTTGCCATCATTGACCAATTAGTTCTAATAATATTATATAGTGTATATATATATATATATATGATATATTAGGCCACAAGCTGGGGGCCTACCACCCAAATACTCTGGGTTTGAGCCTTGCTCTCCATTGGTCGCCTTCAGGATTCTAAAAAATAGCATGTAATCACACACACACACACACACACACACACACACACACACACACACACACACACACACGCACACACACACACACACACAAATATATATATATATATATATATATATATATATATATATATATATATATATATATATATATATATATATATATATATATATATATATATATATATATATATATATATATATATATATATATATATTACGTCTTAAGTACATTAAATATTTTAATATATAGTGATGTTGACACAACTTTTTATCATAATGTTATTTTTGAAACATGATGTTTAAAGGGATATATTTAGATACATAAAAATGGTTTTAACAATTTTTTTTAGGTTAATTGGTTAAGTATTTTTTATATTCTAAGTATATTAAATTATAATAATATTTCAATATATTATGATGTTGATTAAACATTATATGATAGTGGTATAATAGAAATATGATGTTCAAAGTGGTATGTTTAGACACCTAAAAATGGTCTCAACAAATTTATTAATTGTTAATTAACATGATTTTAAAATACTAGTCTATTCGTCAAGTATTGGTTCAAATTAATATTTATTGGTGCATTTATTTGTTTTTAATGACCTTTGTTCTTTGTCTCCCCCCTCAATTCTTTGTCTCTCTAACTCATGCTTCAGGCTTTATCTTAGAAACATCCCAACATTTCTAACATGTATTAGAAATATAAAAACATTTTTGGTCCCATTTTTTGTTCTTCACATGGTTAGGGTGCATCTATCTCCTTTGTCTCATCTTTTTCACTTTTTAACCATTTGATGGCAACTTATGTGTTAATAGGTTTCAAATTTTAATTCACTTGTCTATAAATACACAAGCATTTTAGTTCATTTGACACATAAAATCATATAGAGATGATATAGGATCACTTACAAGCATTCTAGAGATATCAAGCAATCATTAGAACATTTTTTATTGTTTAAACCTAGTATTTCCCATAAACACTGGCACACGACCTAGAGTTTTATCTATATTTGAAGTATTTTCATTTATATAATTTTACTTATTTTGGACATATTTTTATTGAGTGGTTTACACAATTTAGGTCATGATAATTATATGGTGCTTACAAACCCAACTAACTATCAACATATGCCCATAAATCTTATGGTGTTTTCCTTAAGCCCTAAAATATTATAAACATATTTGAGTTTCCCTAAGGCAAGAACAAAGTTTGTTTTGTAGGTTAAGTGTGTCACAATTAAGTGTGTCACAATGTGTGAATACAAGAGGAAACAAAATAATTGAGCCAAGATAACATGGTTTTCAATTCATTTTGGGACCAGTCTGTCATCTTCCACAAGCTTTTGCATAGTTTTGACATCTTCCACAAGCATCCTAACATTTATGGAAAAAATGCTCCAATTAGTTTTGCATTTTTTAGCGGTTCTTAAAATTTATGGGTGAACATTTCCAAGTTTAGGTTCATACGAATGTCACCAGACCCCATGTTATTAAAAGCTAAATCAAAAAACCCTATGCATATACCCCACTACTAGATTTGAAAAAACATATTATGAATTTTTACTATTTTGTATATGTGTGTTATGCTTAATTGAAAGTAATCAATTTAATTGTGTTGCATTTAAATTCATTTCATTTATCCATATTACATTTTGGTGAACTCAAACTAGTGTACACCCTTTTAAGATTTCATATTTTAGTGAACTCGCATTATCTTTCATGTTCCTTATACTTACTCAAGTTAAATCATGTCCATGTTGTGCTAGATCTAAAATTTTGTATTTTTTCTTAGGTTTATTGTATTGGACGTAAAATACCTGACCTATATTTTGCTTTATTTTCTTGATCCCAAGCCTTACATTAATTTCTAAAATATTATTCAAACCCAATGTCCTTGTATGATGTGTATTTTCATGTTTTATTTCATCTTATGCCACCTAAATGTATTATATATGCAATTTAAACTAGAAAAAATGCTAGGTTTTTAATCACGAACCCATATATCTTGATTAAATTCATTTGTTTAATACTAGGATGATCTTGGAAATGAAAATGGAATTTGGAAATGTGTCTAATGGTGGAAAAATTAAGGTTACTTAAGTAAAAGACATGAATGATATGCCTTTTGCTATGTATTTTCTTCAAATATCAATAATTAAAATATTATAAATTTGGTAACGAATCACATGATACTCATACAAGCTTTTGATCAAGAAACTATTGATAGAAATTGAGATATAGAAATTTTTTAGGAATATATATATATATATATATATCAGCAAAATCTGATGAAATCTCTAGATTCATTGATGTTATGAAAGAATTTGCATGTCAAAGTGAACCTCCTACTATAGTAATTTTTCCAAGTTGCATCTCTTTTTATAGATGCTCAACCTCCTATCTCTAATGTTGATTTAATCTCTTCAAAACTTCATCCTATTGCTCAAAATGTTTTAGTTCCTTCTCAATAGACTTCTATTGATTTTAATGTTCCTCCTATGGCTCAACATGATTATATTACTTTTTTATATATTATAAGATAGTTTATAAAAGTATATGCATTGAAAGATGAAAAAATAAAAAAACTAGGTTACAATAGCCAATACCCAAGAGAACCAAGGTCCAATAACAAGTACGATATTATAATATAAAAAAGCCACATAGTTGTGGTGGCAAAAAAAGAGACAAAACAATAGGCAAAAAAGGCCACATAGCCTACTCAAAAGAACTAGTGTCCATTAATATTCTATCAGGAGACACCACATCATCCACAAAATCCTTCTGCTCCATAGGTGTCTTCTATAACTTAGGTCCCTACTGAGGATCACATACACACAACAAGAAACTTTCAGCCTTATCAAGAAACATACGAATATTGGAATTCTTGACATAATTCACCAATTCCTCAACATTGGTCACATTTATAGAATCAATAACCTTTTAAAGATGAGCTAAGATATTGTTAATACAATCATCCACCCATTTACCATAGTCATCAACCATCATCTGATCACTATTACCTTACACATCATCAAATATTATAGTAGTATTAACAAAAGCAAGGGTAGAAAACAAAGGAACCACCTATCTAGAGCTATCCTAAGGGGAGATAGGACCACCATGACTTAAAGCATCCATCACCTCCTTATGATCTGATAGCCAATTATTAAGATTAATCTTATCAGAATCAGGAGATCTAAACTAATCAGATAATATATATTCATCTATTTGTTCAAAAAAGCATCCTTCATCAACTCCCATTCATGCTTAGGTAACTGAACCTCAGTGGTAGAGTTTTGAATAACTCTCTAATTTGGTAGCTTGGACCATTTAGAAAAGCCACTAGTGTCTAATAAGAAGCTAGAAGATATCTTTAACATCCCAATTTAAAAAAAAAATCTAATTGATCTTGAGGAATCTTGAGTTACAACAAGGAAAACATTCTAGAGATAACTTTAGTATTAAAATTAGCAAGAAACCTTCCCTCAAACTAAAATACAACCATGTTTCTTTATTTCCAAATAAACCAAAGGACTTCAGTAGAGAAAACCAACCAAAATTTATAGAATAAAAAATGAAGCTTCCTAGGAGAACACACATAACCAAACGCAATTTTACCAAGAGATCTCATAGCCAAATAAACATGACCAAATTTTAAGATAGTACTTCCAATTATTCGTAGCATAAGTACAATATTAAAACACATGATCAATAGTTTACAACTCCCCACAAAACAAACAATAAGGCTAGCAAATTCTAGATTTTGAGATAACAAACCCAAAAAATAACTTATTAAACAACAACCATCTAAAACAAGATTTTTTAGGTTCAAGACAAGAAGCTCAAATAACATTAAATCTAAACATCCAACTATATAAGGGGTCAAAAACATGCCAAGAATGGTTAAGGGTGAGGAAAGGACATTTGGGAAAAGCAAGCTTCTCATACAACATCTTAGTGGAAAAATTCTATAGAGGCAGGCCATTTAACCATTTAATATTATCCCAAAACTCATTCTCCTCAAAAAAATATAAATAACATGAGTAGACTGAAGAGCCTTAAAAATAAAGCTGAAGGTCCTTTTCTGAGAAGAAGGCATTAGGTACTTGTTGGACATGTTATCCCAAGATGCCTAACCATCATGGAAGAAAAGATCCCTAAAATTCTTAGGGCCCTTTGAGTAACTAACAAAGGTAAAACATCCCCTAATCAAATCTAGAGGTTGTTTGTTGATGGCAAGAATCCACCAAATTGATTTATGCCCCTGACACTATGTACCCAAGCCACTAAATATATAAGGCACCACCACAATGTGCTTAATCAATTCACATGCTTTTCATATAGAAGCAAAAATAGGAGAGCCAACCACCTTCACAAAAAAAAGAACCAACCAACAAATCAAACATGTGCAATCCTTTACAATTTGATTTACCTTTAGGGAAACCCATGGCAATGTTATTTTTGATCATCACTTTCCATAGCTCATCTCCACTCGAATCTCTAACAATCCATTTAAAAACTAAAGAAACACCTTGAAGATAGAGATATTTTAACCCCAAACCACCAAATTTATGAGGGACACAACAAAACTCTTAGGCCAATGTATGTCTTTTTCTATTACCCCTACCATCAGAGCACAAAAAATCTCTTACAATGTTATGAATCATGCTAATATGAGATTTACTAAACATCCAACAAGAGGCATAGTAAATATTGTAATAAGAAAGAACTTTCTGGCACACTTGGATATTCCTAGGTAGATACAAGAGATGTCCATGCTATTTATCAATCTTCTTATTGATATTTTCATATATCCAATCCCACATTTACTTAAAGGAGGGAACAAGATTAAAGGGGATATTCAGATATCTAATCAAGTGGTTAGGGCATTTCCACACCCAATGAAAACCATCCAACCATTTCAGAGGATTCTCATTCCAAACAATCATAAAATACTTATGAAGAACAACTTTAGAACTAGAGGCAAAGCAATAAAAATCAAGCTTAGACTAAACTTGTTTCAAATTATCCTTATTAAGAAAAATAAATAAGGTAATGTCATCATCAAACAATACATCAATAAGTTCAGATTTATCTATCAGTGAGAAGCCTTTGACTAGGGGAAAACCATAAAACTTCTTAGAGGATAGTGCAAGGCCTCAGAAATAATGTCAAACAAATAAGGTGCCAAAGGACTCCCTTTTCTAATAGATATTTGAGGCTCAAAAGACTAGGTAAGTTCACCATTCACTTCAATAACAAATGAAGCATCTCTAAAAAGAACATTGACCATTATATAACTTCTATCCTAAAACCCAAAAGCTTTCAACATCAACTCAATAAAAGGCCTTTCAATCTTGTCATATGCTTTTTTGAAGTCAAGCAAGATCATTCCCACATTCTGAATAGAATCAAGATCCCACTACATACCTTCCCAACTCAAGATAAGATTATCTATAATATATTTACCTTCAACAAACCCTGTCTGATTCTCAGAAACAATAGAGGGAAGAAAAGGAGAGAACCTCCTAGCTAAAATTTTAGAAAAAATATTATAGGAGACATTAAGGAGGGTGGCCTCCAGTTTCTGACTTGGGTGTGATCTCCATCCTTAAGGATGAGATTAATAACCCCTTTGTTAATATCAAGCCCTAAAGATCCTAACTTAAGGGATTCATTATACACAAAGAGACAATCTTAGGCAATTCACTCTTTATTTGCCTTGTAAAATTCAACAAGAAACCCATCAATCTAAGGTGCCTTATCATCCTTAAGAGAATCAATAGTAGACTTAACCTCATCCAAGGAGATTTCACGATAAAAAAAGTAGCAAGCTCTTGAGAGAATTTTCTAGGGATACACTTGGCACACAGATCTCTGCTTTTAATAACATCAGGGTCCATAACACTAGAGAGGAAAAGATTGGAGTAGAAGGGAATTTTTTTTTTCCATCTCCTTGGGGTCACTAGATAGGAAACCACCATAGTTAACCATTGGAATCTTTTGCTTGGAGTTATTGGTCCTAAGGAACTTAAATTAAAACTTATATCCTTTATCACCAAGTTTAAGCCAATTCAAGCTAGAATGAATTTGGGCTCCCCTAGAGATAAAGGCTTGATGCTGCCTAAGCTAAGGTTTAAGCAATGAAAGATAATCCATAAGATTATCATTACAAATGACATTTTGAATAGCAAGCTCTGCAATAATCAATTCTTCTTTGGCATCAAGAGCCATTTTTCTCCTCTTCTTGGCTTTAAACTAACCAAAACTTCTACCGACTTATTGGAAAGGTCCATGCAAGAGTTCCACCCATCAATAAATGATGAGGAATTTGAATTTGCTTTGCCAATATTTTAGGAAGCATAAAAATTATCTCTAAAATCAACATCATTTAGATTATAAACATTAAATTTATACAACCCCTTCCTGTCCAAGGACTTATCAATCAAAACATTATACACAAACACCTCAATATCAATTGGATGATGGTCAGAAATGGTAAAAAGGAGAACCTTGAAAGGGTTAGAGTTGGCCTCTTATTGTACTAAAAAAACTACCTTCAAGTAAAATCTATTAGTCTAGAGTTACCCTCCTATTATTGTATTGGTTATTACACTAGGCCAACCAAGTAAATTTAGTTTGCATTTTATACTTTTGTAAGTGATAAAAAAATATGCATCCTTTTAAGTTTAGACTAGAAAAAAGGTCGTTTCCCTTCCAAAGCAATGAATCACCACTATGCTTGTCCTTTTTTTCTTCAATGATGTTAAAATCTCCCCCAAAAATCCAACAGATAACTTTTAAGTTGAGGCCGAAAAATTCTGAAGATTTGATCTATGTCTATAGTCATTCAGGGCATAGATATTACATAGTCCAAAAGATTGACCATCTTTTTTGATGATAATCTGAACAACTCTTTGACATGGAGATGAACCATGATCCAACACAAATTCATCCCTTTTCAGACACATAAGGATGGAAGCACCCCCTCTCCCTTTAAGATGATTAGTGGAAAAATGGGGGCCCTTAGCCAAATGAAATTAAGTAAAGAGTCAAGCTTAAACTCTATAACTTTAATTTCTTAGAGGAAAATAAAATCAATACCCCCTTTCGACTGTCTAAATTTTTTGACAATGGGCTTTCGGTCAAGGGACTCAATACCCCTCACATTCCAACTGATACCATTCATAAAAAACAAAAGAGGTGGGGGGGATACTTAGATAAAAGTAAGGGCATATCCCCTCCCTTATTTTGATAAAGCCTCACTAAACATGAAGGGACTTTGTTCTCCTTAGTCTTATGCTCTGAATCATCTTCAAAACCAAGGAGACTAGTTTTAGGATTGATACTTGCATCCCCAACCACTGGGGTAGGGAAGTGACCAGTGTTTGGGCCATTTTTAAGTCTTTTAGAACCTCCTTTATTATTCCCTAGAGGAACGATGCTCGCATCAATATTGAATAAGGGGAAAGGTCATTTTGATTTCCAAGGACCATATTCTCATAAACTGGCTCAAGGCAAACTATCATGAGGGAAGCGACATCAAGGCACTCTTGCATAATATAGCTCATGAAGATGTTAGGGGTATAGGAAATAATTTTAGGGTGTTTGGATCTAATTATAATATATTCTTCTAACAACCTACTTTTATAAAAGGGAGGACTTTCTTCTAAAAACACTACCATCACTTTGAACTAGGTAGTTATAGGCCAAAAGATCAATAGGAAGGGGGTCCACCATACCCTAATTATCACTACATGGAAAATCAGAGGAAAAAGAGGGAGGAATATCTATATATTGATGCTTCACTGAAGATAATTTCTTCAGGGGATCATTAGAGATGGACTTCCCATAAAAATCCTCTAAACTCGCACAACCTGAGCTTGAAGGGGATACAGTTCCTTTGTTAGGGTTGAGGGTAAAACATATATTATCCCTCATAACAACATTCTCTAAAGAATCATGAGAAATTTTTTTGGGAGAATTTACCTTAGGGAGAATATGGTCTGTCTATACATTATTTTTATTCAACTTCACATCCTTATTCAGAAATGGACAATTTTCCTTGAGATGACCATATTTAAAAAAATAATTAAGGCCACCCATTCCATTAATAGAGCATGAGAAAGTAGATCCTTCAAGATAAAATATTAGATATTTAGGAAAACATCCATAGGTTTTAGAGAGATTAAGACCCAAGCATTCATATGTGCTAGTGATCTCCTAGTGCCCTCCATTCTTAAGACCTATCCTAGGGGATTTAGATCTTGAGGTAAAAAATCCAAAGATGGATAGGAACATTTTCAATATCAACCCACCATGGAGCCATTTTAAAGGTTCAATCATCACAATCAACAAAGGGGTTCCACATGATGGATTTAAACATCATTTGGCCAACATTCCAAAGGGGTTTACTGATGATTCTTCTTTGCATGTTTGAATTTTTAAAAAGAACCATAAAAACCCCTTGTTTAAACATTATACAAAAAGTAACATAAATAATCATTTTTACCCCATAAATAATTAATCCAATTGTCAAAAAAAATTCTCAAAGGTAACCAAAGCTTTTTTAGGCACACAAAGAAGTTCTCAACATTATTGAGTTGGGTTTCTTTTGATTACAAATATAGATCCATCAAATCATTAGGGAATAAAGAGAGGGTCTTTCCCAAGCAAGGAAGCATACCAATTTCTACCAAGTGTTGGGCACTGAGGCCAAAACTTGTTGGTTCTCCATTGTAGAGGATAAAATGGCTCCATTAAAATGTTTTGATGCTTCCTCTTGCTGTATAACTTTCACTAAATAATTTCTTGCCAAAATCTAGTTTATCCTCCTTTTTTTGACCCAAATCATCTACAAGGTTCTCCAAAGGGAAAAATTTATTGTTTTCCTGGGCATTTAAGGGATCATTAATGTTTCCATCCTTAAAAAAAAATTTAACATGCATAACACTGTTTCTCTATACCACCTCCATACACAATTACAATGAATGCATGAGATGAAAGTTTTACTAAGGACAATGGAAAGGTAGACCAATGGCCAAAATAAGAAATAAATAAAAAACAAATAAAATTAACCCCACCAAATATAAGTCACGAGAACAAGGCTACCCAAAAAGATTAAAAGCAAAGGACATTCGAAAGACCAAGGTAGTAAATGTGGCCAAGGCTGTAAATTGTCGAGAATGAGGGCTTGAAGCTCATCAATGGAGGAAGACTATTCATCTTCCACTTGTAGAGCTCCAAGACACCTCCATGATTCTATTACTTCTCAACTCTATTTACTTTTATTTCTTCTAATATCCCTTCTCTTTTTCAACAACCTCATGTTTAAAATATTCCTTTTTATTCTCAAGATGTTGTTAATCCTTCATGTTTTTAAAATTCTTTTATTCCAACGTATGCTACTTATCCACCTAATTCTTCTACAACACCTGAAATGACTATTATGATGTATACTTTGTGTGACATGTAAAATCAAATTCAAATCCTTACCCAAGGGTCTCATAGGTCAAATAATAGGGTCACTCTTAAACCATTTGGCATATGAAGTGCTTGTATATCCTTTTCTAACAAGTAAATTTTAGCTCCAAAATTTGAAATGTTTAATGGAAAAGGAGATCCTTCACATCACATTAGAGCCATTTGTGCTTCTTATTTCTATTTTCATTTCATAATGACAAACTATTGACTAAGTTATTTTCATGGATCTTAAAGGACTATGACCTTGATTGGATCATGTTTTTCCAAGGGGATTGATGCATACCTTTATGAAATTAGTTGATTATTTATTGGCTCACTTTCAAATCAACATTTTCATGTGTATGTAAGCCTAGAATAAATATATAACATAAGGATCCTCTAAAATGGGAAAATGTATAATATCATTTTAGATCCAACATATACATAATATATCAATTTTCAATGCTATTTAAAGATATAGATAAGGGTCATGTGTGAAGGAATTTTTAAGTGATTTGAAATGATAATCTACATACATAATCTCTAACGATATATAAGGTGAAAGAACTTACTAGACCTTGCACATCATTAGAAGGTAAACACTTGAGTTATAAGGTTTTGGATACTTATCTAGGATTGATTTATCGATGCATCAATATCCCATATGGATTGTAGCATTTTATGATACATTATTTTAGGTAAAGTCAATCCATATGGTAGAATACCTAAGTGAACCACAATTTGGGAATCCAAAGGATATGGTGGAGCTCAATGGTACAACTCCATTTCTTGATCTTCAGAGAGTTTATGCTAA
Organism: Torreya grandis; assembly: GCA_037957365.1. NCBI lineage: Eukaryota > Viridiplantae > Streptophyta > Pinopsida > Cupressales > Taxaceae > Torreya > Torreya grandis. The sequence goes on from JARHVA010000061.1 coordinate 1,673,341, forward strand.
CTTTACTTCCATGGTGGAAGATAATTTGAACCATAATTCATCATATTATTCTAAGGTAGGATTCATAAGCATGAGTAAATCATATTTAATGTTGTTTATTATTTTATAAATGCATAGGATTCATCCTTTAAATAGAGGTATGGAACATAGACATAGTCATCTTAACTGACCTTTCACTCAAAATATATGTATAAATTGAATATTTAGGTATAAGTTTACATTTATATCTTGAAAATTATATAGTTTATTTTATAAATATAATTTCAAGATTTTTGAGAGTGGTTTCAAACCTCTAGGATTTATAAAAGATTCTAGTTTTTGGAGAATCCCTTCACACTGCAAAATTAGCCATATTTTAGGATTTTAGGGTTTTAAGTTTTAAAAGGTTTAGGAATAAATCATAAGAGGTATGGATTTGGTATGAAGGAATGACAGTGAATGAATAATCTCTCATAAAGTGCCATAATCTGACCCAACTTATGTATTCACAAACATACATTCAATAAGATTAATTATTTGATAAGACATATTAAAAAAAGTGTTGGTAAGCAAAAATAAAGTGTATACAGTGTGAAAGTTAATTATGAAAAATGAACTCAAATTAAATAAGGATAAAATGAAACTGTTGGTGACTATGTACTTATTAAGACCAAGGTTATTGCTGGGGTTTTATAATTACACCCTAGTTGAGAAGGGGATTATTTAGGTCCTCTCACTCGAATCTAGTCCAACATGGGATTGATCTTAGGCTATGGGTATCCTAATAATAGATCAGACCTCTAGAGAAGGTTGGATTCCTTTTGGATCTATCACCAATAATAAACCTAAACTAGCACTTACTTTGAATAGGGAGAGATATTTTAATAATAACATATGAAATCATGTAAAAAGAGGTGATGCACCAATGATTCGATCACTCAAACTTATAAAAGACACTATAGGATGTATTCAAGACCAAATAAAATTAGTATTACATATATATTCCACAATAAGGAATGAATCAATTATCAAACTAGCATGAGAGGGAAGATACCCACTTTCAATCTAGACAACAAATTGTAAATTACAATTATAATGACATGTGAGAGATACTAAGCACTTCATGAAGGCGAGAAAACTTAGACATAGATAAAGAACATACATTCACTTAACCATAGTATATGAATTCATAAGACACCCTTCAATCTAGCTTGCAAAATGATGGAACTCAATATTTATTGCATCAAAAGGTGTTACAATACAAAATTTTGGTAGAGTCTAGTCATACAAAAAAAAAGGGATATATTGCAAGGCTTAAAAGCCTGTATTTATAGAAAAGAGAAAGAGAGATAGCTATGCAATCAAAAAAAAGTCCAACCACTTTTAATGGATTAACAATCTCAAGGATGCTGAGTCATGGTCTTATCAGAAAAGAAAGTCTTGTAAAATAATTGAATGCTCTATTGATCTTTATCCATCCATCAGGTGTCCATTTTGGGAATCTACATCATGCTCTTGAGGACTAAATATTTATACCTTGGAATTGACATAGCATATTATTCTACTTTAGGCAGTTGTAAATATGTGCTTGTCTAAGAAATGACCATGCTAAAGGACAAGAAGTTTCCCATTAATTACATATCTACCCCAAAGAAATATTTGAGCACAAGTTTCATTATAAATTGAAAACCAATCCTATTTATTAGTTTTCCTATAGTTATCATATCGATGAGATGGAGTTTACTTACTTTTCAATCTTATTTTGACAAAATTCACCAACCCTTAGTCTGCTTTAGGTCTTATGAAGACCTATTTTGCCACTACTAAGCTTCAATGGCCCCCTTCGATCTAAAAATATACATTATGGTTCAATCCTAGGTTGTCTTTAAACTCAGCTCTTTATTATTTAATTGTCTTGGTTGAATACTAGCTCATCAACTTCCATAAAAAATGTCTTGGGCTTTCCCCTTATTTATTGGTTGTCAAAAATTAACCTGGATCATTAACATATCGATCCATCTCACTCTGTTAGATCCTACTTGTTTAGATGACCATTGATCATTGATCTTCTACTAATTGAATGCACTTATGCCACTTTTAATGCACGCATTTAATCCTTGGATTTGTTTACTTCTTTGACTCATGCTCACCAATAGATCTTTCTCATGATTGAAAGTGTGCTATTGATCTACCTAGGCCCATTAAATTTTCAATCACCACTCATCATTGGATCTTCTATATGATCGAATAAAGATTATTGATCTGAATATTTGAAATCAAATGGCTACATCATGAGGCCTCACTTTGAAATATACATGCCTATATTTAATGTCATTATGAACGTATTTGATAGCCATATGCCTGTCACTAAGATATCTAAAATTCAATTACTATCTTTTGTTCTTAAAACTTGACACTTGCACAAATATCTCATTGAATTTTTTACCTTAAGCTTTCCATTAGATCTTTGCTCAGATTGAACACAGACTGTTGATCTTGGACCCATTTGAATACAAATGGCTATTTTCCATGGCCTAAAATTTATGTTTGTGTAACTATCATTACTCTATTGGAATAGAAATTCCCTGGGCCATTTCCTTTAGACTCTTGTCTATGAGCTTTTCATTGAAGAAATGACCCTTTGGGTTTTGTCTTAGGATACTTTTTAAAAAATGATCCTTTGAAAAAATGATTTGGACCTTTTGGAAAATAAATACCCTTCAAAAATATGTTTTAGGACATCTAGCTTGAAAAAGTACCCTTCAAAACTTTTGCTTTGGACATTTTGGTAAAGAAATACCCTTCAGAAAAATGGTTTGTGATACTTTACTATAGAAATGACCATTTAGGATAATGTATAAGACACGTTGCTTGAAAAAGTATCCTTCAAAACTTTTGTTCTATATCACTTTCTCAAATAAATACCCTTTGGAAAAAGTGTTTCAAACACTTTTCTTGAAAAAATACCCTTCAATATTTTTATATTGAATAAAATATCTAAGAGAATTCAATTATTCAGGACTTTTGTTTTGGACAAAATGTCCAAGAGAATTTATACTTGGCCTTTTTTGATGCAAACAATTTCCCTAAAATAATTAGGTCTACAAAAATGTCCAAGAGAATTCATGCCTTTAGAAACTTTGTCTCGGATAATTTGTTTGAAAGAATCTTCAACACTTAGCCAAAAAAGGGTCCTAAAAGATTTGAACTTAGTAAAATAAAAGCCCAAAATAAATTTTCCAAGTAAGGACCTTAGCTAAAATAAAGGTTTTGTACTTAGCTTTTTGAAGGCCTATATGTTCTTCTGAACTCATGCTTGAAATGTTTCTTGATCCTTGAACACTTGAAAGAACTATGAAAACCTAAAGCTTGTGCAATTTGGTTCACGCTCTTGGATGCCTCAGATATAATGAAACCTATCTGGACCTTTCCATCTTATAATTTTTGTATAAATATACCAGAATCTCTAGGTTAAAAATAAGAATTAGTAAAGAAGATTGTTCACCATTAAATTGAATGGAAAAGAAGAGTGTATATATAGCCAAAAGATGTTAGTGTTAGTGGAGTTTGACAAATGTATTAACTCCCACTTAATATCACCTACACTAAACCTAAATAAGCTTAATTTTAGTGTAGCATGCTAATAACTATAGTTTCATATACAACTGGAAGCTAACAAAATTACATCTAAAAGCAAATTTATGTAATACACTAACACCCCCACCCCCCCCTTAAGCATAAATTAGGTTGATAAAAAATTTGGGTCCCAACAACTAAGCCTAATTAGGTACCCAAATAAAAAACAATATCTCAAAAAGTGGAGAAAGGAAGAAAACCCACTGGGAAAAAACTCTCCTTTAAAAAGAGATAAAAGACTAAAAGAAAAGTTAGGACTAGAAATCCCCACTCGAACACCCTTCCTTAAGCATAGATTAGGTGGGATGTAAAATTGGGTCCCATCAATGATGCCTGATGAGGTACTCAAGTACATAGTGATGATCTCAATATCCTACAAAATATGAAGGATGTGTGCCTCCATAAAGAAGAGAGAATCTATGTGCATAATGTTGTATGGAAAATGTTGTAGTAGGTCCCTCTACAACAAATGTTCTCTTCCTTTTAGAAAGAAAATACCATGAGCTATCAAACTACTGAACTCCCACTCAAGTGGAATGTAGATAAGAATCATGATATAGATCTCTAGAAAATGCTAAAATGTCTCTCTACTAATGCTAAAATGTATCAAAGTCCGATAAGGTATTTTTTTGAGACCCAATTTTATAGTCCACCTAAGCTATGCTTAAGGGGGGGGGTGGGTGTTTGAGTGGGGATTTCTAGTCCTACCTTATCTTCTAGTATTTTATCTCTTTTTGGATGGGAGTTTTTTCCCACTGGGTTTTCTTATTTTCTCCACCAAATACCAAACTTTTGGTTAGCCCATATCTACTCTGATACCATGTAAAAATATACCAAAATATCTAGGTTAAAAACAAACATCAACAAAGAAGATTGTTCACCATTAAATTGAATGGAAAAGAGGAGTGTACATATAGCCAAAAGATGTTAGTGTTAGTGTAGTGTGAGAAATCATTAACTCCCACTTAACATCACCTGTGCTAAACCTAACTAGGCTTAATTTTAGTGTAGCATGCCAATAACTGCACTTATATGTACAACTATAAGCTAACAAAAGTACATCTAAAAGCAAACTGATGTAATACACTAATAATTGTAGACCTATCCCTTGAAGATTAATCAAATCACACATTGAGCTTGCTTAAAGTGTTTCAAAATATTTTCAAAAGCTATATGATCTCTACTTGAGGTCTATAGGCTCATTGTGACATTGGGTCACTCTTCAATCAAGATCTTGCTCCTTCCATTGGACTCTTGGACTAGGTACATTTTTGGCATGTAGAACAAATTTGGTCAACATCTTTGGTGACTTAGCTAGGTAGCATGCCTTCTATGCTAAGAACTTGGACCATCTCTATGACTCTTGGATCATTTATATTATACATGGACCATTTACATGACTACAAGACATCCTTTTGACTTGCAAAACAAATAATTCCAACAAATAAAGAAAGAAACAAATTGAAAGGGAAACTAACCTAATAAAGTAAAGGAAACTAACCTAAGAAAAATCTATGCAAACAAAGAACTTATTTTTCATAGAACAAAAACAAACTAAAAGTGTTATAATAACACTTAGAACAAAATAAAAACAACTAACTATGTACAGGGGACTTAGCTTCCTCAATAACGGAGCTTTAGATGTATCTGATTGACTAGGATAGGAAGCTCTTCACCATCCATCTTTGGAAGATGGAAGGCAATATGATATTTATAGTTGGAGATTGTATATGGACCACTCTAGAGAGAGTAAAATTTAATGTGTCTTCATGGCTTAGCTCTATCCTCATCCCACATGAAAACAAAATCTCCCTCTTGAAAACTTCTTGAAGAAGCTCCTTTATCAAAAGATTTATTCACCATTGCTTGATGGGATTCCATTGCTAACATGGATTGATGTCTTGTATCTTCTAGCTCCATGAGCTCAGCATATCTAATTGTCATTAGCTTATTCTCCAAAATCTCAAGTTGATGCATTAGTTCCAAAGTAGGGAATTCAAGAGAAATAGGCATTCTTGCTTCTTTACCATATACTAACTTGTATGGATAATTTGAAATTGACCTCTTATAGGTGATCTTGTTAGCCCATAGAGCTGACTTTAGTTTTAGATGTCATGATCTCTGATTATCTTCAATAGTCCTCCTAATGATCTTTAACAAATTCTTGTTAATGGACTTAGCAAGGCCATTTCCTTGGGGATAATAGTTCGATGAGGTACTGAGGAAAACACTATGTTGAATTTATCATTGGATGATGTTAGATCCTAAAAAATCCATAGCATTATCATAAATTATGGTTGAAGGGACCCCAAATCTGGTAAGCAAACCTTCATAGAAGTCCAAAAAACTGGTTTCATTGGCTTCTTTTAATTCTACTAACTCTGTCCATTTAATAAAATAATTTTTGTTAGTTAGGATATATTTATGTCTTGATATTGAAGGAGGGTTAATATACCAATAAATTCCAATCCCTATTGGATTAAAGGTTGATTCACTAAAATTGGTTGGAGAGGTAAGGCTGCAAGCTTAACTTTTCCAACAAATATAACACATTATCTACATTTCCTAGTCCATGCATGACAATCACCAAATATACTTGGCTAGTAATACCCACCTCTCATGATCTTGTGGGCTATTATTCTTACTAAATAATGACCTCCACCATTTCCATCATGGAATTGATCAAACAGTCTCTGTTTTTGACCTAGTTCTATGCACCTTAGAAAGATGCCATTGATATCCTTTTTGAACAACACATTATCAACAAGAAAAAAAGGAATTGACTATAATATAAAATGTATTCTCTTTAAAGGGGTGAGATGAGAAGGATAAACTCCATCTTGTAAGTGTCTTACCATATCTTAGAACTAGCTGAAAGATGAGGTGTGATCATTTGACACCATAGCCAACTTGTTAGCCTTTTATAAATATTGGGCTAGGTGTTCACAAAGTAATTTGCCTCTTACTAGCTTTGTGACCTTGATCTCAACATCATATTCCATGACCTTGGTTATCCAACTAGCTATTTTATCATTTATATCCTTATTCAAGAGGAAATATTTGACACTTGGATGTGCAACCATCAAATGTATCTTATTATTGGACAACAAGTACCTAAACATTTTAAGAGACCTTATAACTAAAAGTACATGCTTCTCAACAAAAGAATACCTTGTTTCATACTCCTATAAGCCTTGACTAAAGAAGTCTATTGGATGCTCTAAATTATTTTTATTTTACTACATGAGAATACCTAAAATTGTGTCAATATTGGCATAAGTATACAAAAAGAAATCCTTGGTGAAATTAGGGTTCAGGAGTGTAGGAGCACTGGTCATAGCTTTCTTGATCTCTTCAATGATTATTACTCCTTTTTTAAACCAGATGAAACTCTAACCTTTATTTAACATAGCTATCAGTGGATTAGCTAAAGTAGTAAACTTTGAAATGTATCTTATTATGCAATTGATCTTGCCTGAAAATCTTTGCAAGGCTTTCTTGTGTTTAGGTAATGAAAGTGCAAGGATTAAGTTTATATTATAAGGATCTATGCTAGTACCATGATTGGAAATCACATGTCCACTAAGCTTACCTTCATGAACTAAAAAGGCACCCTTTTTGGGATTTAGAGATACCCCAAACTATCTAAATTTTTCAAATACTTGCTTGAGGTGAATCATGTGCTTAACTGCACTATCAAAGAATACTATTATGTCATCCAAATAAAGAAGTATAATCTTGTTAATGAGACCTTGGAATTCCATATCCATGTCTTTATAAAAAGTGGATCCATCATTAGATAAACCAAATAACATCTTTTTGTATGCAAATGTCCCCCACTTTGTGGTCAAGGTTATTTTGAATTGGTCTTCTTCTTTGACCAAAATCTGATTGTAACCACTGTAGCCATCCAATAAGGAAAACCTTTATGAACCCATAACAGACTATAAAATTTGTTCCATAGATGGAAATTAATGGTGATCTTTAAGAAAGGCCTTGTTTAGGTAATAAGAATTGACACACAATCTGATTTCACCATTCTTTTTCCATATTGGAACAAGGTTTGCCACCTAAGTTGAGTACTCAATTGGAAATATTATAGCCAACTCAATGAGCTTATGATGCTTAGCTCTCATCAAAGGTTCAATTTTTGGGTTAATAGGCCTTTGTATTTATCTAACTGGCCTAGTTTCATCTTCTAACTCAATGGTATGTTGAGCTAGACTTGGATCAAATCCTTTAAGGTCATTATACTACCATGCAAAGACATCTATAAAAATTTAACATAACTTAATAAAAGTTTCCTTCTCTAAATATGTGAAAACTTTGCCCAAATTTAAGCTCTTACTAGTTGCAATCTCCACATTTGTATAGTGTTCTTATTTGGTTGACAAAGATAACTTTTATTTTCTTAATTCATTATCTCTGCTAAATATGTTTTGAAGGGTGACTAACCCTTTAGGAAACTTATTTATCTTCAATTGCACAATCTAATCACCATACTACTACAAGTGGTTGTCTTGGTTCTTCGAGGAGAATTCAACTTCCTCTTGTAAGAACCCAAAAATCTAACTATCATCTTCAAATACTTTCCAATTTTCATGGTTGTCTTGGAAAAAAGGCCTTACCATAACCTTGATGTGTGATTGGACCTTTTCATTCTTTATGTCATCTAGGATACTAAATTGTGACCCAATGGAAGCCAACCTGTCTGCATATTTGTTCTTATTTCTTGATATGGCACAAATATTAAAATCTTTAAAGTTTTTGAGTAAGTCCCATAATCTATGATTATAAGATCTAAGTAGTGTATTCTTACATATGTTAAGTCCTCTCACTTGGTGAACTACTAGTTCACTATCACAAAAAACTTATTAAGTTACTGACTTTCATTTTTCTTGCCCATTGCAAGCCATCCACTAGTGCTTCATATTCAAAAAAATTATTGGAAAAACCAAAATGAAACTTTAGAAAAGAAAAATACCTTTGATTGGTTGGAAAAATTAACATCATTCTAGACCTAGTGCCATGTTTGTTCTTAGATCCATCAAAATATAGTTTCCATAGTCCATCACTAGGCTGATCATCTTTCATCAATGTTGGAATTAGTGCATCTTTTCATGAAGACAATAGACACCAAGTCATTCTTCTTAAATTAACATGTAGGGATCATGTCCATGCAAATTATATTCCCACTCGTCAAGGAAAAGATCTAAAACTCCATTTAGAGATGACTCAGTTTCCACCTAACTATTTTCTAGTACCTTGTCTGAGATAACACAATTAGTATTCATCATACTTGGCATATGCAACTCTAAATGAAATCTTTCAATAGGTTCAGAATGTATTATTACCTTAGTACCATACCTAATTTTGATCATTAAATATGTCCAATCAGCTAGTAGCAAATATCTCCAATCTTTGAAGTAAAGTCTCTTGATAGACACATGGTAAAATAGGGAAGCATGCCCACTACAAGTACATCTTGATGAAAGTAGTCTGATAGCCACATTATATTGAGTAACATTATGAACATAACATAGATTGGAAAAATCTTAGATATGCTCAATAAAGTTGTTTTATCCCATTCTCCTGAGAACAAAGGGATATTTTTTAGGGCAGACACATGAATGTCATCATATTGGGCCAAATTTAGGGGACTACCCCTATTAAATAAAACAAACACTTGATTTTTGATAACCATTTGGGCAAAAGGGATTTGGATTATAAGGACAATAAATTAGACTAAAATAATAGGATAACTAGAAGATAAATGTTTCTTTTAAGGATAAGGGGTTGTCTTACTGAATCTTTATATTTTATAATAAGTAGAAAGTAATTCAATGTGTTAAAAAAGAGTACCTTTACTTGATGATCTTGTTGTAACCTTTGACATGAAAGCATTTTCTAAAGGATTCTATTAACTTTATGAATTGAAGGATTTTTAACTTTTGATGATGGTAGATGTCTCTTCTTTTTGCAATTTTTTTATTTTCAATCTTCAAACTTCAATTATACCAAAGAAACTTGGTCCCACTGGGCATGCCAAAACTGTTGGGGTTCTAGATTTACACCATAGTTGAGAAGGGGATTGTTCAGGTCCTCTTATTCAAATCTAGGCAAACATAGGACTAATCCTAGGTTGTGGGTATCCTAATAATGGATTAGACTTTTAGATAAGTCTAAATTTATTTTGGATCTATCACTTATTGTAACACCAAAAATACGTCACACACACGTATGTAACTCCCTGTGTTGAAACCCCCTGAACCCATTTTAATAATAATAATTAATCTCCATAACCCATACTTTTACCCCTCACACATTTAATTAATTTAAAATACTTGAGTTAATTAAAAACCCCTATTGCCACCTTACCTGGCCACCTCGCCCTATGACTAATTCTCCCCTGATGAGTCACCTCAAGACCTGGTCCCCTTATCCTAACTACCCAAGACTTATTCCCACTCCCAAACTAAATTCCTGAACAACTACTTCCTTCCTAACCTCTTATTTTTGCCATTTTATAATGGGTGTCACACTTGGCACACATAAAAATAGAAAATAGGTCAAAAATAGAAATGTTTACCTATCTAGGGCCACCAATGTCAATCAACCCATGGTTGGCATCAATGGGATACCTATTAACGTCAGTGAGATCGTTGATGTCAGCAATATAAGCCAAACTCCAACCTATGGTTCAGGTCAGTAGATATTAATAAAATCAATTCTTACTCTCATTCAGGCTCTCAACATTCTATTTTTTGACATCCATGCTTACAATCACTTTACTGTAAGTCAATCACCATCATCAACTAAGCTCTTGAGGACCAATAACATCTGCTTATTCCTCTATTCATGCATTCAAGTTCAAACTCTCAAATAGAAACCATCAACCTGGCACTTATCATTCAGTAACCACCATAACTACATATATTACTGATACTGTAGGTCATTTAAATATTTATTCTTTCATTTCTTTATATCTACCCTACATTACTTTATGCACTTATGACCGTACTCCCATGAGGGAGTTACAAAGCTTCTTTGCTTGTTTTCCCTTACTTGCATATCAAACCTTTGACTAGACTTAACCAAGCCATAAAATCCCTCTCCTAAGTCGCTCAACCTCTATGACCTAATTTAAACCATTTATTAGACCCAAAAAAGCCTTTTGTAACCTCCCAGATAATTATTTCCCCTACCAACCTTAACTTACATCAGTCACCTCACTACCAACCTCGACAACCTAATCGACATTAGTTACCTCACTACTGATCTCGATAGCCTAACTGACATCGATCACACACCTATCGATGTCAGTGACTGTCAATTCCTTAGCCTCTTCAAAACCTACCTAGATAACTTCTAAAACACCAACAAAGCACCTAATTTGTACCCTACCACTCTCTACTATGTACATGTTGTTAAAAATGGCAATTTTATCTCTCTTTTACTCTCTATTTACCTCTCTTTTAGTTATTCATTATTCTTTTCCCTCTCAAAAGTGGAATATCATCTCTAGTGAAGTTTCACACTTCCTGTTAGGGTGTGGAGCTAAAAGCTTCACCAAGGAGCAGACTTTAACAGGTTCGGGTCTACACAGACACCGGCGTCGGTCAGGAGCGACTGACGTCGGTCAGATGCAGTTGGAGAGACGCCGACATCGATAGAGGATCGGCCGACGTCGGTCACAGGCAAGTAGCAGGAACCGGCGTCGGTTTCCTGTGTGTCTAGAAAGCTATTTCCATGGACAGAAGTGAGTGTTTGCATGATGAGTTTGAGTTGTAGTCTTAAGCTCGCGTCTCTATTATTAGTAATATTATTTTTAGAGCCCTTGTTCAAGTGGCTTAACTATTTGTTGTAAGTGCATGCTCAATTCTCCTAATTCTATATTAGGATAGATCTTCTTAGCTCATAATATATAATAGTGTAAGGTAATGTAAAGTAGAAGACATTGTTGAATGTTGAAGAACAGTACATAATTGAATCAATCCAGGTTTGTTGGAATTGATTGTTCTTGAGAGAGAGAGCTCTTGAGGAATAAAGATCTATTGAGATATATATACATCTAGGAGAGGTGTGGAAGAAAGAAGCTTTCTTCAATTGTATCCCTTTTGTAAAGAGTTTGTTAATACAAGTTTTCAGGGTGGTTTCTTGTATCTCTTGTTCTTGCTATTTATCATTCTAGTTACTTGTCAATCTGACTTAATTCTACATTTATTACTTTCACAAGTGTAATCTATTGTTGGTTGATCCCCAACAAGTGGTATCAGAGCTCAAGTTCACTGACAGGTGGTTCAGATCTGTGTAGTGTGTATTGATTACAGGTTCTCACAGGGGTTTCTGCAGGGATTTCTGTTTGAGTGGGAGAAGCAATGGCAGATGAAAGTAAACTGAGAATGGAGAAGTTCAATGGCAAAAATTATCAACATTGGAGAATGCAGATAGAGGATTATATGTATCAGAAAGATCTCTACTTATCGTTAGGTAGGGTTGCAAAGAAACCCAAAGACATGGAGGATGAAGAATGGGAAGTTCTTAACAGAAAGGCTCTGGGGTCTATAAGACTGAGTTTACCATCCACTGTGATATCTAATTTATCACAGGCAAAGTCTACGGTAGAGTTGATGACTATGTTAGCAAATATGTATGAAAAACCCTCAGCTTCTAATAAGGTATATCTTATGAAGCAACTATTTAATTTGCATATGAATGAAGGTGGATCTATTTCTACTCATCTGAATGATTTCAATGGAATTGTGAATCAATTAAGTTTAGTCAATATAGTGTTTGATGATGAAATAAAAGCTCTTTTAATATTATGTTCTTTGCCTGAAAGCTAGCATGGCTTAGTAATGGCAGTTAGTAATACTGCATCTGCATCAAATATTTTGAAAGTAGAGGATGTTGTTAGTGTTATCTTGAATGAGAAAATACGCAGGAAAAGCACAGAAGAGACTTCTGGGAATGCTTTAAATTTTGAGAGCAGGGGAAGGCATAAAGAAAGGAGCAAAAGGAGATCAAGATCTAAGTCTAAGGTGAGAGGAAGATCCAAATCCAGGAATGGCAGGAAGCCACAATGATGGAATTGTGGAAAGATTGGGCACATAAGCAGAGATTGCTAGTCAAAGCCTAAGGAGGACAATCAACACGAAGGAAAGGAAGAAGCCAAGGTTGCAGGTATTGCACAAGATGCTTTAATTTTCTCTTTGCATAATAACATAGAATCTTGGGTGTTAGATTCTGGTGCATCTTTTCATGCTACCCCTAATAGGGAGTATTTTAGTGACTATATCCATGGAGATTTTGGAATAGTGTATCTAGGGGATGATGAGCCCTATAAAATAATTGGCAAAGGTAAAGTACAGCTGAAGATGCAGAATGGCAACACATGGGTGTTGAGAGATGTGATGCATGTCCCTAGCTTGAAGAGAAATTTGATTTCTGTAAGAAAGTTAGGGGATGAGGGTTGTACAGTAACTCTCACATCAGAATCTTAGAAGGTGACCAAGGGTGCACTTGTTATGGCCAGAGGTAAGAGAGAAGGTACTCTCTATTTGTGTAATTGTGTTACTAACAAATCTCCTTCTGTATTATTTGCTTCAGATGTGGATGCTAAATTGTGGCACTCAAGGCTTGGCCACATGAGTGAGAAGGGGATGTCAATTCTTAAGTCCAAAGGTATGCTTTCAGATTTAAAAGGCATAGATCTAGAGTTTTGTGAGCACTGTGTATTTGGAAAATAGAAAAGGGTTAGTTTTCTCAAGACTGGGTCTACTAAGAAGAGGCATAAGTTGCAGCTTGTTCACACAGACGTGTGGGGACCGGCTCAGGTTGCTTCCATTGGAGGATCACAGTACTATGTATCTTTCATAGATGATGCTACAAGGAAGGTATGGATCTATTGTATTAGGAGAAAATCTAATGTATTTGAGACTTTTAAGATATGGAAAGCTATGGTTGAGAATGAAACAGGTAAAAGATTGAAGTGCCTGAGATCTGATAATGGTGGTGAGTTCTGCAGTCATAAGTTCAGAGATTATTGTTATATGCATGGAATCCGTAGGCAAAGGACAGTTCCAAGGACACCTCAGCAGAATGGAATTGCTGAAAGAATGAACAGGACAATAATGGAGCATGCAAGAAGTATGAGATTGCATGCTGGTTTGCCCTTATAGTTTTGGGCACAAGCTGTTGACACTGCAGTGTACCTGATTAACAGAGGACCCTCTACATCTCTGGATGGTGGAATTCCAGAAGAGGCATGGACAGGTAAAAAGGTAGATCTCTCATATCTCAAAGTTTTTGGTTGTGAAGCCTTTGTGCACATAGATAAAGAAAATAGAAAGAAGCTTGATGCTAAGTCTATGAGGTGCACATTTATTGGCTATGGCTCAGATGATTTTGGTTACAGACTGTGGAATCTGGAAACTAACAAAGTAATTAGGAGCCGTGATGTTGTTTTCAATGAAAGAGTGATGTATTGTGATCAGCTAAAGAAGTTGAATCAATCTGAGCAGAGCAATGGTGAATTGGATGAGGTAAAGGTCCAATATGAGCTCGTGGGAAAAAGAAATAATCACTTGCAGGAAAACACAGAGACCGACGTCGGCAAGTTAGGAATCGGCGTCGGTAGTACAGAGATCGGTGTCAGTAGGACAGAGATTGACGTCAGTAGGACAGGCACCGACGTCGGTCATGCAGAATCGATGTCGGCAAGTAACAGGTCTAGAGGTGACCGAGGTCGGTCACTGTCAAAAAATTTGGGTGGACAGCGTGTTGTGGATGAGTCTCAGACACCCATCAGGAGGTCAGAAAGGGTGAGTAAGCCTCCAATTAGATATTCTCCTTCTTTATTTTATTTATTGCTAACTGATGGTGGAGAACCAGAGAGTTTTGAAGAAGCAATATAGGTGGAGTCCAAGAGTCAGTGGGAGCGTGGCATGGTTGAGGAGATGGAGTCCTTAAGAGAGAACCAAACATGGGATTTGGTTGAGTTGCCAGCTGGTAAGAGGACATTGAAGAATAGATGGACCTACAGGTTGAAGGAAGGTGAGAATGAAAAGATGAGATACAAGGCCAGGTTAGTAGTCAATGGATTTGCACAGAAGCCAGGTATTGACTTTGGTGAGATTTTTTCTCCTGTTGTTAAAATGACTTCAATAAGGGTTGTATTGTCTTTGGTTGCTTTTGAGGATTTGCATCTTGAGCAGCTAGATGTTAAGATAATGTTTCGTCATGGAGATTTGGATGAAGAAATTTATATGGAACAGCCAGAAGGATTTGAGGTCAAGGGTAAGGAGAAGTTGGTGTGCAAATTGAAGAAAAGCTTGTATGGCCTCAAGCAAGCTCCAAGGCAATGGTACTTAAAATTTGACAGGTTTATGACTGAGCTTGGCTACAGTAGGTGTCAATTTGACCATTGTGTGTATTTCAAGAGATTTGATAATAGTAGATATATTATTCTATTATTGCATGTAGATGATATGCTGGTTGCAGGATCACACATGCAGGATATCTTTGAGCTTAAGGTGAAATTAGCTCAAACATTTGCCATGAAGGATTTGGGAGCAATGAAGAAAATCCTTGGCATGAGCATTAAGAGAGACAGGAAAAATCACAGGTTGATATTGTCTCAAGAAGATTATGTGAACAAGGTGTTGGAGAGGTTTAATATGCAGGATGCAAAACCGGTAAGTACACCTATGGTTGGACATTTTAAGTTGAGTAAAGAACAATGTCCTAATTCACATGATGAGGTAGAGTACATGAGCAGAGTTCCATATTCTTCTGCAGTAGGGAGTTTGATGTATGCAATGGTGTGTACTAGACCAGATATTGCCCAAGCAGTGGGAGTGGTAAGTAAGTATATGGCCAATCCAGGTAAGGAACATTAGAAAGCAGTTCAGTGGATCCTTAGATATCTGAGAGGAACCAACAGTAAGCATTTGTGCTATGGAGGTTCAGATACTTCTCTACATGGTTATGTAGATTCAGATATGGCAGGGGATTTGGATGGCAGGAGGAGCACTACAGGTTATGTTTTCACTGTAGGTGGAACGGCAGTTAGCTGGATATCTAAGTTGCAGAAGGTTGTTGCCTTGTCAACTACAGAAGCAGAATATATTACAGCCACAGAGGCTAGCAAGGAGATGATATGGATGACACGGTTCATGGATGAGCTTGGTAGGGAGCATGAGAGTTGCAAATTGTATAGTGACAGTCAGAGTGCAATCCATTTGGCTAAAAATTCAGCCTTTCATTCAAGAACAAAGCACATACAGCTAAGGTACCACTTCATACGACAGGTATTGGAAGATGGTGAGTTGAAGCTAGAGAAAATCCATACAGATAGGAATCCTGTGGATATGTTAACCAAGCCGGTTACTAAGGAAAAGTTGAATCTTCATTCAACTTCTATTGGTCTTCATGATTGAGTTGAAGATGGAGGAGATAGAAGATGTTGCTGTACAGGTACTGGTGCAACTGTTTATCTCCAAGTGGGAGATTGTTAGGGTGTGGAGCTAATAGCTTCACCAAGGAGCAGACTTTAACAGGTTCAGGTCTACATAGACACCGGCGTCAGTCAGGAGCGACCGACGTTGGTCAGATGCAGTTGGAGAGACGCCGACGTCGGTAGAGGATCGGCTGACGTCGGTCACAGGCAAACAGCAGGAACCGGCATCGATTTTCTGTGTGTCTAGAAAGCTATTTCCGTGGATAGAAGCGAGTGTTTGCATGATGAGTTTGAGTTGTAGTCTTAAGCTCGCGTCTCTATTATTAGTAATATTATTTTTAGAGCCCTTGTTCAAGTGGCTTAACTGTTTGTTGTAAGTGCATGCTCAAGTCTCCTAATTCTATATTAGGATAGATCTTCTTAGCTCATAATATATAATAGTGTAAGGCAATGTAAAGTAGAAGACATTGTTGAATGTTGAAGAACAGTATAGAATTGAATCAATCCAAGTTTGTTGGAATTGATTGTTCTTGAGAGAGAGAGCTCTTAAGGAATAGAGATCTATTGAGAGATCTATACATCTAGGAGAGGTGTGGAAGAAAGAAGCTTTCTTCAATTGTATTCCTTTTGTAAAGAGTTTGTTAATACAAGTTTTTAGGGTGGTTTCTTGTATCTCTTGTTCTTGCTATTTATCATTCTAGTTACTTGTCAATCTGACTTAATTCCACGTTTATTGCTTTCACAAGTGTAATCTATTGTTGGTTGATCCCCAACACTTCCTAAAACAAGCACGTCACTTGGTAGTCCACTCATTTATTTGCTAACAAACATCTTGTGCTAGTGTTTTCTTATCTATAGGTATCCCTCCTCAGTTAAATAGGAGTTCTTACAACATCTGGATATGGTGTGCAAACCAAATCTAGGTTCATTCTAATCACTTATCCCCATCCTTCTCTTTGTTTTCTTTTAAATTTAAAATAGACAAAATTTAGTGAAATATTTCTGGCATGCCCAGTGGGACCTTGGAGTTTTCCTTGGGTTCATTTCTTGTTTTAAAAATTCATATAGGTGCATTATAGTGAAATTTCATTTCTTGCACTTCTTTCTTTTTCTGTTTATTTTTTAACTTAAAAATTCAATATCTTATTTCTCTATTTAAAATGCATTAAAACTAAAATATTATTTCTTTTCTCCTTGCCTCTAAAAATAATTTGTCATTTTCTTTTACAAAAAAAGAAAATCTCTTCTTTACTTCCTCTTGCATGCACATTAGGATAGTGAAAGTCATATTCTAAGTTAAGCACGGGATACACTGAGAGGGGGGAGGGTGAATCAGTATATCATATATCTTATAAAACTTTCCCTTAACCAAATTCCACTTAATCAAACATTCAAGATATGTAATAAAATTCAAACAATAAACACCACACAAGATAGAGGGAGACACCAGATATAACATGGAAACCCAATGTGGGAAAAACCGCAAAGAACAATCTCAAATATATGAATGAGCACCAACCCAAACAATATTCACAAGCACCAACTTGCAAGAGCACCAACCCCTTTGCTAAGCACCAACCCAATGACTATTCATGAGCACCAACCCATAGGAGCACCAACCCCTTTGCCGAGCACTAACCCAACAACAATTCATGACCACCAACCCATAGGAGCACCAACCCCTTTGCTGAGCACCAACCCAACAACAATTCATGAGAACCAACCCATAGGAGCAACAACCCCTTTGCTGAGCACCAACCCAACAACAATTCATGAGAACCAATCCATAGGAGCACCAACCCCTTTGTGTATACCACACACCTATCTCTTAATGTTTTTATCTCAACAAATGATAGTTCATTACAACATCTCTTTCCTCTCTCTCACCTTTGCTCTTCTAAGCTAGATATAACAAATACAAATCATATTCATTTCTCACAATTGCTCTTCTAAGCTCAATATTACAATATCAAATCAACCTCTCTCACACATATTACAAATGGCTTCTCAAGCCTTTATTTATAGCTTTCCAAATGACCTTTGGCCTTTCCCTTTTGTGACCCTTCAATCTTCATGAAAAATGGTGCCAAACTTGTCTGACCCTTCATATCCTTGCCTTTGAAAAGTCATGTGGTGACCCTTCATGAGCAAAAACATCCTTCCCTCTTTTGTCCTTATCTTGGTGACTTTTCATATTCCTCAAAGTGTCCCTTCATAAGAAATTGTGCCCTTCCTATTTTATCTTCACTTGGTGACTCTTGGAATTCCCCAGGATGACTCTTCATGGGAAAATACGTCCCATCCTTCTTTTGTCTCATATGCAACCAAAAATATATTCATTAATATTAAATAAATATCAACTCACATTAGCCAAGATATATCTATTATAAACAACATTAAATGCAATGGGGCCTTTATCACTAATAATGCTAGACCTTTAACATCAATGACAATATTTCCAACAATCTCCCCTTTTGTCATTGATGGCAACCTCAATCCTGAAACTACCACATCCTGTCACCTGCACATACTATCATCTAAAAACATATAGTAACTCCCCCTTATTGTAGTAACCTGTACCTATTCTCTATACCTATTTCTGCACCTGTACCTGTACCTATTATTCTCCCCCTTTGACATCAATGGCAAAGGGCCTACTTGGAGCTAACACTTAGCTCCCCCTCAATTGATGCTGAACATCAATGGCATGAAGAAATAGAAATTACTCCCAACTCCTCTTGTAGATCTTTGAATGTATCCTTTGATCGTGCCTTTGAGAAGATATCTGACAATACATACACATTGTTTCCTATCCTTTGAGCATCTGTAATAAACTCATTTGAATATTTTATTCTAATCTCACAACCTTTTTCATAAAACTTTAATGTGTATCCCTGAACACATATTTGACTTACACTTAATAGATTGTGCTTACAAAACATTCTTAGTCTTGGTTCTACTATTATCCAAACTTAAAGTACCTTTTCCAGCTATCTTGGCAGTTGTTTTATCTTTGAAATTCACTATGCCACTATTTATCTTCTTTACTCTTATCTCTTGTCATATGCCTCGAACATCCACTAACAACGAACCATGGCTGATCTTCATTTCTTACATGCAAAGCTGTCTATACCAACAAAGAATCTTCAGGTTGTTTATTCTACCATGAACATGTCTGAACCTTCTTCGTAATGGGGTTTTGAAACTCTGATCCTCCTTGATTGAATCTGCATGAGTATCCTTTTCCTTCTTTTTGAAACTATTAGCTCTTTTTAAACATTCTAATTTCTTATGACCATAATCATTTGAAACACTTTAAAATTTTTAAACACTACATATGCAAAAATCATTCTAATAGCCTCAAACCAAAATACTGATGCAAAATTTTCTTCAAAAATCTATTCCCTCAAAAGATATACAAATTAATCTGCCAACTTACCTTCTTGTCATGCAACATAGCCAAGACCCAATAGCATCCACCATGCTTTAATTTTTTTTAAAAGTGTCTCCTTGAAGCCTAGAAGAGACACCGCACACAAAAGGGTCCTAGAAACAAATCTCAGGAGATTCCAACATCTCCTCTATTTCTTCCTTAATTTTCTTTTGTTTTTCTTTTAGAATTTGTTTAAGCATGTCTAACCTTTTTGACTTATTAATCTTAACATTTATGATGTTTTTCATCTTCTCAACTTTTACAACTATCTTATCTTGACTAAGCTCATGCTCAAATGTAATAAGAGATTCTTTACAATCCTTCTTATCTGATTCTTTATCTACTATAGCAATTAATTCATTTTCACTCTTAAACTCAACTTGATCAACCTTTACTATTTTAGGTCTCCAAATCTGAATTTGTCTTTTCTCATATTTTCTAGGGGCTCTATATCCTTTGACATACCATGAATATCTCTTTACTTTATTTTGACATAATTTAGCAATATAGCCAATCTCATGACAATAAAAGCAAACAATATTTCTCATACCTTTTTCTTGAAAGTGACTGAGATCTCCTTTTGATTGATTGCTTCTCCTCATATAGTCTCTTACCCTATGACCAACATGATAACAAACAAAACAATGGCCATGAAAAGAATTTGAAAAATTTAAAGCGTTGGGCTGCCTGATTGGCTTGTTTAATTTTCCTTCAAAACTTGCATCTTTCTTTCCTTGGACTAATATTTCATGATCTTTCTCAACCTTGATTATAAGCTTCTCATGATTATCCTTTAAAGAACCTAACTCAACCTTCAACTGATTACACTCTTCTTCTCTTGATGTTAAAATTGAATTTGCAACCTCTAACTGATTCTTAAGATCCTAAATATATATATCTTATTTTCTTTTACTTCTATAGCCAACTTAGAATCCAAGATACACACCTATTCCTTAAGAGCCTCAACCATAAATTTCAACTCTTGATTATCCTTTTTAGCTGCTTGGCCATCTTATGCTTTTATTGGATCTACCTTCAAGCTGTTAAACCCTTTCTGAAGGAACTTGCTCTGATACCAATTGATAAGCACGGGATATACTAAGAGGGGGGTGAATTAGTATATCATATATCTTATAAAACTTTCCCTTAACCAAATTCCACTTAATCAAACATTCAAGATATGTAATAAAACTCAAATAATAAACACCACACAAGATAGAGAGAGACACCAGATATAACATGGAAACCCAATGTGGGAAAAACCATGGAGAACAATCTCCAGTATATGAATGAGCACCAACCCAAACAATATTTGCAAGCACCAACTTGTAGGAGCACCAGCCCCTTTGCTGAGCACCAACCCAACAACTATTCATGAGCACTAACCCATAGGAGCACCAACCCCTTTGCCGAGCATCAACCCAACAACAATTCATGAGCACCAACCCCTTTGCTAAGCACTAACCTAAAAACAATTCATGAGCGCCAACCCATATGAGCACCAACCCCTTTGTGTATACCACACACCTATCTCTTAATGTTGTTATCTCAACAAATGATAGTTCATTACAACATCTCTTTCCTCTCTCTCACCTTTGCTCTTCTAAGCTAGATATAACAAATACAAATCATATTCATTTTTGACAATTGCTCTTCTAAGCTAGATATTAGGATATCAAATCAACCTCTCTCACACATATTACAAATGGCTTTTCAAGCCTTTATTTATAGCTTTCCAAATGACCTTTGGCCTTCTCCCTTTGTAACCCTTCAATCCTCATGGAAAGTGGTGTCAAACTTGTATGACCCTTCATATCCTTGCCTTTGAAAATTCATGTGGTGATCCTTCATGAGCAAATATGTCCTTCCCTCTTTTGTCCTTATCGTGGTGAGTTTTCGCATTCCTCAAAGTGTCCCTTCATGAGAAATTGTGCCCTTCCTCTTTTGTCTTCACTTGGTGACTCTTGGAATTCCCCAAGATGACTCTTCATGGGAAAATGTGTCCCATCCTTCTTTTTTCTTTACCCCATGGCTCTTTGACCTCTCCATGGGCCCTTCTTTTGTCTCATATGCAACCAAAAATATATTCGTTAATATTAAATAAATATTAACTCACATTAGCCAAGATATATCTATTACAAACAACATTAAATGCAATGGGGCCTTTATCACCAATAATGCTAGACCTTTGACATCAATGACAATATTTACAACATTCTATTCCTATTTCCTCTTTGTTTTCATTTAAATCTCAACATTTCAGATTTGGGTTTAAAACTTACTACATTTCATAGTTTGTTTGTTGCATATTAACTCACCTAGTTAATTACAAGTATTTTGAATAAATTGTAGTAAACCTATGTTACACAACCAAATCACATTCATATAAACAAGCATCAAAACTCACCTGAGAAAAGGCCCATTAGGATTTCATCACCTGGTGGATCACTTTACCCTACCCGACTATCCTACTTAGATTTCACCACCAAGGGGAGAACCCACTCTATTCTCTGGTGGAGTATAATCTCTAGACAGAAGGTATATTTTGTCTAAGTAACCTAGCTCAGCTCTAGGTTCATGAAGTGTGAAGAGCAAGCTCCTATAACAAGCCATGTACTTGGTCTAACATAGATTCCATCTTGAGCACCAAAACAAACTTGAAACTAGCTCTAGATTTCTTTCTAGTACCTTCGATAACCAAATTATCTTCTCACTATTTGATTAAGGCATAAGCCAGCACAAGACTAAAATTAATCTCTAGCACTTAATAATTATTTGCTGCATATTCTTTTTCTCCTTTTCAATTGCCTTCTATATTTTTGAGTTGGTAAGGACATTTTTCTATTGATTCACAAAATCAATACTCTTTTTAAAGCTTAGTTTGTATAACCTATTATCTCAAGTTTTCTGAGTGTTATTCCTTCTTAAACAGACCTTTTACATCCAATATTTTACCTTTTTTAAGCTTTTGATTTCTTAAAACATTAGATCTTCCATTTCTTAGGATTTTATAGTGACTAACATCGGTTAACATTACCGGTATCGACATACTTTACCTATCAACATCGATTATTCCATTGACGTCAACGAACTGTTCCTATCAACATCGGTCATATTTACTGATTTTGGTGACTATGTAGTTTCATTTTCTCAAAATAACAAGCTAAAATAACCCATTTTATTTCACTCAAACCTAGTTTTTCTTTATTCTATTTAAAATATAGAGAAGTAAAACCATTTAAACCACCTCTTGCATGGTATTGAAAATGAGCTCAAGCCAAAATTATTGACAATTACGCAATCTAGAAACCACTTCCACCTTCCCCTCTTACTTCTAATTCTATCATGGTGCATACTTTAGATACAGAGCATACTCCCAGCCCTAACCAAATTCCCATTGTACCTGAGGGAGATCAAGATTTTGATAAATTTCTTGATCTTAATGTGGTAGCCCTTCAACATTACCTTGCTATGAGTTGAACCTATAATTATATGGGTAATCTAATCTATGGTATGCCAACCTCTTTTATGGATACAACCTTAGTTTTAGTTGCATCCACTATTTTTCCCATGGTTACCCAAACCATCTCTTGGACAAGTAACCCAACTATAAATAATGTCTAAAATGTGGCATCTCCAATTGCCCAATCCCACCTAAACACTGGTGTAACTTCCCTACTTTCACAACCACAAATTGTTCAACTAAGTCACACCCCATTCTAAAATTTAGTGGTACCTATTCCATCTACCCTCACACCTATAATTACCTAAGTTACAACTCACCCTTCATCCAGTCTAACCATGCCGATAATTCAACCTATAATAACAACCAACCAAGGCATAGTCTCCAACCCAATGGGACAAGTCCCTTTTCTTTTTACACCTTAGCCTATGATTCATAATCCTTATATTTCCCCAATACAACCTTAAAACTTTATGTCATATGCTCCCTCTACTTCCTATCATCTTCCCTATAACTTAGGAGGAATCCCTCAAACTAATCCCCTTGTAGAGCTCATTAAGATGCTAATGGACAAGATGTCTAACTTAGAGACATCCATTTCTAGTTCAAAGAATGTACTATCTTATGATCAAATATACAATGAACCAATCTACCCTTTTGTGCCTATTTTCCCTTATGCAAGCCAATGGGAACTCCCTAAATTTACTCATTTTTAGAGTAAAGAGGAGCCAAAATAACACTTATAAGCATTTAGACATGATTTTTATTTTATAGGACATGATAATGCCATACTAACTTCACACTTTCCCTATGTCTCTTTCAGGTGCTACCTTGGATTGGTATAAATCTATACCTCAGCACTCTCTTTTCTTGTTACCCAACTTGCACAAATATTTCTAGACCATTTCTATATTAACATTTCTAAGAAGGTTTCTAAAATAGACTTATATTCTATCAAACAATTTGATGATGAGTCTATTTCTGATTTTATCGCTTGTTGGAGAAGCTTGATCAATCAACTCTCCTTCTCCTTACCCCAACCAATGCTTATTGAGATTTTCTCAAGGGCATGTGATAAGCACATCTCATCCACAATTTAGGGACAAACTTTCTACACATTTGATGAAGCTTTTACAATGGCACAAAAACTTGAGGTTCATGTTATTGATGAATGCAAAGTCAAGTTATGTAATAAGAATCCCAATACTAAGACAAATGACTCCTCCTCTAAAACCTCTCCCTCTAATAAAAAGGCTAAAGGCTCCACTAACATGGTGGTCATTAAGTCAGCCTCTTCCACAACCACAAACTAATCGAATACTTTGAATTCTCAAAATATGACCAAGCAATTCCAATAACGATATGAACAAAGACAATACACTCCCATTCAGGAATCATATACATCCATTTTGGAGAAACTATTGCAGCAAGGTGTCATAACCCATCCTTAGATTAAACCTCTTATATAGTTCAACCCTTCCCATCCTATCCCAACTTGGTACAAGGAAGATGAGTTTTGTGGTTATCATCAAGTTAAAGTTCATAACTCTAATAATTGCAAGATGTTCAAGAAAATTGTTCAAGATATGCTTGATAGATGTGAGCTTATCTTGGATAATCCTAACACACCTCCCAATCAAAGTATAGATGTGTTCAAACACCCATTTCCTAACCATTCACCAAACCATAATATTTTCCACTCCACAACTAACTTAGGTGATTATAATATCTATATGGTTAATATGGTCTTTCCTTTATCTTCAGTTCAACCTTCCCCTCAACAAGAGACACCTATTTCATTGACTCCTCCCCCACATGCAGTAGCATATATTTTTCCCATCCTTCCTCCTCAAGTAGAAGATCTTATTTCACCCATTATTCTCCCTCAAGAGGAAGAGCCTCCTTTGCCACTCCTTTTTCCATGTGAGGAGCCTGTAATCCCAATTTTGTTTTCACCAATATTACCTTACCTCTTACTGCTTGAAGACCACACTCTACCAGTTCCTCAACCACATGTTGAAGGGAAAATCATTCCTACATTATACCCTCTCAAGGAACCTTCTTCTCCTATCTCTCCACCTATAGAGAGTGGTACCCCATCCATTTCACCTTTGCTCCTAGAAGAGTCCATATCATCTATTTCCATAATAAATGAGAGACCTATTGTGCCTACTCCAATTGCACCATCCCCTATGGAGGATCATACTTTACCCATGCCTTACCCACATGTTGAGGGAGCCATAATACCTATGCTTTACCTTTTTGAGGAATAGACTTCACCTACCTCCCCTCCACCCATGGCAAATCAAGTCTCTTCTCCCATCTCTATTGAAGAAGACCATGTTTCAGTTATTTCTCATCTTTGGCCCAAAGTAGAATAAACCAATAATTTCCCTCTTTCCCAAACACTGTATATTTATAAAAATACAACCATAAGGCCTATGTCAACTTTTTCAAAACCCTTCTCACGTCTGGTGAAAAGTCTAGAATTTCTTGACTCCACAAAGCTTGACCATGCGACATTTTAGGAATGGTTTAAAACTCTATATCCAACAAAATGAATGTTGACCTTTACCACCAATCACCTTAATACCCTTTACCCTAAGGTATTTAACAAAGCTAGAGATTCTTCACCAAAAGTAGAGGAAGTTTAACCATCTATGTCATAACCCTCATCCTCACATGAATATATTACATTAAAGTAGATCAAGCCCCTAGGTGTATGCCTCATTTTTAATTTAATTCATCCATAGGTAAAATTAGATTTGAATCCTCAACCAAAAGTTGGAGTTTCTCACCCTAAAAAAAAAAATGTTAAGCCTTCTAAACCTTACCAATCCCTTCTTCAACCTTAACTTTACCATCTATTTTGAGGCCACATCCTTCTAATTTAGTTGGAATATCATCTAACCAAGCCAAACAAAATGTTAAGCTACCTCCACTCCTGCCTTTTCCATTTGGTAGAGCTCTCACATCTGACACCAAGAAAGTGACAACAAAACATGTAACTCCACCATCTCTAAACAAGACACCATGTGAAATTACCTTTCTAACACTGAAACAAAACGTGTTAACTCCTATTAGTAAAACAAGCATGAATGCACTTGCAGGCTCCCGAAGCTTTTTCCTACATTAGTTATTGCAGTCTTCAATGATAACTCTTCCTCACATTAAGACTTATGTCCTCTTGGAATGAAACCATCTTGGTTTGATGATACACAAGTGTGTTTATATCATCATTCACCTTGACATGATACTGAGAATTGTAAATCCCTCACAATGGTTATTTAGCAACACTTCGATGTTGACACTCTTTTAGATGAAACTACTGTTAACTTTCCTATTATTCCACCTTTGACATCTACTATTCTTCCTACTATTCCACCAAAATTCAAACCCAAAGATGTCATCATAACCCCTTTACTACCACCTTCACCAAATTTTCAAATCAACACAGTTAATGTGGCCATAAGGTCACAAAATTAAAAGGATAAAGCTAAGGAAAAGGTCACTACACCTTGGACCCATCCCTTCACCAAAGACACTCCCCCTACTAACCCTAAAATTTCCATCTTGGGTGTTCCTAAAATAACATCTTCAGATGTTATTCAAAGCTCAATGGTGAATTAGCTTCACCAAACTCCTATGAAAATGTCTTTGTATGAGTTAATCCAAACCTCATCCCAACACCATCAATCTTTGATTAGTGCTTTTGAAGTGATTGAGGTACAATTAGATGAACCCCAACCTCTTGCAATTTTGGTTGGCTCCCTTAATTCTATCTCCCTGATTTATTTTAATAATTCAAAAATTCCACTTCAACACCTTGAAGATCAAGATTCTTCCCTTTTTATTACCACATATATTGATAAAAATCATATCAAGAGAGTTATGATAAATAGGGGAGCCAATATTAATATTATTTCCACCCATGTCTACAAACAACTAGCTCTTCTTGATAATTTCTAGTCTCAAACTGATACGATACTCCATTCCTTTAATGATAATACAACTACTACAATGGTCACTATTATCTTACATATTTATGTAGGTCCCCACATAATTCTTGAGCTCTTATATGTTGTGGAAAGAGATTTCCAATATAACATACTTCTTAGACAACCTTGGATACGTGCTATGGCATGTAGACCCTTGAAATTTCACTGTTGTGTCAAGTTTGAGCATGATGGACAAGTACATGTTATATTTGCTAACCCACCTCTATTCAAAACATGTAATATGACCTATATTCCCAATGATGTTCTTATCCCATTGAAAACATCATCTTCCTCACATGATGTTTCTAAAGCTTCCACAAGCTCCACTCATGTGGTTACACAGATACCAGCAACACAAATTCTTGATAAAGATCCCATGGAAGAGACCTTTCAATGTTTATCACTTGGTGAATATCATTTGTTGGAACTCAACATGTTCTATACTTCACAAGAATATGGAAGCATTAACATGCACCTAAATTATGATCCCCATACTAGGATAATCATCCCTTATGGCCCCCTTAACCTTCAAACCAATTTCACATATGGTAGAATTAATCAAGCTCCCACTATCAAAAATCCATCTTCACCACAACCATTTACCTATGACTTCTCTTTCTTAAGTAACCCTAGATTCACTCACACCTATCTATATAGGTCTGCTTGGAAAGGATTTGGTCTGGGTCGATATGAACAAGGTGTCAACATGCCTATTGAATATCTTACTAGCAACACAATTGAAAATGCCAAAAAGAGGCATGGGGTGGGATACAACAAATCAAATAAACTCACTAAAACCTCCCATGAACCAATTTCGTAATAACCAATCTCTCCTTCTCCACCTTCTTCTTTACCATCACCTATAGAATCAGAGGTATCTATACCTCCTAATTTTTTTTCAATAAATGCCATCCATTTGGGGCCCCTCACCTATCGTTAGGGTATGAAAATAAGGTCCCTTCCTCTCATTCATCCTAAAATAATTGATGAATATTTTACCACTATTAACATTGTCCAATGTCAAGATGATGATGAAATTCTCACCTAGATGGGTGTGGATGATTATTATATCCAATGATCACTCCCATCTAAAACCCAAGCTATGTTAAATGAATCAACCATTGACATCAACCTACCATCCCATGATAACCCTCGTATCCTCAAGATTGGCCAATCTTTAGATTTCTTTGAGCAAGCTGATTATGCCACATTTCTTAATGACCATAGCAAAACCTTCACTTGGTATTACAATGACATGCCTGGTATTGACCCCTCTATCATCACCCATAATATTGTCACCAATCAAGATGTTAAACCTGTTAAGCAGAAGCTTCACAAAATGCATCCTCATATCACTCTCCTTGTCAAAGAAGAGCTCTAACACCTCCTTTCTATTAAATTTATCCAACCCATCGACTACTTACAATGGATTTCCAATATTTTTCTTATCACAAAAGTGACTAGGGGAATCTGTATTTGCACTGACTATCATGATTTATACCTCACTTGTCAAAAAAATCATTTCCCATTGCCTAGTATCGACCAACTTGTTGATCTAATGACTGGCCATGAGATGCTATCACTTATGGATGGATTATCTAGATATAATAAAATCCTAGTTGCTCTTGAGGATCAACACAAGACCACCTTTATTACCCCATGGGGGACTTTTTGTTATTGGGTCATGCCTTTTGGCCTAAAAAAATGCTGGTGCAACTTACCAATGCACCATGACCTATATTTTCCATGATCTCCTACACAAAATTATGGAAGATTACATGGATGACTTACTTGACAAGTCTAAACTTTGTCAAGAACACTTGACAATTCTTAAAACCATATTCACTCATCTTCTCCAATATAACATTTGACTAAACCCAAAGAAATATGTCTTGGTCTTCTTTCTGGTAAACTCTTAGGTTTTATCATTTCTATCCATGGTATCAAGGTCAATCCTACTAAGGTTAGATTAATCCTAGAGATGCCTCTACCTACTAATATCAAACAACTTTACAGCCTATAAGACAAACTTTAGTCAATTTCATGCTTCATTTCCTAATTGTCAGATTGCTACCGACCCTTTCATCATCTCCTCAAAAAGGATGTCTCCTTCTAATGGAATATAGATTTCCATGAAGCTTTTGATGAACTTAAGCAATACCTCCTTTCCCCACTGATTCTTATTCTACCTAAGGAAAATCAACCTTTTTACCTATACATCTCTATAATTGACCATTCTTTAGGTGTTATGATTTCACATCGAGATGACCAACATCGAGAACAGGTGGTTTATTACATAAGCTACACACTTATTGATTATGAGACTCAATATATCCACACTAAAAAACTTTGCCTTGCATTGGTCTTTTCTGCCTCTAAGCTTCACCATTATTTCTTAAATCACAAAACCTATTTGGTCACCCATACTTATCTTCTCAAATATATGCATTCCAAACCATATCACAACCAATGTGTAGCTTGGTGGGTCATGCTTCTTGATGAATTTGATTTAGAGTTCATTCAACAAAAATCAATCAAAGGGAAAATAATCATGGATTAATTAGCTACTGCCCCTTTACCTGACAACCAACCTCCAAATGTTGAATTCCTTGATGAATCTATTGCAATGCTCTCCACTAATGACATCTCCTATCCAATGATGATGTTATTTGATAGATCTAAATGCCAACATGGTGAGGGTTTTCGGTCATACTTATTCCTCTAGATGGTGAGCCTATGCCTTTTGTCATTTAAACTAGATTTTGAATGCACTAACTATATAGTCGAATATGAGGCTTTGATTCTTGAACTTCAAACATCTCTCTTCTTGGGTATCAAATCCATAACCATTTTTGATGATTCTCAACTAGTGGTTAACTAAGTTAATGGTTTCTACCTATGCAAAAACAAAATTTTATAGTGGTATAAACATAGTGTAGATACACTCTTAGGATCATTTAACTCTTATCTCTTGTAAACTATTCCTCAATCTACAAACAAGTTTATTGACATGATGGCTTCACTTGCTTCACACATACCCTCTTCATCCTCCTCCTCAAGAATCTATGTCACTATGCATCGCTTAACATTACCCTCCTATGTCTCAACTAACATCCTCTTTGTATGAAATGTAACAACCAACCCATAAGACATATGGTATAAACAACTCATAGATTATCTTTCTTTCTCTATTACCCTACCTGATCTTTCCAATAATGGGAAATGGGCCTTCATAAAACATGTCATTCATTACACTATCCTAGGGGGACTTCTCTACAAGCAAAGTTTTGATGGTCTTCTCATTAGATGCCTAACTAGTACTGAGACTCCCTTTGGTATTAAGGAATTCCATGATGGAATTTGTGGTGGGCATTTCAATGGTCACACAGTTGCTAAACATATTCTCTGATTTGGCTATTATTGGCCCACACTTCATTAAGACTATGTTGACTATGTTCAACATTGCATCAAGTGTCAACAACACACTAACCTTCTTCACATTCCTAGTCATGCATTACAAGTTTCTAAAGAATTTTGGCCCTTCTCCCAATTGGGCTTAGATCTAATTGGAGAGATTAACCCTCATTAATAACTTTGTCATCACTCTATCATTACTTCCACTGAATACTTCACCAAGTGGGTCGAGGCCATCCCTCTCATCTCCACTAAAGTTGATTAAATTATTGACTTCATTAACCACCACATCATCTATCATTTTGGTATACCTCACAAGATTATAATCGATAATGGCAAGTCTATTAAAAACAAGACTATTCAAGGTATTTGTGATGCATTTGGAATCAAATTAAGCTTCTCATCACCATACTATCCCCAAGATAATGGATAGGTAGAAGCTTCTAACAAAACTTTGACCAAAATTTTCAAGAAGGTAGTCAATGATACATGCAAGGATTAACACACACATTCATTTTGATTTATGGGTTTATCATACTAGCATTCAAACCCTGATAGGTGCTATACCTTTTTCATTGGTATATGGGATGGAGGCTATTTTGCCTCTTGAGGTCCAGATTCTTTCTCTTTGCATTTATCTACATGACATACTTACTAACGATGAATTTCATGAAGAATGTTTGTCCCAACTTTAATTACTTGATGAGGGTCATCTCATAGCTCTCAACCCCTTCCAAATCTATTAAGAGCGTATCAAACATGCTTATAACAAAAACCTCAAAGAGCAATATTTTAATATGGGAATTCTTGTCTTAAAAGAGAATCAACATGTGACAAACATGGAGAAAATTAAATAGGGTAAATTTACTCCTAATTGGCTTGGACCTTATATCATAACTCATAAGTATGGTTTAGGAACTTATCTCTTGTCTTCTCTTGAAGGAAGGCTAGAACCTGAGCCTTTAAATGCCTTACACCTATGAACATTTGTTTGTTAAACTAGCATCACTTTACTTTATGTTTAACTTGAGCTCATTCCTTGAGCATCCCTATTACATTCATTTCCATTCCTCTTCACCCTTACTCCTATACACCTAGATAACTTGCACAATGGTATGGTTTTATCCTTATAGTGGAAAAATCCTAAGCCTCTATAGTGTTATCCATGACTAAAGGTAAAACAAAAAAAATGAGATATTTGAAAAAGTTCTAAAATCTCAGCTCATGTTTTTCAATAGAGACTGCTCCCTTGAAAGATAACTACATAACTTCACTCTACTATTATTATTAGACTACTCCCTTGAAGGACAACTATTTAAAATTAAAACAAACACTTAGACCACTCCCTTAATGGATGGCTAAGCCAAGATTTGTTCTCAAAGGGAAAAACAAATGTAAAGGGATCCTCACCTCTTTGAATAACCTTAACCTATACAAAATCCCATTGTAGTCTTCCCACATTGATCATATTACACACACAAAACAAAAATATTTAAGTCATGGACTTGCCTATACTAGCTCTCGAGTCACCCAAAAAAGGGACATATCATTTCTACTTGGTAGGTTATGCTATCTAAACATTTTCCATCATTCTACCCATTTTCCCCTCATACTCTTTCAAGGGACTGTGAAGCTCACTTAGCATAAGGTAAACATGATGCTTCTCTAACAAACAAAATGGTTCAAAGATATAAGGCATTAAATAGGCTTATTTTCTTAAGTCTATTTATGTTCTCAATTACGATCTTTTCCAATACACGAGCATTCTACCTTTTTATTTTTTCCATCCACATTACATGTCGATATATCTATTTGAGATGCATAAATAATGCCATACCAAAATTAACCTAATCAACCTATTTATGTTATGTATACACCATAACAAACATCATGCTAATGTTAGTGCTTTATCAACCTACGTAATGACCAACATCGGTAGCACAGTACCGATCTTGGTGCTAGCTCTTATGGTCATGTACCTCCTATTAGGTGCCTTCCTTACACTGCCATCTCAAATCACTCTCAAAGCCCTATTTCTTCTCTCTAATCACAAAGTTTCAAATGAATTTGGTTGGTTTCCAAACCCCCTTTTGTCAAGTTTGGTCAACCCTCAACATCGGCAATCTTGACCTAACCTATTGATGTCAGTGCTTAGGCTTACTGACATCAACAATGTTTCCCTAGTTATGCTAATGTCAGCACTTTATATTATTGATATTGGCACATATAACTGATGTTAGTAGATTTTTAATACTATTTTCCAACACAAAAACACCCAAATTTGCACAACCTTACCCATACATTAGGGCAACTAGAGATCATATATATATATCCCCAAACCATGACAAAATGACATTAAAGATCACTCAAATATTTAACCTTGATGATTGTACTTGGAGATCATTAATATTTCCTCGCTCATTGACCCTTTTACACCAGTTGTGCATTGCTTGTCCTATTGCTTAAGCTATTCTGCTATAGCTAGATATTATGCACACCTATGTATTTTAGGTGTTGTGGATGGCAACCAACCCTATCTTTTCACCTTCACCCCTTTTGTGTTTATTAAGGTCACTTCCTACCTCAGATACCTAGGACACATTAACCATTAGAGCTACAACTTTGATTGATTTAATTTGTCAGCTATCACTTACAAGTTGTACTTTGGTTACTTCTATCTGAGTCCTCCTTAACCTTGCCTATTCTTAACATTGTCAACTATAACTCATTGTATGAAGTAATTCTCAATTCTTCACCAGTCACCCAATAACCTTTCTATCAAACTAGTACTTGATTCTAGTTTCTACTTCATTGATTCCAATTTTGAGGGGGCATACCTCATCCAATACTTAGATCATCTAACTCCTTTTTTTTTTCTTACAACATGTCACTACAAATTACAAGACAAAAAGGGGCAAATGTAGACACCAAAAATACATCACACACACGTGCATAACTCCCTATGTCAAAACCACCTTAAGCCCATTTTAATAATAAAAATTAATCTCCCTAACCCATACTTTTACCCCTCACACATTTAATTAATTTAAAATACTTAATTAAGTTAATTAAAAACCCCTATTGCCACCTTACCTAGCCACCTCACCCTATGACTAATTCTCCCCTGATGAGTCACCTCAAGACCTAGTCCCCTTATCCTAACTACCCAAGACTTATTCCCACTCTCAAACTAAATTCCTTAATAACTACTTCTTTCCAAACCTCTTATTTTTACCATTTTATAATAGGTGTCACACTTGGCATGCACAACAATAGAAAATAGGCCAAGAATAGAAAGATTTACCTATTCTAGGGCCACCAATGTCAGTCAACCCATGATTGACATCGATGGGATACCTATCAACATCAGTGGGATCATTGATGTCAGCAATATAAGCCAAACTCCAACCTATGGTTTAGGTTAATAAAAATTGAGAAAATCAATTCTTACTCTCATTTAGGCTCTCAACATTCTATTTTTTGACATCTAGGCTTACAATCACTTTATATAAGTTAATCTCCATCAGCAACTGAGATCTTGAGGACCAATATCATCCACTTATTCTCTCTATTCAGGCATTCATGTTTAAACTCACAAAAAGAAACCATCAACCTAAAACTTATCATTTAACAACCACCACAACTAAGTATATTACTAATATTTTAGGTCATTTAAATATTTATTCTTCCATTTCTTTATATCTATCTTACACTACTTTATGCACTTATGACAATACTCCCATGAGGGAGTTACAAAGCTTCCTTACTTGTTTCCCCTTACATGCATATCAAACCTCTGACCAGACTTAACCAAACCATAAACTACCTCTCCTAAATCTCTCAACCTCTCTGACCTGATCTAAACCATTTTCTAAGCCCAAAAAAGCCTTTTTCAATCTCTTAGATAATTATTGCCCCTACCAACCTCGGTATCCTAACCAACATCGATCACCTCACTACCGAGCTCAAAAACCTAACTGAATTGATCACATGCCTACCAACATCGGTGATTGTCAATTCCTTAGCCTCTTCAAAACCTACCCAGACAACTTCTAAAACACCTAAAAAGCAACTAACCTACACCTTATCACTCTCTACTATATACAAGTTGTTAAAATTGGTAGTTTTATCTCTCTTTTACTCTCTATTTACCTCTCTTTCAGTTATTTATTATTCTTTTATCTCTCAAAAGTGGACTATCATCTCTAGGAAGTTCACACTTCCTAGAACAAGCACGTAGCTTGGCAGCCCACTCATTTATTTGCTAACAAACATCTTGTGGTAGTGTTTGCTTATCTACATCTAATCCTCCCTAGCTAAAGAGGAGTGCTCACAACATCTAGATACAATGCACAAACCAAATTCAAGTTCATTCTAATCACTTATCTCCATCCTTCTCTCTATTTTCCTTTAAATTTAAAATAGACAAAATTTAGTGAAACACCTATACTAAACCTCAACTAACACTTGCTTGGAAAAGGGAGAAAGGTTTTAATAATAACTTATAAAAGTATGTAAAAAGAGGTGATGCACTAATGATTTGATCACTCAAACTTGCACAAGACACACTATAGGATGTATTCAAGACCAAATAAAATTAGACCCACATAAATATTTCATGATAAGGCATGAATCAATTATCAAACTAGCATGAGAGGGTAGATATCCACTTTCAAGCTAGACAACAAACTGTAAATTACTCTTATAATGACCTGTAAGATCTATGAAGCACTTCATGAAGGTGAGAAAACTTAGACATAGACAAGGAAAATACATTCACTTAAACACAATACATAAATTCATAAGACACTTCAATCTAGCTTGGAAAATGATAGAATTTAGTCTTTATTGCATCAAAAGGTGTTACAATACAAAATTTTAGTAAAGTCTAGTTATACCTAAAAAGAGGGATACATTTCTAGGCTTGGAAGTATGTATTTATAGAAAATAGAAAGAGAGAGAGTTGTGCATTGAAAATAAAAGGCCAACCACTTTAGATGGATTAAAAATCTCGAGGATGCTGAGTCATGGTCTTATCAAAAAAGAAAGTTCTATAAAATAATTGAATGCTCTATTTATCTTTATCCATCAATCAAGTGGTCATCTCAAGAATCTATATCATGCTCATGAGGACTAAATATTTATACCTTGGAACTAATAGAGCCATGCTATTCTACTTTAGTCAGATGTAAATATCTGCTTGTCTAGGAAATGACCATTTCAAAAGACAAGAAGCTTCCCATTAATTACATATATGCCCTAAAGAAATATCTGAGCACAAGTTTCATTATAGATTAAAAATGAATCATATTTATTTGTTCTCCTATAGTTATCATTTCAATGAGATGAAGTTTTCCAGCTATTCAATCTTACTTTGACAAAAGTCACCAACCCTTAGTTTTCTTTAGGTCTTACAAAGACCTATTTTACTGTTACTATGCTTCAATATCCCCAATCGTTCCTAAAATATATGTTCTATTTAGATCTTGGGCTACCTTCAAACTCAACTCTTTTATATTTACTTATCTCGAGTGAAAATTGGCTCATTGATTTCTATCAAAAATGTCCTGGGCTTGCTCCTTGTTTATTGGCTATCAAAAACTGACCTGGATCATTGGCATATTGAACCATCTCACTTTGTTAGATCCTACTTATCTTGATGAATTCTGATCATCAATATTCTACCAATTGATTTCACTTATGCCACTTATCTTACATGCCTTTGCCCCTTGGATTTGCTAACTTATTTGATTCAATCTTTCTGTTAGATCTTTATCACAATTGAATGCATGTTGTTGATCTACTTGGGCCCATTAAGCTATCAGTTGTTCCTTATCATTGGATATTATGTACAATAAAATGTATATAATTGATCTTACTATTCAAAATCAAATGAATACTTTATGAGGCCTCATTTTTATGGTTACATGCATGTATTTGACATTGGCATGAATGTATTTGATGTTATGTGCCTATCACTAGGATATCTAACCTTTAACGAATATCTTATGTGCTTAAAACTTGACACTTGTGAAAATGTCTCATTAACTTCTTGACCTTACTCTTGCCATTATATCTTTTCTTAGATTGAATGTACACCATTAATCTTGGACCCATTTGAATACAAATGACTATTTTTCATGGCCTAAAATTGATGTTTACACAACTGCCATTACTCTGTTGGAACGAAAATTCCCTAGGCCATTTCCTTCAAATTCTTGTCTTTGGGATATTCATTGAAGAAATGACCCTTTGGTTTTTTCCTTAGGAAACTTTATTGAAAAATGATCCTTCATAAAAATTCTTTGGACCTTTTGGCGAAGAAATACCATTCAAAAAATGTTTAGGACATCTTGCTTGAAAAATTACCCTTCATAACTTTTTCTTTGGAATTTTTTATGAAGAAATACCCTTCACAAAAATGGTTTGGGATAATTTACTATAGAAATGAACTTTTAGGATAATGTATAGGGCATGTTTCTTGAAAAAGTATCCTTCATAACTTTTGTACTAGACCACTTTCTCAAAGAAATACCCTTCAGAAAAAGTGCTTCAGATAATTTGCTTGAAAAAATACCCTTTGAGATTTCTATATCAAAAAAAATGTCTGAGATAATTAAAATTTTCAAGACTTTTATTTTAGACAAAATTTCCAAGAGAATTTATACTTATACTTTTTTGATGTGGACAATTTCCTTGAAATAATTAGGTCTTCAGAAACTGTCTTCATCTTTTACTTCAGATAAAATTTTCGAGAGAATTCATGCCTTCAAAAACTTTGTCTCAAACAATTTTTCTAAAAGAATATTCAAAACTGATCCAAAAAAGGATCCTAAAGGATTTAAACTTATCAAAATAAAATCCTGAAAAAAATCTGCCAAGTGAGAACTTTAGCTAGAATAAAGGTTTTATACTTAGATTTTATAAGGCCTGTATGTTCTTTTGAACTCATGCTTGAAATGCTACTTGATCCTTGAAGGAATGAAATAAAAATGAATACCTAAAGCTTTTACAACTTGGTTCACACTCCTGGATTCCTCGGATACCATGAAACTTGCTTGGACCCTTCAATCTTGTAATTATAGACCTATCCTTTAAAGATCAATCAGATAATACTTTGAGCTTGATTAATTGTTTCAAAATATTTGAAAAAGATATATGATCTCCACTTGAGGTATGTATGCTCATTGTGACATTGGGTCACTCTTCAATCATGATCCTGCTCCTTCCACTAGACTCTTGAACTATGTACATTTTTGGCATGTAGACCAAATTTGGTCAATAGTTACCAAAGTAACATATCAACCATTTAACAATGAACTTTACAATATATTTGTTGATAGTTTTCTTCCACTCATTAAAGATAAATTCATCTTAAAAACTTATCATTAAATATAAACCTAATTAAATATGAAGTAAATGTTGCTACTACTACTATTACTAATGCTTCAAAATTTCCAAAAAAGTCAAATTTTAAGGATAGAAGCAATGATAATGGATTTTATCATAAGAATGATGCCAAGAGTGGTCAATTCCATTGAAAAACCTTGTAAAAATCTCATTTTACCTTAACAAAAGGATAGTAGGAAATTCCATAGGGTTAGTAACAATCCAAAACAAGTCCTGAAGATATTGGTTGAGAGTAACAAGATGACTTTGCCTCTAATAAGGTTTGAGTTTGATCATTCAAGGAAATTATCTAGATTATATGATGCAAATGCATTTTGTGATTATCATATAATCCTGGTTCATTATTGATAACAACCAAATCCAAATATGTGAAACCTTGAACATAGGATTGTAATAAGAGGAGATTAGTATGGTGTTAGTGAATAAAATCAAATCCAAATAAAACACACTAATGCTAACACCTTAAGCTTATCTCAAGGGGGAGCATGATGAAGAATAAAAATGAAAAAAGCACACAAAAAATTAAATAAACTTACCTTTCTTACCCTCCTTGATGTTCCAAGACTCTTGTTTGATTGGCTTGCTCAGATTGTGCCTAAGAGGTCTTCATCAATGGAGTGTGGCTACCTTGATCTCCTCTTGGCACCATTTGATTGGCTTGTGATGGATTTGGCTCAATATTTGGGCATACTAACACTAATTTCATGAGGTTTTGGAATGATTTGTGCATGATAACTTTACACTATCCAAGCTTAAAAATCAATAGACAAGGCCTCCTCTTTATAGATTTTACAAAATGATCAGAATGAACTCAAACCATCCATCTCAAGATGATGTGTGGCTAATAATCTATTCAATTTTTGAAGCAAAAATCAATAAATGCCCTCATAAATATTTGGGAAAGAGAGGCATTAAAGAGGCATGGAAGGTTTTAATGAGGTATGGGAGGGCTTAATGAGATATTTTATGCATTTATGGTCTAGGGATGCCTTCCCAAGAAATGATGCCACTTGATGATGTAGTTATTCAATATCGATTTTCAAAAATAAATATTCAACAAGTTATATGGAAAATTAACTTAAAATCTTGATCTAAATTAATTAGCGTTAAACATGATTTATCAATTTTGGTGTAAATCTTGGTAATTGGTGCATAAATTAATCAAATTGGTCAAAATATCATATAATTGGCTCAAAATTTGACTAGATTGAAATTAAGATGTGATGTTAGATGAATTGGAATCATTATCCCAATTAGGATTTTGCCAATAAAAATAACAAAGGCACATGTCTCATGGAAATTTGGTAGGAAAGAATAATCCAGAGCACCTAGTTGTGAAAATGTCATTTTAATTCAAAATGATCTGATCAAAGTTAGCTATATTATAAATTGTATTTCCCCATTTAGTGATACTCTAGCCAAAATTATCACTTGTGTATGATAAATTTAGATCATTTAGTGTGTTTTAATGTTTTTAGCCTAAATTGTGCATTTCGATAGAAATTGGTCAAAAGCTTAGTTGGAGGTCATTAATGGACACTCTTAGGTGTCTACAATTTTTCCTTGTTTAGGAAGGCATTTCAATCTATATACATAATAATGTCTTGTCAAATAATGAAAAGGTCCTGCCTACCTACAACTTCAATGGCAATGGATGAACTATGTGATGCCCCCTCAAGGGGATGGTTGACATAAGTAGGTTGACAAATGGGCCCTCAAAAGAAAGAAGCAAAATGAGGGGGCCACATGTATGAAAATGATGGGGTGAGAACACAATGAGTTTGAAAAATTAGTCAAAATCACTAAAAATGCAAGTGGGATTGTGTACAACAGTTTTCCCAAAGGCAGTTATAAGCATGGTACCCTGATAGTGGCAACATGGTATGATAACACAATAATTTTCCCAAAGGTGGTTATAATCATTGAGAAGATGGAGCTGCCCTAGTTAGGACAAACAAAAAAGATAACAACATGCCCCCGTGTGGGCAAAAATAAGGTAAATATAGTGAGAACACAATGATTTGCCCAAAAGCGGTTATGATAATTGAGAAATGCAAGTGGGATGGTGTAAAATGATTTACCCATAGGTAGTTATAATCATTGGACCCCAGTTATGGAAACCATGATTGATTAATGCAATGATTTTCCTAAAGGTGGTTATAATCATTAAGAAGATGGAGCTGATGATGGAAACTATGATGTGGGTAACTTGATATAGAGGATAAAGATGAATTGGGATAACTTGATAGTAGGGAGATGCTCATCCAAACTAACAAAGGTTAAAATTCTTTCATTTATTAATTACTGTATTTGAGATATGATTAGGATTGTATTGGGATGTTAGTGCTAAGGAGATGTTGATGCCTCCATTCTTGGGTAGACTTTTTGAAACTAATTTTTACTATAGCACTTAATAGTAGGTATCATGATAGAACACCATGAGGACTAATTTGAAAGATGCATAAGGACTGACTCTCAAAATCCAACATTCAATGGAAAAAATGCACCAATGATAAAAACCATGATAATAATGTAAACATATGAATATGGATGGATTCAAGTATAAATGCGCAAGGAATCACCTGATGGATGCACATAGATTGAATGAAGGCAACAATGCTGAAAGCAAACAAACAAGCACACAAACAACAAACAAACAGTCAAAGAAATAAATAATAGTTATTCTTAATATTATTATAAACAACATGACTTAAACCTATGCAATAAATATTACCCCTAGAAAATAGGTGTCAACTTAACAAATAAACATGACTAGGGGAATAGAATAAAGGGAAAAGGTGTAGCCAAGATGTCTTCATATGCACTAGGCAAGTAGATGTTTCTTACATAATTCTATGGATGTAATATCTAACAAAAACTTCAAGCCAAATGTAGTTCTCCCACAAAATAGGAAGAAAATGATAACTGATGAAAATAAACATGATGGATGAGATAGAAGAGTAGAAATGGAATCGTAAAATGGCGAGAGTGTGGGATAAAAGACCAAAAAGGATGGGAAACTAAGGAACAAGTGATTTGCTTGTGACTTAGTAAGGGTTCCTAGAATCCTTAAGGCAAAGAAATGGTCAATATTTTTCATTTTTCTAATGATTTTACAAATATTTTCAGAATTTTCTAGGTATCTCAACTCGATGGAGAATGACGAGATACTAAATGGTCCAAGAACATAAAATGGTGAGAGCATTGACTCAGGTTGCTCACAAAATTGTGAGAACATGGATTTACGTTGCTCAAAAAATGGTGAGAGCATGTCTTAGGTTGCTCATAAAGTGGTAAGAGCATGGCTTAGGTTTCTCACAAAATAATGAGAGCATAGCTTATGTTGCTCAAAAAATGGTGAGTGTAGCTTAGGTTGCTCATAAAATGGCAAGAGCATGGGCAAAAGGTGACTAAGCTAAATTCAATAAGCATCGAGTATTGCCTATATAGTCTTTGAGTGAGACCTCAAGTCACTATAGTTTTTATTTATAGTAGAGGAATCTGACTAGTGTAGTATCCAATTCAAACAAAATAAGCATATTTGGTATAAAGGCATAGTACAACATAAGAAATGGCTAGTTGGTATGGTCAAGGCATAATAAACAAGTGTTGCCCCTTGTTTTTCTATAGGCAATTATAATTAGGATACAATGACATAGGTCAATGAGATTAATTTGCCCATAGGCACTTATAATTATTATAAAGACAATGAGAGATAATGAAGTAAGAAATGAAGGATACAACTATCGAACTGCTGTCTTACTAATCCAAAATACTACCTCTATTTGGAATGCTAGAAAGAACCATTAAACTAAAATTGAATCCTTTTTTCTAAAAAATGTGAATGAAACCAAATGAAATGGAACCAAGGTCATAGGGCTGAGTAGGGAAATAACTCTTTTGATGAGAAAGGTATGGTATAATGGATAGGTGATAGGAAAAAGTGATAGGTTGGTAAGATGATAGGATGGTAAAGAAGGATGATAATATGGTATATTACAAAGAAGAATATTGATAAAATGATACAACTTGAAAGGTCATTATAGATAATATAGAAAGTTACTCAAGCATAGTACCGCTTGAGGTGGATAATGTTCATCGACTCATAAAATTCATGTCTGTCTAGTGTGGTGAGCCTATATGCTCCTGTTCCATAGTTTGTTATAATGATGAAAGGATCAACCCAATTGGGTTTGAACTTGCCTCTATGCTTCTTTTCAACCATGGTATTCTTTTGGTTCTCTTTAGGGAAATATCACCAAGTTTAAATTCTCTATGCTTCATGCACTAATTGTAGTGGCTTCAAAGTCACTTTTGATAGGCTTAGAGATTATTCACCGCATCCATGTATTTATCATCAAGTAACTCTAGCTCTTCCAAGTGAGATACTTAATAGTCATTGTCATCTAAGATATGCTTAAAAGAGATGCATAGAGAAGGTAACTCAACCTTAATGGGAAGAATAGACTTATTACCATAAATAAGTGAATATCAAGTGGCTCTTGTGGGTGTATGATGATTAGTATGGTATGCCCAAAGGGAACATAATATCTAAAGGTGTTAATCATGACTGGAATCATTGAAAATCTTTTTGATAATGTTAAAAATGGTTTTATTTGATGCTTCAGCCTAATCATTACCTTGAGGGTAATATGTCATGGAAAAATGTTGCACAATGTTATATTAACTACATAGCTTCTCGACATCCTTGTTATTAAATGATCCTCTATTATAAAATATAATTTTAAAGGGGATACCATAGTGGCAAATAAGATGGTTGAAAATGAACTTGAAAATTTTCTTTCTAGTCACGTGAGGGGCATAACTTTAACCCACTTAGTGAAATATTTAGTGGCAGTAAAGATATGTTTATGGCCATCAGATGAGGTGGAATTGATCTTCCCAATGAGGTCAAATACTCATGTAGTAAATGGCCATGGTGGAAACATTGGTTTCAGAGTCTTGGCTAGGGCATGAATCAAATTGGCATGCCTTTGACACTTGTCAAACTTATTTACATATGTAGTTGCACTGCATCCATTATGGGCCAATAATAACTAATACACAAGAGATTTTTAGATATGACTGCTCCACTATTATGGGCTCCATAAAATCCGTAGTGAACTTCCCATAATGCTAATGTAGATTCTATTGAAGTTGAATAATGAAGTAGAGTTCCATCAAAACTATAGTGATAAAGGGTTGAGCCAAGTAAGGTATAATGAGTGGTTTAGTGGATGAAGGCCTTGGATTGTTTTTGGGATAGGTTAGGTGGCATAATTTGGTCATGGAGGTAGTTGTAAATGTCTAATTACCAAATAGAGCTAGGACTAACAATATCATAAATCATCATGATGGTTGAAGGTTCATGAGTTGGTGATAAAAAATTCTTAACAAGGAACTAATACTCTTTAGTTATGTCTATTTGTCGAATCAGAGATCTAATAGTGGCCATAGCATCCATAGTTATATTACTTGCCCTTGGTATATGCTCAAATTAAATGTCAATAATCTATTGCTTAAGAGTGTCAACCATGGCCTTGTATGGCACTAGCTTGTCATCTTTAGTCTAAAAGTGGTCTATAACCTAATTGATGATTAACTGAGAATCACCATAAAATTTGAGATGAGATATGTTTCATTGTACCACTTGGTGAAGTCCTAAAACAAGTGCTTCATATTCATCCATGTTATTAGTATAATAAAAGCTAATCCAAAATGATTTATGGATTAGATCCCCCTATGGTGTAATAAATAAAAGGCCATCCCTTGATCCATGTGCTGTGAATGATCCATCAAAATACATTTTATAGGGTTTCTCCTTGAGAGGTGTGTCAATGATGGTCATTATGGATTCATCAAGAAATTGGAATGTTAATGGTTATGTATTAGCAAGGGGTGCTTCAGTAAGTTGATCTACAATAAATTTCCCTTTAATGGATTTTTGGTTAATGTATTCAATGTCAAACTCACTTAGAAGCGTGATCCATTTATCCATGTGGCCTTGTAAAGCTATTTTAGATAGTAGATACTTGAGGGATCTACTTTTGAAATAAACATGGTCTTATTGTTTAACATGTAATGGTGCAATTTTTGAGTTGTGAAGACTATGGCTAAACAATATTTTTTTATGGGCGTATAATTATGTTCATACGCTACCAGTGTATGGCTTTAATAGTTCATGGTATGATATTTTCCATTATCATCATGTTGAGCCAGAAGTGCCCCTAGGGCATTATCAGTAGCTAATAGGTAAAACAAGAATGGCTTTCCTAACATAGGAGTCAATAAAATAGGTGGATTCATTAGATAGTCTTTTAGTTGCTAAAAAAATGTCTAGTAGTGATCATCCCAGTGAAATGTGACTCCCTTCTTCAAAAGATGCATAAAAGGATGGAATTTTTTAGTTAATTATGATATGAAGCATCAAATATAATTTATCTTACCTTGTAAACTATGAAGCTACTTCAAATTAATTAGTTGTTTCATCTCTAGTATGTCTTGGACTTTGGTTGGATCAAATTTATTGCCTTGACGAGACATAATAAAGCCAAATTTTTTTCTTAAAGTGAATTCAAAGACACACTTATTAGGATTTAGTCTAACTTCATACTCACATAGTCTTTTAAATATTTTGCATATTACTACTGGATGATCATCCTTAGTCTTTGATTTGCCTAGAATGTCATCGACATAGTCTTCAATAATATCATGAAATATAATGGTCATGGCTCTTTGGTAGGTGGCCCCTACATTTTTAAGACCAAATGGCATAACTTGATAATAAAATGTTCCCCATAAAGTGGTGAATGTTGTTTTGTGTTGGTCTTCTAGTGCTACCCTAATCTGGTTGTACCTTGAAAAGTCATCCATTAATGAAAGAATTTCATGACCTATTGTAAAGTCAATTATCATGTCAATTTGAAAACTCATCCTTAGGGTAAGATTTATTTATATCATGGAAATTAATAAA
This sequence comes from Torreya grandis, assembly GCA_037957365.1. Taxonomy (NCBI): domain Eukaryota; kingdom Viridiplantae; phylum Streptophyta; class Pinopsida; order Cupressales; family Taxaceae; genus Torreya; species Torreya grandis. The sequence goes on from JARHVA010000061.1 coordinate 1,718,107, forward strand.
AATTATGATCCCTTATAGATTTTTTCTAACTATCACAACATTGGAGATCCACTCTGAATAGTTGATCAATTGAATACATCCTACTTCCAAGAGTTTTTCTAACTTTCTTTACTAATACAAAAATGCAAGGATGCATCTTACAAAAATTTTATTTTATTGGTTTGGCATCAGGATTGACTAAAAGGTGGTATAGAACCAAGGTAGGGTCTAAACCTGACATGTCATAATATGCCCATGCAAATATATCAATAAATTCCCTCAAAAGGGCTATAAGGACTTCACACTCCTTCTCAGTAAGGGATGCACCTAGCTTGATCCACTTTGGGTTGTCTGGGGACCCAATGTTACATATGTTGTATCTTCCACTAGAAGGGTTAAACCATCTTCAAGGATAGTGGGCAAATATTTGAATTGATTGGAAATATTGGAGTTCTCTGTTAGGACTATAAATTCAAGTTTTCCTAGGCATTATGAATCAAATTCCCCAAAAGGAAGATGTGGCCATGTAAAAAAAACTATTGGAAACTCTTGAATGATTACATCAAAGGATTATTGTTCTTCAAAACTAAACTCTGGCTCATAAACTAGTTCATTATTGGTGGTCTCCTGAGCTATTTTTGAAGAAGGTTGAACACCCCCATCTAATGGTGTCTAAGACAGGTTTTCACCATTAGACTAGACTTTTTATTTACTTTTTCCCTAGTTGGAAAGTGCTTCAAAAAGGTTTTCACTTTGGGAGCTTAATTTTTTAATTATTTACTTTTGGCTAAGGGTGTTCACTCGCTCTCCAAAATAGGATTCAAGATCCAACTTGATTGAGAACCCTAATTTATGGTCCCCCAATAGAATATTATCTCTAAGTCTAGGAAAATCATAAAAAGCCTCATCATTTTAAAACTCATCAATTGGCACGTTGGAATATTGTTGGTCCTAATATATTAGTTGGGGAATATATAATGGTAGTGGGTTGTGATGAATGAGTAGTTTAAGGGTATAAATGGAATGAGTGTCAAATAGATTGGTCTTAATTAGGTCATAAAAGGCTATGATCAGACTCCACTTCACTATCGACATCATCATCACTAGTAGATGGTGATGAAATATGATTAAGGTACATGGGGTCACCCCCAAGTGATTTAAATCCAAGTCTATAGGGCCCTTTATATTTGGTCATGTAAATAAGCCCAAGTGTTCCTTGTTAATTTGGTCTGAGGCCTCCTCCTTCACTATCTTGATTCTTCATGATCCTATTGGGAATAATATACTTGGCATTCTCATAATAATTAGCTTGTTTTTCACTATACAACCATGATTTATCTCCTTTAAGAGGGTCCTATTCTAGGTCAAATGTTGGTACAAACATGATACATCTTAGATCTTTTCCTTTTTATTGCCATTCTGGATGAAGTGGTTTGGCTTTAGGTCTTGCAAAGGATTTTGGGTTTTGTGGAAGGTTGGTGATATGAAATTTATCATGAGTTAAATACTCTCTTGGGCTATTGGATGATATGGTATAATCATTAAATATCTCAAGAGGTAGTATGTGAGAAAGGGAATCGAGGGTATTAGGATCAATGTAGTTATCCTTTGGTAGATAAAGGAGTATCACTTTTCCCTTATCCTTCTTGGCCACTAGATTCATGCCAAAATGATAGTTATAGCTCTTGAACTTGGCCTCTAGGTGTTTGCAATGCTTGTGTAGATTCAAATCTCTTGGTATAAAAACTTTCATCCCTGAATGAGAGAACTTGATACATTGGTGAAACATTGATGGGATTGCACAAATTTCATGTAGCTAAGGTCTTCTTCAAAACATATTGTATGACAAATTGAGATCTAGCACATGGAAAAGTGTATCATGGTTTAAGGGCCCAAGGATAACTAGTAAACAAATGGTGCCTTATGATTCTCATTCCTCATTGTCATAGGCTTTGATAGTTATTGTCTCTTCTTAAAGATGACAATTGGTTATTATGTAGTGGGCTAAGGGATGACATATCACTTTGGTTGAAAGTGACTTGTTAGGTTGGAGCTAGGTGTCCAACCAAAGCTTGAAATTTTTTAGGGAATATGTCACTTGAAATAGTGGATTGGCTCAGGAAGTCATTCAATTTTTTTTTATAGATTATTGATGTATGCAAAAAATATAAAATGGAGATGTTTTCAGACATCTTTTACAATTATTCCAAAATGTCAAATTTCTTCTCTTAGTCAATGTTAAATGATTTATTCTGAGGTTGAATGACTAGTTGGGTGATGGGAGAAGTGGAAAATGGCTATGGGCCTAAGATGGTAATCTTTGACCTCTAAGTTGTGATTGCACAATCAGGATTAAACATAGTACCATGATTACTAACAAATGATGGTGATAGTGGGGGATCATATAGGATAAGTCTTAGATACTAGTGCACTTATGTGTGGTCATGAGGCAATGATGAGTTATCGATATAGGGTATAAAATTAGTAATCCCTACTTATTTGTATGCTTATATGTGGTTTCAGGCCAAGGACGGATTATCAATGTGAGTTGGTGGATTGGAATTATTTAAAAAAAGGTCATGATTTATTGGCATTTGGTCTTGGATTGATGGATATGGTGTTAACCTAACCTCCTACAATATGACCTATAACCCTATCATAGTCATGTGCAATTGCATGGTAGGTCTGTTGGTTGCTTCCATTCTATCCTTGGTTCTATCCATTATTCAAATGCTGTTGGTTATGTTGGTGATTCTATTGGTTTTATTGGTTTGGCCTTGATTTTTTAAACTATTGTTGTTGGTTTTACTGTGGTCATGTTGCTATTGTTACTATTTTGGTTGGTTTTTATGTTGGGGAAAGGGATTTTGATAGATTTCAAGGGTTTGATTGGAAGTGGAAGAACCAACATCCAATGTTGTCTCCCCTTTTTCCAACATATTTTGAATTAAATGTTTAATTTTCAAAAAGTAGTGCAAATTATGTCCATTAACCCGATGATATTCATAGAATTCATTTTGGTGGTACCAATCAGGATAAGGAATGCCCTAAGGATAATGTTTTGGTATAAACCAACTAATCAGATAAGCGATGGAGAGATTTCAAAACTCAAACTCAATAGAATCTTCAAGGTCACTAAAAACATGATGAGTAGGCATTGTTCTCTTTAAAGGAAGAGATTGTAATGGTAAAGGGTGTTGCATTTGTTACACATGCCTGGGCTATTCCGCTTATTGTGCTTACTAAAAAGGTTATGGGTTAGGAGTAATTTATAAATGTTACATGGGTTGATAATATGATTTTTGTACCATATAAACATGTCTCAAATATATCACTCTATTTATAACAACATTTTTGTTGTGATTGAATTACCTTGGTCTATCATTATTATAGGCCTGCATTGGTTATGATGCTCACTCTTAGACTTGATGTTGGTTATATACATTTCCTTGATTGGTACCCTAATTTTTATTGGATGAGGTAAGATTTGTGATATATTTTTTAATAAGGTCTCACTTAATCAACAAACCTTTGTCAATGATATCCTTGAAGGTATGCACACACTACAGTTCTAGATGATAGGATATCTCACTATGATTTTTTTTATTAAAATAACAACTAATTATTTATCTGGTAAACTGTGGGTGAATAAGTTTGCAATGGATCTATATCAATTTAGATAGATTGACAAACTCTCATCAGCTTGGCTTGCATAAAGCAAACAAATAAATCTCATGTTTGAGATTGTATGAAAAGTGCTACACAAAAGTGTCTAAAAGATCATCCAAATCGAATACTAAATTCTTATGAAACTTAAAAAACCACTCCAAGGGTTATCCTAATAGACTCCTTAGGAATAAACACAAAAGGTATATGTCACTATATGCCACTAGCTGGCATGCAACAAAGAACTTGGTTAAATGAGCCTTGGGGTCACCTTTCCCCTTGTATTTGTCAAATTTTGGTGGTTCATATCCTAGAGGAAATGGTATCTACAAGTAATCCATGTTTAATGGATAAGAACACACTTAATCCAACTTAAACTTTTTGGTTGGTTTCCTAGCTTAGATGGTAACAATCACATCCTTCATTTGTTGTAATTCTTGGGCTAGGAAATTAGAGGTAATATTAGTTTGAGGTGGAATATTAGCTTGGGTAGATAGTTGAGCAGTCACAAGTGGATCACTTTGACTAGGGTATGATGAAGGTATATGCTGGGGTATATTGGTTTGATTAGGGAATAAATTAAGAATATTCATGCATAGATTAGGGTTTGATTGTTGGAATTGCATGTAATATGATGTGATATTCTGGTTTGGGTAAGGTAAGTAGGTCTAAGTTTAGGGATTTCGAGGTTGGGATGGAGGGATATAGATATACTATGACTATTAGGGTTAAATAGGTACCTATTACTGACTAATCAAACCTTATTATTGAGGGGGTATTTGTGAACCAAGACCTTATCATTGAACTAGTGGCACATTCTGTATAAAAGGCAAAGGTTGCCTAATCAATACTTGAGGAACATTTGAACCTCTAGGTTGTATGAATCCTAGTTGGGAAGTGGATGCATGCTGGAGATTCAACATTTTTCATTGACCAATAGTTATAAACTATTGATTAGACTTCATTTGGATTTGAATTGGTCTATGAGGAAATAGGTATGTTTGCTACTACTTGATGAGGTGGAACAATGGTTGCCCCTATTAAAGAGGAAATATGTTCTACCTCTGCTACATCATTATGATGGATTTTGCCTACTATTGTGTAATATTAATCATTTCTTGTTGAGTAAGATTTGTCACATTTTGTTGTTAAGTCATGACATTGGTCACTAGCTGATTACCTAAACCTCTTGGTTGAGCACTTGAAGAAGCAAGTGCTTGAGGATTAGTGCTGGTAGTTAGCTGAGGTTGGGATGTAAAAAATACTAATCCCTAATTTGGAGAACTAATCATGGTGTTAACTATAGGTACACTTGTTTATGGACTAGTTGTTTATGTACTTACACCACATTGGTTTCGATTGGGTATTGCCTGTGCATTATCCACTATGTTTTGATTGATATTTTATGTACAAGCAGAAGACACTTCTCTGATGATTGGCATATAAAACAAGTTATCGACCAAAGTATTTTGTGTGAAATATTCTACTCCCTAATTTCCTTGACTAGTCAATTCTATTAACATTCCTATTAAAGGAACTAAGTCTGTGAGAGGCCTATTAGACATAGTTATTTGATTAAAATTGCATGCTATGTTTAAGTAAGTTTGGTATGTTGTATACATCTATACAAAGTGATCCTCCATGGGGTCCTTTCCTTTGACAAGCATACTAAGGTCCTGATACATCATTTGGACTATAGCTAAAGGATTACTAGAAGAATGATGTGGACTATAAGGTATGTTGTGAGGCATTCTTACTAGACTTGATAAATTCTCATGGGGTATGTTTACTAGAAACTTAGCCCCTAATTATATGACTCTAACCAAAATTTTGTACTTGTTTTCTAATAAGTGACACTTAAATAGATAAGGATCATATGTGGATGGTGTAATAACGCAATATGGTTGTTGAGGAAATAGTTTTTCAATTATTGGTATCAAAGCTAGGTACTTCTCTATTTGTACTTGATCCTGATGTAAGTATGGAGGCATGTTTACCAAATAATTATCTAATGGGTCTTAGTTCTATGCCCCTATTTGAACATTATAAGATGGAAAGGGATCTGTCTCATAAGCAACATTATCCACATAAGGGTCTTAAAATATTTCCTCTTGTGCAACTACATGACTTAATCTTGGATTGTACATGGGGCCACTACAAGTGTAGCAAGACATGTTAGGATCCATAGTGAATGATTTGTGACAAACATGAATAAAGTTATAAAAACTCTAAAAATGTGATGTCTAAAAAAAGAGGTTTAAACTCAGTCTAACCTAGTCAAAATGATGGATATGAATATTTAAAAATATTAATGAAATGAATTATGATAAAACAAGCTAACATCAAGTATCTAACATTACACGTCTCACACAAAAAGGTCAAGTAAAAGGATTTTAATTCAAAATGCCAAATTCTCGATCAAAGTGTTTCAAATGAGTCTAATCTAGTACAAACAAAGGTTGCTATTTATTTTGGCCAAATGCGATGTCAAAATCTAGGCTCAAACAAAACATGTGCTAGGACTTTCGGCCAAATGATGTCAAAAAATAGAATTTAAAATATGAGACATTTAATCTAACAGATTTGAAACACTTCTAACAAAAACTAGGCATTTGACTCTTGGACATAAACTTGATTTATAAGTATGAGGTATGAAATAAAAAGGTACTTGGAGATAGTTTATTTTCTCCCAAATAATGGCACAAACTAGACTCTTTTTACCAATGAGCTAGACAAAGGTGAATGGCATAATTGTGCTAGACAAAGGTTCTCAAAGAAAATCAAAATGGTTGAAAAATTGGAAATATTTTGACTCTATGTGAAGAGGTCTATGAAAAAAGTCTCAAAATAATTTAAGTAGTGGAACAACACTAAAATGATCAAAAGGTGTGATAAATGCTAGTTTTAAGACTCTAAGGAAAAATGGTCTAACATGATTTTAGCAGTGTAACACTACTCTCCTTATCTCAAATGATAACCACACATAAATTTGTGTCAAAATTTCTAAGGCAAAAGTGTGTTATCATATGGGCTTAAGACAAAAGGTGAAATAGGATGGGTAGTACAAAATTTTTCCTAAGACTCAAAGCATGAGTGATACACAAGATGACTTAAGTCCTACCAAATGATGATAATGATGTCGAGTCTAAAAATGGCCCCTCATTCAAATTAGGAGCTAAAATCAAGTTAATACAAGTCAAGTACAAAGTGGCAAAACCAATTTAACACATCAACCTTTAAAATTTGGAAGAGTCCAATTTCAAATTTAAACTACCAATGAGGGTCTTAAACAAAATGTGGTAAATGGTATAGATTCAAATGGGTAACATAATTGCACCAAATTGGAAGATATGACACAAAGTGTATGATAAGTTTTTTTAACAAGGAAAAAGAAGATTTTCACTTGGGCAGCATAATGCATCATTGTTCAAAGAAATTTGGGGTTAATTTACACCAAGTTTTGACTCCAAACAAGACCAAGTAATCTAAGACAAAGACATATTAACTAACTAATCATCTTAAGCCCTAAAATAACAAGGTATTGCAAGTGGGGTTAACTAAACTAAGAAGTTTTTTAATGTTTCTAGATGGATCCCATATACAAGACTTTCACGTCAACATGCAAGAGAAGCAACATGTGAATTGGGTCCACAACACTTAGCTTGTTGTAAAAAGGTCTTACCCTTTTTACAGCCACTACATCTATCACTTGCTCAATGTAGTCTGATGTCCATTATGCTCAAACATCCTAAGCTTAACCCCAATGATAGGAGATGGTTTAACTGCTCAAACTGTCATCCCAGTGGGGTGATCCCAATTTATATACCCCCTCTATGGAGAGGGGTTAAAGATGATGCTAGGAGATGAAACTACATGTCAACACTTCCCTAAATAACTTATGGAAGGTAATGAAGTTCCCCTCATAAGCCAAGATGCAATAAAAGTAAAAACCCAAGTAAAATAGCTTTAATGGTTGTTTCTAGGTCACCCAAGCCATGCAGGTCTTGGGGAGAGCCTTCACAACTTATTTTTTACGCCTTTAGAATAAGGAAATTTTTAATGAATTTGATGATTTTGATCCAAAAATTTACCTATAGGGGATGGGGGGAGAGCATACATGCACAACTCCCTATTTTCTCAAATAAATCTAATCTAAAAAAATAATGATAACAACTTTACAAAAACTTGAAGTGTGTTCAATTTTAAAGAACTAAGTGAAATGTGCAGTGATGTTCTTTATCCCCTTGGATTTAAGATGTAAAAACATGTAAATAACAACTATAAAAAATTCAAGCAAACATCTAAGTGTTTATTTAAGAACCCAAAATAAATGTTCTTAATCCACTTTAAGCACTTAAAAAGAGTTTAAAAAGACTAGATTAAGCTTGTTTAGATCATTTTTCAAGTTGGCCTTGCAATAAAAAGTTATATTTTTATTTAGCCTTGAAGAAATTTTCCACATGAGACAAATAAAGCAAAATGATCTCTCAAGTTTCACATAATACAATCCCACTACTCCATAGTGCAATCCTGCTACTCTACAAAACCATTATTCAGATAGGTAATATGGCTACTTGGGTTATTTTAATAGAAATAACAATCCCACTACTTGGGATAACAATCTTTTTATTCAAGTTAATAATCCTACTATTTGATTTAACAATCCCATTATTTAGGGTCACAATCCCATGAGTCAGTTTAACAATCCCATGAGTCAGGTTAACAATCCTGTTACTATGAGCATTACAGTATTATCTCTTAACCATTAATAGTTTATCGACAATACTATGACTCAGTTAGGCAATCCCATGACTCAAATAGGCAATATCATGACTTGGATAGGTAATCCTATTACTGTTGAGTCATGATATTACAATATCATGACTAGCTAGTAGTGGGGTTACAAAAGGGATAAGAGATCTATAGATAGACAAGTTAGTCCAAAAACATTAGTTTAAAAACAATACCACAACTTGAAATGGCAAACCTAAGACTTTATCAGTGGTGGGATTATGGTCAAAAAGACAAACCCATGACTCCGTAGGGATAAAACCATGACTTCCAAAAAAATGGACTTTTTGCTCAAATATTTACCTTCCTTGCTTCCACACTCCAAGATCATGCATGGTAATGGTTAGTAGTTTTCTTGTAGGTGATATTTGACCATATTTATGATGTTAGGTTCCACCGGGCATGCCATTTGTTTGATTGGCTTGCTCAGATTGTGCCTAAGAGGTCTTCATCAATGGAGTGTGGCTACCTTCATCTCCTCTTGGTACTATTTGCTTGGCTTGTGATGAATTTGGTTCAATATTTGGGAAAAATAACACTAATTACATGAGTTTTTGAAATGATTTGTGCATGATAACTTTATACTATCAAAGCTTAAAAATTAATAGGCAAGGCCTCCTATTTATAGATTTTGCAAAATGATCATAATGAACCTAAACTATCCATCTCAAAATGAAGATGTATGGCTAATAATCCATTCAATTTTTGAGATAAAAATCAATAAATGATCTCATATATATTTGGGATAGAGCGGCATTAAAGAGGCATGGAAGGTCTTAATGAGGCATGGGAGGGCTTAATGAGATATTCTATGCATTTATGGCCTAGGGATGCCTTCTCAAGAAATGTTGTCACTTGATGATGCATTTATTCATTATCAATTTCCAAAAATAAATATTCAACAATTTCCATGGAAAAGTAACTTAAGATCTTGATCTAAATTAATTAGCCTTAAACATGATTTATCAATTTTGGTGCAAATCTTGGCAATTGGTGTACAAATTAATCAAATTGGTCAACACGTCATATTATTGGATTGAAATTTGACTGGATTGGAATTAAGATACGATGCTAGATGATTTGGAACCATTATCCCATTTAGGATGTTTATAACACAAAACAATAAAGGCACATGTCTCATGCAAAAAAATTGGTAGAAAAGATCAATCTAGAACACTTAGGTGTGAAAATATCATTTTTACTCGAAATGATCTGATCAAAGTTAGTTGTATTATGAATTTCATTACCCCATTTAGTGATACTCTAGCCAAAATCATCACTTGTGTATGACAAATTCACATCATTTAGCATGTTTAAGTGTTTTTATCCCAAATTGTACATTTTGATAGAAATTGGTGAAAACCTTGGTTAAAGGCCGTTGGTGACCACTTTTAGGTGTTTACAGAACCAACAATAATTTTATTGATTTTATGGCACCTTCGAACCAACACTTGAATATTTCCACAAGCCCTATTCCAAATCACAGTAATCAATCAAGTGATAAAAAAATGGTCCACATTGTAGACAAGGAAACTTATAATATTGTCCCATTATATTATAAGACTCACTTGATGGTTTTATTGGTGTTATTAACCTAATTAAGAGGATAAAATATTCCATTCAGATTATCCTTGATGAGAATGATATACTCTATGATAGTTCATACAATCAACCTTTATTTATAATATCCTTAATTAATGGGTATGAAAAGGATGGGTAATGGATAATAATGGTTCAAGTCTCAATATATGCACCAATGAATTTATGTATAATCTTGGAATCAATGAAATAAATTTAGCATAAAATCTAAAAGTTGTACTAGGATATTATGGTATAGGTATAGATCCTCTTAGTTACATTATTTTTCCTATTCGAGTGAGTTCTAAGACAATTCAAAACTTTTTCCATATGGCACCCGATAATAGATCATGTAATGTGTTCCCTAGTAGACCTTAAATATATCAAATGAAAGTAATTCCTTCTACTATGTTCAAAATTTGGGCATGATGATTGATTGATTACAATTAGAATGGATATCAATTATCCAAAAGAGAATGAATAAAAAGATACCAAGGGAGGTACCAAATTGTTTAACTAAACAATAATACATTCGGTATAATTGGTGTCACATTTTGGTTCAGGATTGTGTCATCAAGATTTTTTCTATTTTTTCATGTGGTTTTAAAAATTCAACCAAAACTAGACCCAAATATACTTAAAATTTGATTCAAATTCAAACCAAATAACATAAAATTTTGTGACAAATCATCTTGAAATGTATAAAAAACAAAATTACAATATCCTCATTTAAAAAGATGACAAAATAAAAGATTAATAGTCATTGATAAGTTGTAATTTAATGACTCTAAGATATTTAGACTCAATTTGTGACAAAAATTCCTTTACCAACCTTATTTAAATATTATATGGATTATGTATACATACATATATACATATACATTTGTTCAGGGTGACAATGGAAGAGGAGCATGAAGGAGAATAAAAACATGGAAGGCAAAAGTGGCATATTATTGTGAAGGATTCTCTTATGTTTCATAGGTATTAGGGTTTACATATGGTACCCCAAAATAATTGAACTAACTATGCCCTAATAATCTAGCCCTAGTTTTATTTTCAAACCAACCATGAAACTCAAGTATGGGAAGGCCATAAAGACTTCTATGAGAATGGGACTTGAGGTGTTAGGTTTGAATCCTTCCTTTAAAATGAGGAAAACATAGTCCATGAGTAAATCATGGAGTAAATCCCTCATGTAACACTTGTAGACACCTAAATTTGGTACAATACCATTTTTCATAGTGTCTTATCCCCAATTTATCATATTTGGCCTACTTGTGTATATTTGCATGTTTCTAAGACTTCTCTAGCCTCACATTGGTCTCCATTTATCCCTTGAACTTTAAAAACACATCTAAAACTTATCATAATGTATCTATTATCACCTTTAAACTAAATTTCATTTTTTATCTAGCTCCTCATCGATATCTAAGCCTATATTCATTTCAAGGAAGATTTTTTCCTGGGTAGGCATGTGCCTTGCACAGGTTTACTTGGTTTTCCTTTGTGGGTCATTTTTCCCATTGTCATTGATCATGCACTTATAATTACACTCATTATCATTTCTAAAGTTTTCCTACACACATAAATTATTATAGAACACCCTATATATATATATAAAATTCATCCCAAGCCATTTCAAAAGAAATAAAATAAGATTATTAATGATCAAGACCTAGAGTAGAGCCAAACACCAAGCTTCATCATTACTCCTACTTTAAGTTGAGCCTCATTGAGTCATATCTTACACACTTGTGATGGAGTTATTTATGTTGATATCTCATTATCCTCTTTTACCAAATGAAGTTTTTAACTAGTATGTGTTTGCATCATCATTTTTAGGGAAGAGGAGGTTCAAAACCCTTGCTTAAGCTACTCTATTTACACTCACTTATAACTATGTGTGGTGTAATTCGAGTGTGTGGGATATGTATTTTGAAACATCATTTTAGTTTTGCTCAACATTATAACCTTTTGACTATTTTGAGTGCCAAGCTAGGTAAAAAGGGAGTAATAAAAAATTTAACATATTCTGTCAAGAATAGCCATGAAGTGAGCATATTAGAAGATCAAAAATAAGGAAACAAACCAATCACATAAAAATTATACTATGTAACCCTGCAAAGGTTGGACTTGGAAAAAGATACTTATAATTCACAATGTAAATCCACCCAATGCAAGTTCACCTTAGGTGAGTTTTCCTGGTTTAAACATGCATAGATCCCAATTTTACCCAAGTCAAACATGCGTAAATAGGATCCTCATTTTATAAAGTCTCTGCTAGGCTTGAACAATCACATTCTAGAATTAAAAAAATTAGAATAACAACAAGGTGATTGTTTCTTTTGATTTATTCTTAATTTTGTTAGTGTGTTTAATTACTCATACATTGTCATATGGTTTTAAGAGGCATTTATAATATAATTCATAGATAATCACTAATTGATGCATAATCATCTATAAAATATTATTATAGAAGAGTATCAGTAAATTTATTGACTTGATTGACTTCTACCATTGATAGTAAAGTATTATCTTAAGAATACTTGTTTGACAAGTTAACTACTCTATAAAACCTATCCCTAGACTCTTTATTACCTATACAAGATCATAAAGAGATAGTTATTGAGGCAATTAACTATGGAAGAGAGTTATTTTTATTCTAGCAATTTAGGTTAGAGCCTTTTATTCTATAGAGGTAGTCATGCTACTTGTGGTAAATTTGTGTATTGTTTTTTTTAAAACTTTCATTGATTTATATTATTTCATGTATTGTAAGTATATGTCTTATGGTGACTAACATGATTTTGGACCATATCCATATAATTTAATAACTTTTGCATGTCTTATTTCATTTATTACTTTTATCTTGTTACAATTGATAGTCAATTATATGGATCTAAATTATGTACTTTCATAGTTGTATTGTTAGATCTATTCATTAAAATTATTTATTATAATTAGGACCATTGAAATATACTTTGGGGTAAATATAAATGGTGAACCCCAACATTTAATTACATTCAACCTAGGCTTGCACTATCTTACCCTTAAGGTTTGACCCAGTCAAAATCTGAATTTTTAGATTTACTTCTCACATTAGGGTTTACTCCCTCCTTAACTAAATACACAGTTTCATTTTCAATTAATGTTCTTGGCTTGATTAGAATGATGTTTCAAATTAATGAAATAGATGTGAACACTTTATCTTTGTTGGATGCTAAAATGAAAAGTGTGAATGTTGCAAATGATGAAAAGAATAATCAAAGTATTGTTCAATCTCTAAAAGCATATTTATTGAAAATCTTAGTCTCATTAATGAAATTATGCATATGATTAAAAATATAAATAATTAAAGTGTATATCCATCTAAGGTTTTTGATAATGGGATCGCATTTTCTTAACCCGTGAAGAATAGTGTATAAATGACAACCATCAAGATTCAAACATTTAATGATCCCTTTGAAAACCTAATGTCCTTCCCAAGAGGTCTTACTCATAATGAATGGAGTAGGTGATTATAATGGAAAGTGAATGATCAATCATTATAAATTATTTCATATCACTCTTATCACATAATATCCTTAACTTATCACTACCTCGTGATTTCATGATGCCTACATTTTCACTATTTAATGGGAGTGATGATCCTTATTTTAACCTCAAGTACTTTATGGATTCTATTTGGAAATACAATATCAACAATTGGATCTTTATTAAAACATTCCCTATAATCATAATAGTTCAAAATTAACATTGGTTTCATTATATTCCTATGGATATTTGCATACATATCTTGGGTTGAAAGATTTTTTTAAGCACATTACATTCACAATAAGGGATCAAAGATTACATTTGAACATCTTCCCTCTCTTCACCAAGTAAAATATGAAGTTTTTAATGATTAAATATTATGATTCAAGTCTTGTATGCATCACTTGATATGCCAACCAATGAAATATGGTTTCAATACACATAGTCATCTACTGAGATTGTTATCACATATTAAGAGTTCCACTATATATGACATATATGTACTATGACTCTTATTTGAAGTAACACATAATATTTAAGCCTCATAAATTATCATGATTATTTCATTAGTTATATAGGCTTTATTCACTTATTTCATGCCACATTCGACACTTAGTTTATCTCATCTATACATCCATGACTACACATTACACCTTGAGTGACACATATAACCTAGTCATCCATACATCTACTGCTTAATTAACACATCATTATGATGGATGTTAATTATAAATAAAATCATGTATGCATTAAAAATCAAAATAAAAAAAAATAAAATCACAAAAATATTCATAAAAGACAAAAAATAAAAAACCCTTTGCCTTTATCTTACTCATTTAATACATATCATGCATATTTTACTTATACTAGAGGTTTTTCACATATTTGTGTTTGACACATATTCTTGTCATGATATATTTTGAGTAGGTGAGATCCATTATATCTAGTTTATATGTTTATGTACTCATTCGTTCCTCACCTAGGAGGGGATTTATATACATGAGACTATTTCATAGTAATATCTTTGTAGTTTTTTTTTGTTTTCTATATAGAGCCACTTTACTTGGATTATATATCTTGTATTTTTGTGTACATGGAGTATACATATATTTATTGTGTACAAGAATATCTACATGAAATTATTGCATATTAGAGTCACATGGATGAGTACATTTTATATCACATGCCTTTTGATCAACATTTGTCTATTTATTACAGTTTGGCCTCATAACATTTTTTACGACACTTTGTTTACATGGGACATATATTTCCTTGATATTAGGGGGAAATATACCACACATACCTACTTAAATATTATTATACACATATTGAAAATTTGGAGTGACGGTTAGGACATATTATCCAACCCTTTCATCTTTGATCATATTATCTATACCTTGCCACTCTTGGGGAAACATAACATTATTAAATTGGACACTATATCAAGATTGTGTTTCATATGATTATTCATAATTAGACATATTATATGCACCCATAAAGTCATATCACACATTATTCCTTGAGCCTCATTGATGCTATATGATATTATGGACCTATATTATCCATATGCCCTACATTATTACATTGGTGGGGTCCTTATGCCCTACGTACTATTTAAATATTGAAATATCATGATTGTCATACTTTATACTTACATGAATTTATCTTATAAATTGGTATACATGATACATATTTTCCTATGGGGGAATTGTACCCAAACATGTTCCTTATTGATCATATCTATACATCTATTTTCTTAGGGGGACATGGTACCCATATATCTCTCTCCATGAGTCTAATTGACATATCCTACATGTTTAATCTATAATAACATTCACTTATGAGTCTACATTGATTATTTAAATTATAAATCTTACATGTTTCTTGACACATGATAAGTTATCACTCGTGGTACATTCATTACCATATCTATCAATCCTTGAGTTTTCGTACATAAGGAGACATTTTATTTCCCAATGTAAATATTCATCCTCAATATAGTATGTATTAAAATATGAGATTTGACACATATTAATTTATATCATATTATCATGAAACATTGATATTATCTTATGATTGGGAGTTATACTACATATGTACCTTATATTATTGCATTGATGGGACATGATTCCCCACACAAACTTTTACACATTGCCACATTATATTCATCATGCTTGAAATATAATGATTCATAAAATAACCCATTAAGAGGTAATATCTTATTAAAAAACATTACAAAATACTCAAAAATTCAAAAACATTACCTTATACATGGTAACATATTCACCTATGCTAGAAGTTTTCATATCCATGATTTACACATCTACTTCTCACAATATTTATTATGTGGCTACTATGTAGATTTACATGTTACATGATACTGTAGTGCATATTATTTGCCCATATCTTTGGGGGGGGGGGAGGTAGGTATTTACATACACAACTCATATCCTATCTTGGAGGCATGGCCATACAATAATTTTTGGATGCTGATATATTTCTTTTCTTATCCTTTATCATATTAAGCTATAATAAATTAATTACTACATCTATTGATGGTACCAAGATATTATATATCACACGAATATATTCATTATGATTGTTACATGGTTACATTGACTATTGTGTGTAAACGTTTTCTTGTGTGTGGATCCTTGCCCATAAGTGATCATCTTTTTTGTCATATCTTGTGTCATCTTCTTATGTGTTTTTTCACTAAATTGCTTAATCAAAAACTTGGGTGTAGTTACCAGTTTTTATGGTCCCAACTTGAGTGCACTTTACTGATTTATTCTATGATTATAACTATGATGTATATCATGGATAATATTATACAATGACTGGTGTTTGATTTCTATTATGCATATATTTTTCAATATACTTTCTTGGTTTTTATGTTTCCATGGTTTATACAATGCATATATGGGGGCATGTTACTTGTGTGTATTTCCATTTATATATGACTTGACTAGGGCATATTTGTGACATTTTGGGTGTACTAGTTTTCCCGTTATTTCTTTTCTTTAGGGGGCATCATATATGTTTGTGTTGTTCTTGATATGATACTATATTTATTGCAATATGAGACATTTTTTTATGATAGTATGGTGCATGAATAGATGCTAATTCATTCATTCTAACTATAAAATTTTGCAAAAAATATGATGGTATCAACTATTTTCAATTCCATTACATATGTTTTAGGATATTGACAATTCAGTTGTATTATTTTCATAACATATGATGCACTTAAATTTTTTTTATAGATAAGTGATCGCAACACAAGTGTTCACACCTCATGTTAGAAGGGGCAATATATCAAGGAATTTATAAAATTTGAGAGATCTTGGGTGAAATTAATTGAAATTTGACAACATTTTCTACTTCTCTAATCAAGAAGTGGATTAGACCCTAGTAACTCCCGAAGAAGTGTTATTTATGTTTCAACACCTATTAGAAGTCTAGTGCCAAAAGAAGTTTATTATGGCATTTATAAAAATACCAACCTGGTGTACTCATTTATTTCTCTCTTTTCAAATTCAAAATTTTAAAATTTAAAATTCAAATTTTTAATATATATCATGAAAATTTACTACCTATAGAAATTTGCACTTATTTTAGGTGCAATAAAAAAACCCATGGGGATGGAATTATTTTGGATCGCATATTCAAAACCCAAAATTTTCCTTAGGTAAGTGAAGGTGCATGTTTCAAACTATTTATATTTATACTTTGATGCACACATGTATTCACTCACACTTACAAATCGATGTCAAAATGGGGTATTATGTAGACATTGAAATTTGGTATAAGACCCTTTTCCATAGTATCTTATTAAAAATTTATAATTTTTGGCATACTTGCATATATTTTTAGGACTTTTATGACCCCCCATCAATCTCCATTTATCCCTCAAGACTTAAAATCACATCTAACACTTATCCAAATATACATGTTATCACCCTTAGATTAAATAAATCTATTATCATGATCTAAAGTTCACATTGGGTAAACATGTGCCTTGCTTGGGTCCTTCCCATTTACTTTTATGGCTCATTTTGACCAGTGTTGTTAATCATGCACCTTGAACTTCACTCTTTATCATTTCTAAAGTTGGAAAACATGCATAGCTTGTCCTAGAACACACACACACACACACACACACACACACACACACACACACACACACACACACACACACACACACACACACACACACACACACACACACACACACACACACAAGTCATCATATTCATTTCAAAAGAGATAAAAAAAAGAAAATAAAATTAGATTATCAAGGATCAAGACTTAGAGTAGATCCAAACACCAAAATTTATCATTCTTCCTACTTCAAGTTGAACTTCATTGAGTTATATATCACACACTTGTGAAAAATATGTTTACCTTTGTATCTCATCATGCTCTTATATTAAATGAAGGTCTTAGCTTGCATGTAGTTACATCGTAAATTATAGGGAAGATGAAGTTTAAAAACTTTGCTCAAGCTATTCCATTTAATTTCACTTAGAAAAACATGGAGTTATGATTCCAACATGTTGGATATGTAGTTTTCAATGCTACTTTGATGGTTACCTGAATCCATAACCCCTTATTAGTTTTGAGTGAAAAACTAGGTCAATTAGGATGAATAAAAATTTTAGCATATTTTTCCCAACAAAACAATAAAGTGAACATACATGAAGATAAAAAATTAGGGATCAAACCAGCCATAAAAACTCAAATTGCATAACCCTGCCAAGGTCAAACTCAAAAGAATATCGTTAGACCTGATATCACTCTTTTTCCCAACATGAATCTACCTATATCAAACATGCATAGAGTGTGAGTCTACCAAGGAGCCCTATATTTTAGGATCATTCTTTTTTAGGCATAAAAAAACACATTCTAGAATCATAATTGCAAAATAGCAACAAGGTGTGATCATTTATTGTCTTTTGTTCTTTATTTTGCATATACTAGTTCATTTATCATTTTTGTCTTGTTGTTTTTGATAGTCAATTGTGTAGATCTAAATTTCATACTTTTATAGTTGCATTGTTAGATATATTCATTGCAATAATTTATCCTAATTAGGACCATTAAGACCTTATTTTTGGTAAGCACATCTAACATCTAAAATTAGGTGTTTGATTTATTTTTAAATATTAAATGTGTAGTTGTGTATGAAAGTTTATGTAATGGTTGAATATATAGACATGTTACAAGGGGGTTGCATAGTTGGTAGAATGTGTAATTCCTCCTTCAACTACAATTTACATAATACAATGAGTTTTAGGATGATATGGATAGTGGATGACATTGGAATTATCATTGTATGATTATAATAAAAGCATTGGAAATATGCATTATTATTTAATCTATTTCTACTCGATTAAAAATGAGACAGCATCATTATATTTATCTTAAAAATCTATTTTATGGCAATTTTGATTCTAGTATAAATAGGGGTGAGCTTATCCAACATATAACTATTGAACTATACATGATAAAATAAAATAAAATTTATATAAACTATTGATGCAAAAGTCACATAATTTTTTAGTTTAATATATTTTATTTTTATAATTAAAAAAAAATCCATGTGTTTCATTGAAAGCAAGAAATTTACATAAACTTTGGTGATGAAAAATTGGAAAAAAATGATGTAAATCCAAAATAAAGTCAATGTGCCAAAAAAATCTTAGTCATGTTGAATTCATGTGAATTTTGCATTGCCAAAGTTAATGTAGAAATCTCAAAATTTTGTCTCAAAACACAAAAACCTTAAATTTTGGTGAAAATAGCAATGCAACATGAACATAATGTAATATTGAAAGAAAAAGAGCATAAAGTGAAAATACATAAGTTAACTCCAACAAGAATGCATGTAGCATAATCGATAGTGATAAGAAAACAAAAGGAACATATAATTCATATCAATGAGAAGGATCACGTAATGGATGATATTGTTGAATATGGTACTTTAGATGATGGATTATCATGGTTTGATGATTAGATAACTCAACACCCTATATTGTCCTATGTATCTTCTAATAGTTTTGTTTCTATATCTACTAATGATCATTATGACTCATATGGTTATGAATATATTAATGTTTAGCCTTACTTACCAACTACTTGTATTTGAAAATTAACATTCTCTATTTTAGTTTTGTTTCTTCTAATCACTTTCTTGTGTTGCTTATTTGTCTCTTTAATTGTTTTTAGCTTCTACTTTCTAGTATGATTGTTCTATTTTTTATTTCTCCCACTTAAGTTTTTATTATCTTTATTTATTTTATTATTTGAAATTATAATTGTTTTTGGTTTATATATTATCTCCTATATGATTTTATATATTTTTTTCTCATTCTGTACATTTCATTGATCTTTCAAAACTACATCTGATTTAATTTCATTGGCTTTTCATGTTTCAATTTTTATTGTATTTTAATTTTCTAGCCTTATATTGCTTCTTTTCTTTTATTTGATGTTTTATTCCATTATAAATTATGATTTGACTCACATTTTTATTTTAGCGCTCAAATTATTTCATATTTTTTGGGTTCAAAATTGCATTCTATAATCTTATTTTGATTATTATTGTCTTTTTGTTGTTTGAGTTTCCTTTATCCTAAAAATTTAAAAGGACTTCTTAATGCTGAATGGACATTTTTGGAAATCGGTCAAAAATTAAATGCATTTTGATAGGAGTGGAAAAGTAGGGATGTTTCTTTTATTACCTTTTTATTTTGCTTGTTATGATTTCATGATTTTATATGTAATTTACTCCAAATTTCATTGTATTTTGCATATTTTTTGTAAATATTTACCCTTTATTTGTTATAATAATACTAAATATGGAAAAATTTCCATCACCATTTAGGTTGGATTAACATTGCCATGAGTTTTCCATCTTTTTTGTTTGTGTGATCTGATGGTAACACAACTCTTATGAAATGGTGATACCATTTCATGATAATGGCAACATGAATAATGTTGGATTAGTGTCACCATTTAGTACATTAAAATTTAAGGTTTATCTATATATTATGTATATAAGACTCCTTAAATTCATTTTATTATTTGATTACATTTTCATGAGTGGTGGAAGTAATGTAATTTTGGTGGAGGATGAGTTTTCAAATTCATTTCAAAGAGAAGTAGGTGAAGCGGGTTGAATTTGTTGGAGAATAGGGGGTGAGCTTATTTATTTTTTTAATTAATTTCATTTATTATTTTTTTTGATGTGTTAATTTAGCATTACATTAATATATTTTAAAACATACCAAATTTAAATAGCTAAACATAGATAAAATATTAATTTTAATGAAGGTTTTGAATGTATGGAGGGAGTGAAATTTTAATTTTAATTTATCTAAGATTGAAGCTATGTATCAATCAATCAATATATCTTAAAATTATTAGTTTTTAATTTAACTGTACTTTAAGTGAGATTGGTCAAAAAATATGTAATGAATAAATTCAAATTAGTATACTAGAGCTTGTTGGTTTTATTTTGTGAATACTTACAATAAAAGTTTAGAGATAACAATATGCAAAATGAATTTTCAAAAATAATTATTATACCACACTTGTATAAAATATTTTGTTAATAGTAAAGACTAAAACTATCCAATTACAAGAATCTAACATGATAAGTTAATGTTAAATGAATACATTTACTTAATAACTAAGTAAATTAAAAAAAATCCAAGATATCAAGTATAATTCACCGATAAGATATGGACATCATGCAAAAATCTTATTCATTAGTTAATGAAATATGCACACTAGAAAAATGAAAGTTTAAAAATAGAATTGTAAAAATATAAATTTAAAAATATAATTTTGGTAAAAATAAATTTAATTTTAGTTAACTAAACATTCAATAAACTGGATTCTAATTCGCACTTCTAATTATTTTTTAGTAAGTTCTCATAGAGTGTCTAAATTTTACCAAACAACTAATCTAAGACTTAAATAAATAAAATAAACTTACTAAACTAATAAAATGAATAAATAAACTCAATTTGATATAAATGATCAAGTGTTCATATTAGAATCATACTCAACATTCACCTCTTTGACGTAAATTAGAGAGATATTTATTATCTCTTTAAGTCTTCCCTGAATCTGCTTATATAATACTTTAGTGATAATATCATCAATTATCACATAATCAATGAAAAAATATTTATCATTAACCAAGTCAGTAACAAAATAATGTTTGATTTCAATGTGCTTTGTTCTAGCATGAAAAACTAGATACTTGGACTACTATATTGCCCCATTGTTATCATAAAAAATATGTGTTGATTCAAGTTGAACCTCTCTAAAATCAAATAAGAGTTTTCTCAACCATAATACTTATATGCAAGCTGATTTAAGAGTTGTATATATAATTTTAGTAGAAGATATTACAATTGTAGCTTGTTTTTTTGAAGATCGAGAAGCGAACCTACTTCTTAGTATGGAACAATAAACTGAAGTTGACTTCATGTCATCAAAATATACTCTGTAGACAAGTGAAAGTTTAAAAATAGAACTATAAAAATAGAAATTTAAAAATACCATTTTGATTAAAATAAATTTAAATTTAGCTAAATAAATATTCAATGAACTAGACTCTGACTGACACTTTTAGTCATTTTTTAGAAAGTTCCCAAAAAGTATCCAAAATTGACCAAATAACTAATCTAAGACTTAAATAAATTAAATAATCATTGTAAGCTAATAAAAAACTAAATAAACATAATATTATACAAATGATCAAGTTTTTATATTGGAATCATTCTCAACATCCCCCTTTTTTATGCTAATTGGAGAGATGTTTATTATCTCTTTAAGTCTTCTATAAATCTACTTGTACAATCTCTTGGTGAGAGTATTATCAAATTGATCATAAATTTTTACATAATCAATGAAAAAATATTTATCATTGACCAAGTCAGTAATAAAATGATGTTTGAATTCATTGTGCATTGTTCTAGCATGAAAAACTAGATTCTTGGATAATTATATTCCTCCATTATTATCACAAAAAATATGTGTTGGCTCAAGTTGAGCCTCTCTAAAATTAGCTAAGATTTTTCTCACCCATAATCCTTGTGTAAAAGATATTGTAAGAGTTTTATATTCAATTATAGTAGAGGATAGTGCAATTGTAGCTTGTTTCTTTGAAGACCAAGAAGATAACCCACTTTCTAGTGTGAAATAATAAACTGAGTTGACATCATGTCATCAATATATCCTCCCTAAATTTTAATGTGTATCTAATGAGACATATAGAACTTACTATTTTACAATGAATACCATTATTATAAGTTATTTTTAAATATTTAAAAATTCTCTTCACTACTTTCAAATATTTGAGTGATGGTTTTCTCATAAATATAGAAACTAGTGAAACCTTATAACTAATATTATGTCTTATCATAGTGAGATATATCAAACCTCCCACCATGATTCTAAAATTATTTTTATAAGTTGAAGGAATTCTATCCTCTCTTATTATCTTTTCTTCACTTGTAATTAGTTAATAAAACATGTACACTAGATAAGTGAAAGTTTAAAATTAAAATTATAAAAATATAAGTTTGATTAAAATTAATTCAAATTTAATTAATTAAACATTTAATGAATTGGAATCTAATTGTCACTTCTAGTTATTTTTTATGAAGTTCCTAGAAAGTGTCCCAAATTGATCAAATAACTAATCTATGGCTTAAATAACTTAAATAACCTTCTTAATCTAATAAAAAACTAAATAAACTCAATCTAATATAAATGATCAAGTGTCAATATTGAAATCATGCTCAACATTTCCATCTTTGATGCAAATTGGAGAGATGCTTATCATCTTCTTAAGTCTTCCATGAATCTATTTGTACAATCCCTTGGTAAGAATATCATCAAATTGATCATCAATTCTAACATAATCAATAAATTTTTTTATCATTGACAAAGTTAGTAACAAAATTATGTTCAAGTTCAATGTGCTTTGTTCTATCAAGAATAACTATATTTTTGAAAAGTTGTATTGCCCCATTGTTATCATAAAAAAAAATATGTTGGCTCAAGTTGAACCTATCTAAAATTAGTTAAGAGTCTTCTCAACCATATTATTTGTGTATAAAATGATGTAAGAGTTGTATATTTAATTTCAGTAGAGGATAGTGAAATGTATCTTATTTCTTTAAAGACCAAGAAGCCAACCCGCTTTGTAGGGTGGAACAATAAATTGAATTTAAATTCATGTCATCAAGAGATCCTCTCTGAATTTGAATGTTTATCTAATGAAACAAAAAATTAATGTTTTGAAGTGAATACTATTATTATAAGTTCTTTTTATATATTTAAAAATTATCTTCACTGCTTATAAATGCTTGAGTGATGGTTTGCCTATAAATATAGAAAATAGTGAAATAACTAATATTAGTTCTTATCATAGTGAGATACATCAAAACTTCCACCATGATTCTAAAAATATTCTTAACAGTTGAAGGACTTCCATTATCTCTTATTATCTTTTTTACACTCATAATTAGTGAATAAAACATGCACACTAAACAAGTGAAAGTTTAAAAATAGTAATATAAAAATAAAAGTTTAAAAATATGAGTTTGATTAAAATAAATTCAATTTTAGTTAACTAAATATTTAATGAACTAGACTCTAATCAGTACTTCTAGTTATTGTTAAGAAGTTACTAAAAAGTGTATAAAATTGACCAAACAACTAATCTAAGACTTAGCTAATTAAATAATCATACTAATCTAATATAAAACCAAATAAACTCAATATGATACAAATGATCAAGTGTCCATATTAGAATCATGCTCAACATTTCCCTCTTTGATATAAATTAGAGAGATGCCTATCATCTCCTTAAGTCTTCTATGAATTTGCTTGTATAATCTCTTGGTGAGAATATCATTAATTGATCATCATTTCTCACATAATAAATGAAAAAAATTATCATTGACCAAGTCAATAACACAATAATGTTTGAGTTCAATGTGCTTTGTTCTAGCATGAAAAACTAAATTCTTGGACAATTATATTACCCTATAATTATCATAAAAAATATGTGTTGGCTCAAATTGAGCATCTTTTAAATTAGATATGAGTCTTATCATCCATAATACTTGTGTATAATATGATGTAATAGTTGTATATTCAATTTTAGTAGAGGACAGTGTAATTGTAACTTATTTCTTTGAAGACTAAGAAGCCAACCCACTTCCTAGTGTGGAACAATAAACTAAAATTGACTTCATGTCATCAAGAGATCCTTCATAGATAAGTGAATTTTTAAAAATAGATCTTAAAATTTTAAATTTAAAAATATAAGTTTGATTAAAATAAATTCAAATTTAGTTAAGTAAACATTCAATGAACTGGACTCTAACTGTCACTTATAATTATTTTTTAACCCAAAAAGTGTGCAAAATTGACCAAACAACTAATCTAGGACTTAAATAAATTAAATAACCTTATAAAACTAATAAAAATTTAAATAAACTCAATTTGATACAAATGATCAAGTGTCTATATTGGAATCATGCTCAACATTTCCCTCTTTGATGCAAATTAGATAGAGGCCTATCATCTACTTAAGTTTTCCATGAATCTGATTATACAATCCTTTCGTGAGAATATTAATCAAATTGATTATCGATTCTCACATAATCAATGAAAAAATGTTTATCATTGACCAATTTAGTAACAAAATGATGTTTGAATTCAATGTGCTTTGTTCTAGCATGAAAAACTAAATTCTTGGATAATTGCAATGCCTCATTATTATCACAAAAAATATGTGTTGGTTCAAGTTGAGCCTCTCTAAAATTAACTAAGAGTATTTTTAACCATAATTCTTGTGTGTAAGGTGATATAAGAGTTTTATATTCAATTTTAGTAGAGGATAGTGCAATTGTAACTTGTTTCTTTGAATACCAAAAAGTCAACTCACTTCTTCGTGTGGAACAATAAAGTGAAGTTGACTTCATGTCATCAAGAGATCCTCCCTAGAAAAATGAAATTTTCAAAATAGAACTGAAAATATATAAATCTAAAAATATAAGTTTGATTAAAATAAATTCAAATTTAGTTAACTAAACATTTAATGAATTGGACTCTAATTGGCACTTCTAGTTATTTTTTAAGAAGTTTACGGAAAGTGTCTAAAATTGACTAAACAAATAATCTAAGACTTAAATAAATTAAATAATATTTTTAAGCTAATAAAAAATTAAATAAACTCAATTTTATATAAATGATCAAGATTCTATATTGAAATCATGATTAACATTCTCCTCTTTGATTTAAATTGAAGATATGCATATTATCTCCTTAAGTCTTCCATGAATCTGCTTGTATAATATTTTGGTGAGAATATTATCAAATGGATCATCAAGTCTCACATAATTACTTAAAATATGTTTATCATTGACCAAGTCAATAATAAATTGATGTTTGAGTTCAATATGTTTTGTTTTAAAATGAAAAACTAGATTCTTAGACAATTATATTTCCCCATTATTATCATAAAAATATGTGTTAGTTCAAGTTGAGCCTCTCTAATGTAAGAGTTGTATATTCAATTTCAGTAGAGGATATTTTAATTGTAGCTTATTTATTTGAAGACCAAGAAGCTAACCTAATTTTTAGTGTGATATAATAAATTGAAGTTGATTTCATGTCATTAAGAGATCCTCCCTAAATTTAAATGTATATCTAATGATACATAAATAACTTACTATTTTGAAATGAATACCGTTATTATAAGTTATTTTTACATATTTAAAAAATCTCTTCAATGCTTAAAAATGTTTGAGTAATGGTTTGCCCATAAATATAGAAACTAGTGAAACCCCATAACTGATATCAGGCTTTATCATAGTGAAATACATAAAATCTCTCACCATACTTTTAAAAGTATTTTCAATAGTTGAAGGACTTCCATCCTCTCTTATTATGTTTTCTCCACTTGTAATTATTTAATAAAGCATGTACACTAGACAAGTAAAAGTTTAAAAATAGAATTGTAAAAATAAAAATTTGATTAAAATAAATTTAAATTGAGTTAACTAAATATTAAATTAATTGGAATATAACTGACACTTTTAGATTAATTTAATAAGTTTCTATAAAGTGTCCAATATAGGAATTAAATAAATTAAATAACCTTCATAAGATAATACAAAATAAAATAAACTCAATTTGATACAAATGATCAAGTGTCCATATTAGAATCATGTTCAACATTCACCTCTTTGATGCAAATTAGAAATATGCCTATCATCTTCTTAAATCTTCCATGAATCTGCTTCTACATTCCCTTGGTGACAATATCATCAAATTGATCATCAATTCTCATAAAATCAATAAAAAATATTTATCATTGACCAATTTTGTAACAAAATAATATGTGAGTTCAATGTGTTTTGTTCTAACATGAAAAACTAGATTTTTGGACAATTTATATTGCCCCATTGTTATCACAAAAAATATGTTTTGGCTCAATTTGAGCTTATCTAAAATTAGATAAGAGTCTTCTTAACCATAATTCTTGTGTGTAAGTTGATGTAAGAGTTGTATATTTAATAAATAGATGATAGTATAATTGTAGCTTGTTTCTTTCAAAACCAAGAACCCAACCCACTTCTTAGTGTGAAACAATAAATTGATGTTGACTTCATGCCATCAAGAGATCATCCCTAAATTTAAATGCGTATCTAATGACACATACAAAAATTATTGTTTTGAAATAAATACCATTATTATAAGTTCATTTTACATATTTTAAAATTCTCTTCATTGCTTTCAAATGTTTGAGTGATGATTTTTTCATAAATAAAAAAAATATTAAAACCCCATAGCTGACATCAGGTCTCATCATAGTGAGATACATCAGACCTCCCACCATGGTTCTAAAAATATTTTCAATAAAATACACCACAATAAAATAGAGTTATTGCTTTCAAATGTTTGAGTGATGATTTTTTCATAAATATAAAAAATAGTAAAACCCGATATTTGATATCAAGTCTTATCATAGTGAGATACATCAAGCCTCCCACCATGATTCTAAAAATATTTTCATCAGTTGAATGACTTTCATCCTTTCTTATTATCTTTTTTCCACTTGTAATTAGAGTGTTCACTGATTTAAAATCTTGAAGATTGTACTTATATAACATGTCTTGGGTATATTTGGCTTGATAAATGAATACTTCCTCTTTATTTTGATAAATGAATACTTCCTCTTTATTTCGATATTTGTTTCAATAACTCTATTTTATTGTGGTGTTAAAGGAACTATTAACTATATTTTAATTCTTTGTGAAGTAGAAAACTCATTAAATTCATTAGAACAAAATTTAGCTTCTCTATATATTCTTAAGGCCTTGATAGACTGTCCACATTATTTTTTAGCTAAATTTTTGGAAGTTTTAAAATATGAAAAATCTCCACTTTTTTTTTTCAACAAACATGCCTACATAAACCTTGTAGCGTCATCTATGAAATAAATAAAATAGATATTATTACCAATACTTCTATAAAATAATGGTCCACATAAATATGAATGAACCAACTCCAAATGTGTATTTTTAACTCTCTATTTTATGATAGGGAAAGACTCCATATTATTTTTTCCAATAATAAATGACTTCCATGCATCATCTTATTTGAAATATAACTTGAGAATATCTCTTACCATACCGTTTGTGTCAAAAATATGTAAGATCTTAAAACTAATATGATCATATCTTGAATGCCACAACATGTTAACATCCTCAATGGTGAAGAATCAAGTGTCAAATTTCATCATATTTATCTTCAATAAAAACATCATATTATTTACCATATGGGATTTCCAATAAATCTATTTCTAGATCTCTTATCAAAAATATTAAAAACATTATCTTGAAAAAGTAGTTTGAAACTATTTTCTACTAATTAATCTAAATTAATCATATTATGACTTAGATTTGGAGAAAATTAAACATCCTTAATTTCACCTTTAGCTTGATTTATAGTGATTTTAATTTTTCCCTTTCCTTCAACTTGGATGGACTTTCCATCTACCAATTGTACTTTACTTTTGAAATAGTCATCTAATGTGCTAAAACCATCTTTGTGAATTGTCATGTGATTTGAGCACCTTGAATCAAAAATCTACCAATAATTTGATTCCTCCATTCCCACATTACATGTGAGACAATAATATAATCCCACTTGAATAATATTTTTCTTATTTTGAAAAAAAAAATTCACTCTCTTGATTAGCTTGATTCTTAGTTGTTAGTATCTTACAATACTTTATCATGTGTCTCCTAGATTTTTATAGTAATGATAAGTAAATTATTTTTTGATCTTACCTATGAATTTAGCTTCAAAATTTATCTTTAAATTTTTATTTTTTGATAACTTCCTTTATTTTATTTTTTAATTTTAACTTTGGTATTTAAAATATTAGCCTTGGTTTCAGGTGCTTATTCTTGGTCTCCTGTGTATAGTCTCATCTTATCCTCATGGGATAAGACAAAACCCACTAACTCATTAACACTAATAATGTTCATGTTATTACACTCTTCAAGAGTGATCATTATATGTAACCATTTTTGACTAAAATATCTCAAAATATTCTTTTAACATTATCTTGTATAGTTTCTCCATAAATCTTCTTTCTATGCACTAAATCATCTATTCTTACGTAATATTTTCTAACTCCTCCATTATCTGACATTATTAAATTTTTAATATTCATTTTAATAGTTGGGTTTTTTTATTCTCTTAACTCAATAGATATTTGATATGATGTTTTAAATGTATTACATGCCTCATGAGTATTCTTGCATTCTATAATTCTTATATAAATGCTTGGTCTATCACACTTTGAAGATAAAAAAAAGCTTGTGCATTTGCCTTTCCTTCATCAGTCTTAGGGTGGTGTATACCCATCGAGAGCATTCCCCTAAAACTATTTTCATATAATAATTCATTTCAACTAATCTCTCCAATACTCAAAGTTGTCACATTTAAAAACAAAAATATTCATGGAAGTAGAATTAATTGAAACCATTATTTCTTCTAATAATTACTTGAAACCCTTCTAAATATTTTTTAAACCTAGATATAATACTAAATAAAGGTTTTAAATTTATGTAGGGAGTGAAAATAATCTCTTAATCAATATGAAATTAAAGCTATGTATCAACCAATCTATCCTAGAATTACTAATTATTAATCTAGTAATGTTGTGAGATTGATGAGAACATATGCACTAATAACTTCAAATTAATATACTTAATCTTGTTGAATTTTCTTTGTGAATACTTGTACTAAAAATAAGATTTAAAAATATGAAGAATAAATTTCAAAAAAGAATTATTGTATCATTCATGTGCACATTATTTTATTAATACTAAAGGCTAAAACTAGACAATTACAATAAACTTTCATGAAAATTTAAATTTTAAATTAAGACTTCTTCCTAAAATCTAGGTAAAATAAAAATAGATTCTAAGATAAAATTTTTAGCTCACTCATAAGAAATGAACATATTACAAAAATCCTCTTCATTAGTTAAGAAAATATTTACAGTCACATGCACACTAGAAAAGTGAAAGTCTAAAAAAAGAAATATAAAAATAGAACTCAAGAAATATACCTTTGAATAAAAACTTTGAATTATGTTAACTAAACATTTAGTAAACTGGATTCTAACTATCACTTGCATGAGTGGAATTGATAGGGTAAAATAACAACTGAATGCTCAAAATGGTGAAGAAATTCATAACAATTTAAAATATTCTTGTATGAGTAGCCCAAAATTCTTTACTTTGAACACATATAAATTGACTAATGATGGGGATGCCAAAAGTCACAAGGATTGATAATCATGTTAAAGTGTCAAAAAATAAAAGGAATTAAGAAATTGGTCACATAAGTGGCCCAAAATTCACTACTTTGAACACATATAAATCAACTGATACTGGGGGTATCGAAGTCACAAAGAATGATCATCATGTAAAAGTGTCAAAAAAACAAAGAATGAAGGAATTGTCTACACTAGTGGCCCAAAATCCAATAATTTAAACAACATGTTCCAAAATATAAAAGTCTTTCTAGAAATGTGTCATGTAAAAAGAGAGAAAAAAATTCTCAATAGGGTCCCAACAACAATGCCATGTTAGGTACCCTTCACACTGTGAGAGAGAAAACAAAGTGTATTTTAAGAGCCAATAGATTGTATAAGAAAGGAGAAATAATAAAAAATTAAAAATAATTATTATGGGGTTGGTTTGACCAACTATCAAACTAGACCCCACCCTTCAGTCTTTGACAATATGGTATCTAAAATGATTTACCAAAAATCACAAAAAAAGTGTCATTGCATTTGACAAATGTAATGAAAATGACCTCAAAAAAGTTTCGCCATGATAAAAATTACACCCTTAAAGTGCAATAAAAGTGCCATGCATGAAATACACCAAAGAAAAATGCATAACCAATAGTCTCATATCCAATCCATATCTAAATATTATAGCTAATGATTTATCATGAATTATTGAAAAAATGTGACATGCCAAATGAGTTGAAATGGTTGTTTTCCTTCATTTTGTGTCATTTTTACCCATGCATTTTTTTGATATGCACAAAATGTGATTTACATGGCCTAGTAAATGAGATGCCACACAAAATAATTATTCTTAAAAATGCCTAATAAACTATTCTAAGCTATGAAGCTAGCTTTTAATGGCACTAATATAATGTTAAGATATGGTCTAATCAGGATCAAATTAGAAGTGAAGTACAACTCATGTAGGATAGGAAAAATAAGAGGAGAACTAAAATTAAAACCAATAAGATTGATCAAATAGAAAACATCTATGTATTTTTATAAAACTCAATGTGCCAATAATAGAATAATGTATCTAAACCATTATAAAATACAAAGGAAGAGAAGTGTATTTCTAACAAATTCAAGGAATTGCATCTCTTTTCCTATAGGCCACATTAAAGTTGACATATAATGATGGTAGAAAGTGTGGGAAGGTAAGCATTGAATGCATCCTCGAACATGTGTACACTCTAACTAGACACTACCTATTCTTAGTAGAAAAACCAACTACTTGAGTTAACTAAAAGTGCAAATAAATATTTGCAATAACAATTTTGATAAGCTAATCCTGATATTGGTTAATGAGTGTGATCCTAGTAAATTGAATGTTTACAATTTTTTTTGGGTTGTTGATATAATCGTGCTCATCAATCATGCTCATCAAAACCCTCTCTCATTTTCTCAAAATTCTCTATGTATCTCCTAAAATTTATTCTCTTTTCTCTCATGTCTAATGAACTTTAAGACTTTGTAAAAGCATAAGAAATGGGAGTAGTTACTTGAAAATTTGTAAAATGACTATCAAACAAGTTAGCATGCATCCTAATGCAACATGCATATATTTATCCTTATCAGTATTAGTGAGATGCAATAAACTAGTAGATTCTACATACTCTTCAACTAATCCTTCAATTTTGCATTTGGTATGGGGTGTTGTTCTAATATTTAAATTATTTATTTATACTTCAATATATGGATCCTTAATTCAAATATTTCCTCCTAAATTAATTAACATGATTTTGTATATATAGAATTCATGAATTAAAATTAAGACCTTATTGGTAAGAAATATGACAAACAGGGCATAAGAAACCAAACATAAAGGAATATGGGTTAAGGGACCCAAAAAATAAGATGAATAGGATTTTAAGGTTTGATGATGGTTAGATTAGAATAATAAGGTTCATTCTTGGTATATTAAAAAAACTAAAACAATTTTTTGAATGTTTTTGTTGGCCAATTTTTTGGCCCACATACCAAAATTCTGACTAATTTAAAGTGATGGACATGATCAAGAATAAGTGGAAGACTAGAATAAGTATAAGTGAAAATAATTTCAAAGTATATCTACAAAGGAAATGGCCCTTTACAAAAGTCTTGAAGACCTTTTTTTTTGAAGAAGTGGCTGAAGCAAATAAATCTGAAGGGTTATTCTCAAAAATCCCGAAATAAAAAGGTCCATAAGAAAGTGTTTGAGGGAAACATGATGTTCTCACTAGTGTTAAAGATCAATATCATAAAATAGATATTGGCATTAAAAAGTTGTCAAAGGGATCCCTGGCCAAACGTAGAGATGATGCATGGTAGCATTTTGGGAGCTAAATATGATAACGCATAATCAATCTTACATTGAATATTAATGGTGAGTGAAATTAAAAGGCGTCAATGAATCTCAAGGGAAAAAGTGTGCATGACATGTGTTAAAGACATATTTAACTAGTAGGAGATCGATGACTCATAGGCATCCATACACAAGCAAATCCATGAACATGCAAAAATCCAAGGGGGTATCAATTTTAATAGAAAATATATAAGTCCAAAATAATAGTAAGGAGCATCCCAGTTTTTAAATGCAAGAGATCAAATCATGTATAATTGATAGGAACATGTAGCTACCCACAACATGGCTCTCTCAGCTCCAAAAAGGGAGACTTGAACATGCAAAGGGATTGAGGGGATTTATGGTGATCTTGGATGGTTCATTTCATGGTCAAGAAATTGCACACTCTAAAGGCAAAAGGATTTCAAGGACATAGTGGTGGTTGTAGCCATTATGACCCCTCTCTCCATTTTCTCATGAAAGCCCCCTCTTCTCTCATTTCTTTCTACTATATATAGAGGCTTTTGAGCCTAAAAAGAGATCCCTCAACTGGTGATAGAGTTAATCTATAATTTTCCTTGTAACATTCTCTTGAAGTAATATAAGAAAAAAATTTGATTTTCATTGAAGTCAAGTGTGCATTATTGGAGTTTAACTTACAATATGTATGTTTTCTCTCATCATCTATGATTTCTCTACACACCTCACTTTAATTTTTCTTGGTTTCTTGTAGGTCATGTGATGTGTTAGCCTTTTGTGTCTTTCTAAAGTGTTACAAGTTATAGTGTCTCTCATGAAGACCTATTCCTTCCTACCCTTCAAAGCGCATTCTCCCTTTTGACCTCCACACAAATACTCGTGCTTGCAACTTTGAAATAGGATCAGCTAGATTATGTCTTGTTTAAGTTTAGTAGTAGTCATTAAGGTTCCCAGTCTAAATGTGGATCAATCTCTATTTGGTGTATCACCTCCCTTAGCTTATATTTCCTTTTTATGTCATCCTCCTATCCCTTTTCCTTAGTAATATATTTTAGTGTAGGAAATAAGAGCTAAAGTGAATCATCTGAGGAACTAGCCTCATTAAAAATCTTAGAGTTTCAACCTCACTATAGGATACCCACAACCTAAGCTTGTCCCAATTCTTGTAGCTAGGAGTGAGAGATCTTGAGAAACTCTCCTACAAAGGGTGTTAATTCTATTCTACAACAATTTTAAGGGTATCTAGGGTCATATAAAGACAAATAAATAGTTTTTTGTAGAATTTCAAGCATTTCAAATTAAGTCGTAGTATTCAAATTGACACAAGGAAAAACATGTCGATAAGAGCCTATTTTGAACCAATGATCCATATGCACATAAACACTCAAATAAAATATAAAATTAATAGTCATGTATCAAACTTAAGTGTCTACATAATTATCCATTTTAATGGGTCTACATGAATACATATCAGAGTAAAACAAACATATGTACCTAGAAGGCCCAAATAAGAAGTTGCAACCATAACCTATAACTGTCAGTTAAAGTTAATACCAAATATGATAATGATATTAAATTAAAAATAAAAATAGAGGTTACCTTATCAAAAATTCTAGTCTACTTGACAAGAAAAAAAAAAATTATGTCTCTTCATTATCTACATAAGCATCTTGACTCCCATTGAGGATTCTAAAATGAGCATCCATACTCTTGTGTCTAAAATGTACATAGAAATACAATAAAAAAATTCTCAAGTATATTAATATTTATATAAATCAATAATCAACAAGCTATTGAAATCACCAATCAAACTAAAAATAGTAGGAAGGAATACACCTAGTGGTATTCAAACTATGTTGATGTCTCTATAGAATCTATATAATCTTTGAATGTGTATCTCATTGAAGAGGCCAAAATAAGTATATATTATAATTATTTGATGCTATTTACTTCAAATATGTGGGGGAAAGTGTTTTTAGTGTGTCTTTTCCAAGATTTCACTGGCTCTTTAATTTGAGTAACACTATTTAAATTGGTTGACAGGATTAATAATGAAGCAAAGGCTTAAGACCTATCTTTGGGGATCAATTTGGTGGCTTAATGTGGCATCTCTAAATTGATAATAAAATGTTATTCCATGTTACTAATTTAGGATATTAACAATATACATGCATGTGTATGGCATATTGAAAACATCATGGGCAAGAATTGGGACAATCTAATTTCTTTTTCTCTCTAGGAGATGTGTCATTATTTCTGAGAAGCTAATTTGAAGGCAAATATTTTGGCAAATCAAAGTATTTAAAAAGTTAAAAAATTATCAGTGATAATTTTTAAGAGGCCTAGTCTATGTCACCTCCCTTTATTTCTAATTTCTAAGGCCTTTGAGTCTCTAGTGAGGGGTGCCCCATGGTTTATTTGGTTGGTTAGGCTTATTGGTGGCTTTAATCATTGATGTTTATGTTACAATTTTAATTGATGGATCATTGAATTTGTGGCTCATGCCAAGATGGGATTATTTATGCCTATTATTAATATAATTACACTATGCCTTATCTTTTGGGAAATTTTGGCTATAGAGATGATCTTTGATTGTAGTTCTAGACATTTTAAACTATTGACTATTTAATATAACTTTCTCTTAGCGAGCCACTATTAAGAGTGGAAGTCAAGATTTTTGATATATAATTAGAAGGCTCTATGAGTGATGTGAGGATAAATAATGTGTTTATTTTACAATTTGGGCAAATCATGGATGCTATCAAAATAATGGTGGTACAAACCCCTCACAGGGTCAAGGTAAATTTTGATCTAGTGTCACTCTTTCTTGGAAATTTATTCTTGGTTGTAGAGGATAAAGAATTAGTGAATTTGGTGGTAGAGGGTTTGGTTAGGCCTTGTTATAGAGTGGGTTTATTCAAAATCATTGTTGGTTTTACTTATAATTCATGATAATCTCCCACTCTCAAGATGAGAATCAATCAAACACGTTCCCCTTACGGTGTTTTAAGAGTTGGAGGTCCATTTAGAAAAAAGCCTTAGTTTTTTTTTTAATCAAGTTTAGGGCATCATAAGGGCTCTGACTCATTCTATAAGGCAAATCCTAATGGTGGGCATTGTATCTTTATAGGCTCCCCTTAAATCACTTAGGACTGTCCCAAATTTTTACTCAACCTATGTGCATTATGCAACTCATCTTTTGGATAAAATTTTTATTGGTGGTAGGGATTTTCCACCTCTTGCCCAAGTGTTAGATGCTTTGGAGGTTAGGTAGATTCAGACTGATAATGTGGTGGTGATAGTTCCTAGGGATGGTATGGGTTTGATGTCAAGAAGTGAAATGGGGGGTAATTATTGATGTGGTCTTAGGTAAGTTGAGAGATGCATCATAGGGAAAGGTGACAGTGGATAATGTTGGTGGTAATTGGGTTGGTACTTTAGTGAAAGAGGAAAATGTGGAAGAATCTACAGGGGTGATTTATCTTAGTACCCCTTTGTCTTATTCTTAGTTGGTTTTTATTTTTTTGAGCTCTATGGTCTTCAGTTGGTCCTCTTCATGTTAGTTTTTGCATGGTTTTTTAATTACTAGACTAAATGTCTTTGATATGTTAGTCCTTTTTTTGGCCTTTGTTGGTTATGGTAGTTTTGTGCCTCTTGTTACCAAATGGATTTTATTTGAGTCTTACAAGTTTTTCTTTGGTTTAATCTATACTATGGGAAAGGACCCCCTTTTAACCCTCAATTATCTATTAAAAAAATTAATTGAATTCATATATTCCTAAGCAAAAGTAATGTGGTAATTAGTGGTACCACCATTTTATGGATAATTTGTGGTTTATATAAGCATATGAGGGATATTTTGGCCTCTATATAGGTAATTTTAATCAATATAAGCACAAAAAAATTAGAGTTCCCCCAAGAGCATAAGTATAATCAATTATATGTTTGGGTGTAAACTAAATGTCTATAATGAAAAATGAAAAGGGCATGACCCAATATAATAAATATATAATACACATAGGTGTAAAACATAAAATATCCCAATGTGATTGAGAGGTAAGTAAGGACATATATCAATGGCCTACCCTAGCTATAGACACTATGAATTTAAACCATTATATTATTATGAATATATATGTATTACCACTTTCCCATCTTTTTTTACATAAAAATTTAGTTTTACCAATTATTATCTTACTTCATGTAATTAGTCTTACTAATTAATTTATACCTAGGTAACTAATTTTAACTACTTAACCCTCCTTAAATCTATTCAAATCTTCCCAAATATATTAGAAGTAAGTTTTTTAACCTCTTTAAAACTTGTCACTAGCTGAACATCATTTAAAATAGCCTAGGACTAAGTTTAACCTAATGGATTGGATTTATTTGAATTAACTTAGAAAACTTAGACTGGATCAACACCGATCCCCATGATCATCATCAATCCAATTGGGATTACCATCAATTTAAATCTAGACCATCCTCATCTAAAAGGATACCTGAATTTGTACAATGGAATGCTAGATAAATTGTCTTGGAATACCTATGGAAGAATGACATACCTATCTTAGTCCATCCTCACTCATTCAAAGATTAAGAATATCCCCATCAACATGATAATTATCTACAATATTAGAATCATTTTAAAGGTATTAATATTTCCCATTTGAATATGTTTTGATTCCTATATTGTTTGATTATGTTTTATTTATTATCCTTAGTCTGGTTAGATTATCATCAACTATTCCTAAAGCTATTTCAAATCCCTTGAATCCCACCTTTAGGCTTCATCTTTATCTTTCTTTCCCCACTATCAATATTGATGAATATTCCTCACATGAATCATCCTCAATTAATAATATTGTTAGTGATTCTAAAATAATTTACATCAATCCCTATGTTCTTACTTTATGTCTGTAATCTAAATCTAATTTAATAGTGTAAATTAATTTCAATTACCTATTTCTCATCTTAAAATCATGAATTTCTATTTGTAGATAAAATTACTAGGAGTTGTACATGATGTGGTTTCCATCTATGATTTTCCCATAGTCCCTCACCCGCACTTTGTAGATCAGAGTGATATTTCCTTTGAGCTAGGACTTTGTGAAATTGTGTTTGCCCCTACTCTATAACTAGTCAATGAGAAATTATAATTAATATAGGCATAAGAAGATTCAAGTATATATTATTTGAATGAACACTTTATTAACATCCACACACTAGCTTAATCTATTTCATTTCATTATCACATCTATATTATCATATGCTTTGTTGTAATTATTATTATTATTACTTTTTTCACTTAATTTCTTCATACAGTGGGTTGACATCCTCTTAAGGAAGTGTACCACTTCTTAGAATTGGTCTAGCATTAGGAAATCCATTTATATATCCTATTAATCAATCTTTTTTGAGTTGTCTCTTCTATGCAGGTAATCCTTCCTAGCCAAAAAGGAGTTTCCACTTCACTAGATCAATGGTGCAAAACCTTCATCACAAGTATCCATTTAAAACCCTATATTATAAATTCCATTTTTAGTAAGTTTATTTATTAATAAAAATGAATAAAAATATACCAAAACATTCTAGCATGCCTAGTGGGAGCCCTAGGTCTCATGATTCTTGTTGTGTTTCATTGTGAAATCGTTTATTGGTTCAAATAAGATAAAATACACAATTATTGCTTTCCTTTTTAAAGTCTAAAAAATAATTGCATTCATCCCCTTGCTTGTTTAGATAATCCACAAAGATTTATTTAGGTAGACTAATACATCTTGATAGTCACACTATCTCACATACAACCATACCATGGTAATCTTAAAAACAAGGATCAAAACATTTCCAACCTACCTAGACTTATTTGGATTTCATCACCAAGGAAAAAGCCAACTCGGTGTACCGATCGAGTATAATTTTTTTGGCAAAGAAGTATAAATACTAAGAACCCAATACCTTTATCACTATGATGTGTGAATTGAGGGGGTAGGCACCAATTTTAAGATACATAATTCTTTTCAACATGGAATATAGAGGTTTACATCCTTAAATAAAACCTAAAACTAGACTTAGACTACTATTTCTTAGTACCTTCATTAACCCATCTCCCCACCACATTCTCAATTTTGTTTATTAAAAATTAAAAATCTTTAAGTATGTTTAATAGAGTGTGTTTTCTTTCACTAAAAATGAGATGATAAAAAAAGAATTATGTGTCTTTGCATTTCATTCTTTATTTTTTTTTAGTGCTACATGGTTGTAACATGGTAGCAATCACTAAAATGATCCAAACCTCATACCTCATACTCATCCATGGAGAACACACCAAGTCCTCCTACCTCTCTTAAATCCATGGGGAAAGGCATTTCCCAATTTTATACATAGGGAGACCTAAACTTTGCTAATATATTAGATAGTAATCCAATTACCGTCAGCCATGATCTTAGTACTAGATCTATATGAATTATTATTTCCCCTCAAACCCAAACTTCCTAGTTTTTATATGGAATGCCCCCAAAGGGACCTGAAGTGCATGATACATCCATGGTTTCTTCTTCCACCAATCCACCTCCAATGGGTTATGATACCAATGTAATGCAACCCCTATATAATCAGCTACTGTTAGTAACTAGTAACCCTTATGCAATCGTTACCTAAACCCAAAATGTTACTACAACCTAACTTATGCTTATTCCACCACCCATTACTTCACTCCAAAATTTATTAGTCTTAATCCCTATGACTCTCCCACCTATCCAAACAAACATAAATTTGAATCCTCAAACCCAACCCTTAAACCTACACAACAAGTTCCTCTAAGTTAGCCTCTTCAGCAATATGTCCCCATGACTAATCAATACCTAACTCCCTCACAATCCCTTATTACCACTAAAATTCACTCATCCCCACAATAAAACATACCCTCTCAAATCTCATTATATGTGGTTTAATCTCAACCTATCATGACCACTTATGTTGGTTATCCCCTTTCACAACCATTTTCCAC
The DNA here is from genome assembly GCA_037957365.1 of Torreya grandis. Lineage (NCBI taxonomy): Eukaryota > Viridiplantae > Streptophyta > Pinopsida > Cupressales > Taxaceae > Torreya > Torreya grandis. The sequence continues at coordinate 1,757,881 of JARHVA010000061.1, forward strand.
TCCACTCCCCACCTATCAACATTTACAACAAAACATCTTAGGGCGTATACCTTATTACAATAACCATTTTGACCTCATTTAAATCCTTATGAATAGGATGGAAAATCTAGAGGCTTCTACCTTTAGACAAAAAAATATGCTCATGTATGAGCAAATTTGTAAAAAACCTATCAGTCCTACCATCCCAATTAGGCCATATCCCTCACATTGGGAACTTCCTAAATTTATATTTAGACATGGTTATTACCTTATTTCTCATGATGATGCTTTCATTTTAATTACAATTCCCATGTCATTATCTAGACTAACCTTAGATTGGTACATTTCCATCCCTCAAAACTCCTTGTTTTCTTTTGGGAAATTGACTCAATTCTTATTAGAACACTTCTCCATTAATATCGCAAGGAAAGTAACCATAATTAACCTATACATCATTAGATAATTTGATGATGATTCCATTGTGACTTTGTAGCTAGGTGGTGAGGCCTTATAAATAAACTAACCTTTTCCCTTCCTCAACATGAATTAATATATTTATTTGAAAGATTGTGCACTAAGCATATCTCATCAACACTACAAGTACAATCATTTAAAAAATTTAATGAATCATTTACCATGGCCTACAAACTAGAAGTCTGAGCCTTATAGGAAGGAAAATTTAAGTTACATAATAATATATTCAAACTTGACTCCTCTAAAAGGACAAACAATTCTAAAACTAAAGGCACAACAAATGTTGTTGTCTTAAAATTAGCACTTCCACAAATAATGAACCAATCCAAACCTTCTACCTATCAAACACAACCAAAATAATCCTTAGCATGATTTCCCCTTAGTGATACACACCCTTAGGGGAGTCATGTGATTCTATTTTAGATAAACTCCTAAAATCTTCCATTATCAAGCTTCCACTGATTAGACCCCTTCATGATTATCTCCCCAAACCTAGTTGGTATAATGAAAGTAATGTTTGTGCTTATCACCATATACCTAGTCATGGGGTCAATAAGTGTCAATACTTCAAAGGTTTGGTTCAGAACCTTATTGACCAAGGGAATTACAATTGGATAATCCTAATGCTCCTCCTAATCAATCCATCAATATCTTTAGGCAACCATTCCCCATCCATCCTTCTATATATAATTATACACAAGCAAACATAGGAAGTACCTCAGATCATAAAACCCACATAATAAACACAATTTGTGATCAAATTTTACCTAAATAAGTTGATAATTCTTTTGAATCATCTTTCAAAACAACAAGGATCCCATATCTCCTTACAGGAGATATTTTTAAACCATCTGAACTAGCTAGATCTATCCTAATATCCACTCATGTTTTTCTGATCTTATTATTTAGGATCCTCTTGAAGAGATTCTACCTAAGCCTATTCAATGCAACCAATCAAAAATAAAGGATGAAAAAACTATCAATGGGGACACTTGTTTATATATTCCAAAAAATACACACACTACTCCTTTAGTAACTACAAGACCATTACGTAGCATGATCACTCCCTCTAGCTTACTCCATCCTGAGATGTCCACTACATTACATCAACCATCTCCAAAATTAGCTTCCCTTATAGCTCAAGCTGAGCCAAATCATGTAGAAGGGGGAAATATGGGAAATGTTTCAAAAAGTGGAGATAAATTCCTTGGGGCACCAAGAGGTAAATCCTTACAACATCCATCAATAAGAATTGAGCTCCCTAAAGAGGATATCCCTAATACTTTTAACCAAGCTCAAAAATGGAAAATGGTTATGCCACCAGCTTTACCTAAAACATCCATATTTGGACCTTATTCTTTTATAAGGCCAAAATCCACCATTATGGAATCCTCCTCTAAGAAACATACAATAATAAAAAATGATCTCCCAAAAATAATAATGCTAATATACAATCCCTTAAATCCTTATTACCCTCAAAATCTTAATATAAGGTCTTATTCCATACATAAAGTACCCTCTCTTGGAAACATTTCAATAATCAATGTAAGAAATAAAGACATGAAAGTGAATGTAGCCCCCATGGTAATGCCTCAAAAGGTGGAAAAATCTAACCAAGATCCATTATGGGGGTTTTATTTCAAACCTCCTTCATCACACTACCACCTATAAAGCCTATTAACCCTCATATTCAAAAATTGGCATGGTATTGGGAAAATAAGAAATACACTTACCATCAAATATCAGGTCATGATACCAAAAGTTGTAATGCTCTCAAAGATATAACCTAAGATTTATTAGTAGAGGATGATCTTTTATGGGAATAGTTTGGTCTTGATTATCCTCATAATCAAACTACTAGAGTCCTAACCACCCTGGGAACTAGTAAATTACTAAGAGGGTTAGAAAAAAGTTTCAAAAAGGAAGATAAAACCTATGATTAAATTCAATATCAACCCCTCTTAGACCCTTTAGAATCATATGATTCTAGAAACATAACAAACCAACCACTATTTCAAATAGATGCAATACACATAGCCACTCAATCCTAGACACAAGGTAATAAAACCCAAAATCCTAACAAAATTAGGGTATTTATGACAAAATCCCCTACTTTTGATACAAACAATCCTACATTGCCTATCCTAAAACCTAAAGTTTCTATTTTAGGGAAAGCACATAATAATAATCCCTCTTAGTTGATATAGATATCAGTTTTGAGATAATTCCACCAACTTCCTGTCAAAATATCTTTATACAAACTTATCAAAAATTCTCCACAACATCATGAAGCTATGATAGAGGCCTTGAAGGCCACCCAAGTACAATTAGACAAACCTCAAACTTTATCAGCCTTCATTGGATCCTTACAAAAGTTGTCATCTATCACATTTCATGATTCTCAAATATCCTCATTACAACTTGAAGACCAAGACCCACCATTATTTATCACTGCCCAAGTTAATCAAACATGGATCAAAAGAGTTATGATTCACAATGGATCAAGTATAAATATTATCTCCTCACATGCTTTTAGACAACTCTAGTTACCATAAACAACTATGGCTCAATCTTCAACTATCCTATGAGCCTTTAATGACACTATTGAGCCAACATTAGGTACAGTCATCCTCCCCATCCAAGTAGGTATATGTACCCTCCTAGAGATATTTTATGTGATAGAGGGAGAATTTTAATATATAATCCTACTAAGACAACCTTGGATACATGTTATGCATTGTGTCCCATTTACATCGATGCCTTAAATATGAACATAAAGTTAAGATACATGTTATCATAGCAGACCCACATCCATTCAAGATGTACAACTTGAATTATTAGCCTAATGATGCCTTGATCCCCATAAATAAATTGAGCCCATTGTTTTTGGGGGAAACATTAAATATTTCTACAATATCTTAATCCTATATCCTTGATGAAAACTCCCTTGACTTGGCATTTCAACAACTCCCTTTAGGGGAGTATCAACCATTAACTCTTAACACCTTATCAACACCTTAGGAATATGAATGCCCTAACCAATAGTTTATTTACCAACCCAACCTAGGAGATATTATCCCCTTTGACCCCCCTTACCTCCAAACACACTTAATCTATGGGGGAATCAATCAATCCCATTTATATGGGGAAAGTTAAACACATACCAAACTATTCTCGTCTAACTTTTCCTTTCTTTACAAACCACACTTCACATAAAACTATCTACAATGATGTGCTTGGAAAGGATTTGGCATAGGATGTTATGAATAAGGACCCCATGAAGTTATGATAACTGACCTTAGAAAACCACACAAAAAACATGGCCTCAGTTTTAAGAAAACCCTTGAAGTTGACAATGATAGTGCTTTACCATCTAGTCTCTCTAAATATGGATGATAAAGAACAATCATACCCACTCAATTATCCTAAAATAAATACTGATGCTATTTCCATCCCACCTAATTTTTTTATTATTAACACCATTCACTTGGAACCACTAACTTATCAAAACAACAAAAAAATCCTATACCTTCCCCTAAGTTTTCCTAACCTAATAGATGAAAATTCCTCCTTAGTCCATGTAATGGAGTGTTAGGATGACAAATATGTTTTAACATACTTAGGGGTAGGGGATTCATATCTGAATAATATCATACCATCTTATTCCTTTAGTATTTTAAACAAAGTTATAATTGATATTAACATAGGAACACTCGAGGTCCCGTAAAACATCAAAGTTAGCTAATCCTTAGATTCTCAAGAACACCAAGATTTCCCAACATTCCTTGATAATCATATCCAAGAATTTTCTCATTCTTATAGTGATATGAAAAAAATAGATCCTGTTATAGTCATCCATAACATCATCACCATTTCTGAAGCTAAACCAGTAAAATAAAAACTTTGAAAAATGCATCCTCATGTAGTGCTTCTTTTCAAGGATGAATTACAATGTTTATTATCCATTAAATTTATACAATCCATAAATTATACTCAATGGGTATCTAAAAGAGTACCTATCACAAAACCCATAGGGAAACTACACCTTTGTACTAACTTTCATGATTTTAACATTACTTGTCCAAAAGATGATTTTCTCCTTCCTAATATCAACCAGCTTGTGGATATCACTACAAGACATGAATTTTTAACACTCATGGACATATTATTTGGATATAACTATATCCTTATCTCCCTATAATATTAGCATAAAATATCTTTTATTACTCCATGGGGGACTTTTTATTATAGGGTCACACATTTTGGTTTAAAAAATGTAAAAATAACTTACCAACATGTCATGACTTATATTTTCCATGAATTAATTCAAAAAATCATTAAATATGTTGTGGATGATCTCCTTGGTAAATCTAGATATCGTAGAGATTACCAATCTATCCTTCAGATAATCTTTGCTTGTTTAGTCAAACATCAGGTTCATCTTAACCCAAAAAGTGTCTTTAGGGTTTTATCAAGAAATATTTTGGGTTTTATCATTTTCCTTTAAGGAATAGATGTTGAATGCTAAAATTAAAGACATTATTAATATTCCACCTCACTCTAACCTCAGGCAACTTCATAGTTTATAAGGGAAATTGTAGTTTATTCATTGCTTTATTTCATAATTATTTGATTGATGTCAACCATTCCATCAGTTCTTAAGAAAGACACCCAATTTATATGGGATTCAAATTGTCAAGTATCCTTTTTTATGCTTATGTATCTCTTATCTCCCCCTTTCCTTATTTTTCTAAGAGAGGATAAACCTTTTTACTTGGATATCTTAGCTATAGACCATGATTTAGGTGCCATGCTTACCCATCAAGATGAACAACATAGATAACAAGTAGTTTATTATATAAGTCACACTTTGGTTGATTATGAGATTCATTACATGCATATTGAAAAAATATTTTTGGCCTTAGTATTCATAGGTTCTAACCTTCACCACTATTTTCTTAATAACAAAACATATGTGATTATTAATACTGATCCCCTTAAGTTCATGCATTCAAAACCCTATCAGAATCAACAAATGGCATGATGGATTATGATTCTCATTGAGTTTTATTTCAAATTCCTTAACCAAAAGTTGATTAAGGAGTAGATCGTTTTTGATCAATTATCTAATGCACCCCTTGCTAATAATCTACCATCTAGTTCTAAATTTCTTGATGAATCTATAACCTCCATAACCAAAGGATATCTTAAATATTAGATGATGTTATTCTTTGATGGATTTAAATGTGAACATGTAGGGGGATAATATATTACTCTATTACTTTCAAAATGCATTCCTATACCCCTATATTTAAAATTTTATTTTGAAAGTAATAATAATATGGCAGAATATGAAGCCATAATTATACATCTCCAAATTTGGCTCTAGGTGTTAAGTCATTTTGTATTTTTGGGGATTCCTAGATAGTAGTCCATCAAATAACTAGCATTTATAAATTCAATAATAAAATCCTTCAAAGGTATAAAAATTTATCCAAATATTTATTAGCTACCCTCAAACACTATGTCATCCAGGCCACACCTCAGTCAACTGACAAGTTTGTTAATACCATGGATTCCTTGGCTTCCTTTATCCCACCTTCCTCTCAGGAATATAAATTGCTTGTCCTTATCCACAAAGTTAATCAATCTTCTTATACCAAAACTGATCTTCTTTCTATCCATATTATATAATAAGATAACTTAGATCTATGGTACACATCAGATATTTGATTATTTTTCAAAGGTATCGTTCCTTCAAATTTATCCAAAAACACTAAGCATGCTTTTCAGTAACAAAATAACTGGTATATAATAATGGGGGTGTAATTTATAATTGGGGGTTTGATGGTATTCTCTTCCATTTTCTCCACTATCAACTCCTTATCCATCACAAACCATGATAAAAATCTAACATATGGCCTCCATACCACCTCCTCCTCCTCTAGACCCTCTAAAATCCATTGACATTAATTTAACTCTCGTACTTGCCCATCTCCATGTAGACTGGTGAAGTCATATCTGCATTGTAAAAAACACACACTAAATGAAAATTAGTGCCATCCCATCCATGGTATCCCTAGTGGTTTCATTAATTGTATATGATCATAAGCCCAACATTGTAGTATGAAGGTCACATCTAGACCAAAACATTATTGTGTGCTCCATCACCATAACTCCTTGTATATCTATACTAAAAGTGTAAGAGCCCATGCAAACTCTATGCGGTGCTATCACATATTTTCTAGTACCCTTATCAAACTCCATGTAAATATCCCACCACATGAATTATAAAATGTATAACAAGATAGCCATCATCATCATAATAATCACTCATCTCTCAGTTTGGTCCTGATCATATAGAACCTCAAAATTAAACCCTCCCCCTATGAAATCAATAAATGGAACATCCTTTCCACACAAACATGTCAGTGTCGATGCTCATCCTCTCTCATTTATAAGAATAATGTCTTCCTTGTGCATAGTCAATCATAATATCTGATATATATCCTTTAATGTCAAGGTCATCTCCCCAGTATGTAGCTAAAAGGTCCCTATAGTTGGATACCATCACTCTATTAGTGCTAGAAGTATACTCTAATATTTATGCACTTGATGATAGTGGTGTAGTCCACCTAATCCTATAGCCTGTATATTCCCCTAATCCATGTTTCCCACCACCTATCAAAGCCACTCCAATAATGGTGGCACTCAATCCTACATGGTAAATAATATGCATGCCTATAATCCTATGAACCCCACAAGTTTCTTTAATTTCCTATGCCACTAAATCTATATTCTAAGTTTTATCTTCTACCCCCATCGACCTTGATTCTTAATAATCAACACCTACCCTTACATGATCAACACTAATTAATATCCCAACATCATCAATTATCCGATCAACACTAATCCATAAACAATCAATGATCGATTAGATGAATCAGTATAGATCCATTATGGATCGATATCGACTAACTTACCCTACCTCTTGAAAATCCAAAAATATCCAAAATATAAAAAACATCAGATCGATAGCTAAAACATATATATAGGCATCAAAATTTTCTTTTCTATAAACATGTTCTCAAATCATAAATGATCTTCCTCCATATTAAAAGTATTATATATAGCCTTAAGAAATTGATCATGATTATTTTAGGATCATCGTCAATTTTATGACAAATGCTGTCAATTTTATGACAAATGCTATCAATTTTTAGTTAATCGATATAGATTAGGGAAATTAGGATTGATTCCATTCTATTTAGCACTATTTACTTTCCTTAACCTTATTATCTATTGTTACCCAAGACCACACAATTTCCCTTGATATCACTATCCCTTTATCTACCACCCTATACCCCTAGTTAGTGGACATATACCCTTTGTTGGTCCCACAACCTTTTCAAATGGCCTACTTTCCCCTTGAGACATTTCCCCTATGAACCTAAGAATGTATTCTATCTTTCAAACAAATGTATTTAGGTCATGCCCATAACCCATTCACACTAGATACTTTATTCATCCCACCCTAGCCTTTGTTCTCTCAATTCCCTATACTTACACATAATTTTCATAGTTATAATAATTTATTATTTATTTACCTTAGGAAATTAATGCCTATAATATCTTGTGTTTTGATAGTGCATACTTAGTGATATTCTTGTTAGTTGGTTATTCAACCCATTTTTTTACCCTCTACCTATAATATCCATTACCATTTACTTCAAACTCATCACTGCTTTGTTCTCCTACACTAGATCTTGGTTTGAGGGGGGGGGATACTTCCTCACATAAACTTAAAGCATTGAAAAAATATTATTTTTTAACTCATGGTAGGTTATCACAAACCTTTCAACAAAAAGGGGAAAATGTAGACACTACAAATTTACACCATTATATTAGTATGAATATATGTGTCTTACCACTTCCCCATATTTTTTTATATTAGTTAATTTAGTTTTACCAATTACTATCTTACTTCACATAATTAGTCTTACTAATTACTTTCTACCTAAGTAACTAATTTTAACTACTTAACCATCCTTAAATCTATTCAAATCTCCCCAAATATATCAGAAGTAAGTTTTTTTTAAACACTTAAAAACCTTTCACTATCCAAACTTCATTTAAAACAACCTAGGAGTAAGTTTAACCTCATGGTTTGGATTTGTTTGAATGAACTTGGAAAAATTATATTGGATTGACATTGATCCCTAAGATTATCATCGATCTTTTTGGGATCATCATCTATTTAAATTCAAACCATCCTCAAGTAGAATGATCCCTAAATTCGTACACTGTAATGCTAGACAAATTGTCTTGGAATACCTATAGAAGAATGGCATACCTATCTTAGTTCATCCTCACTCATTAAAAGATTAAGAATGTCCCAATTAATGTGATAATTCTCTACATTATTGGAAGCATTTCAAAGGTAAGTATATTACTCATTTGAATATATTTGAATTCCTATATTATTTTATTACATTCTATTTACTTAACTTAGTCTAGTTAAATTATCATTAAGTATTCCTAAAGCCATTTCAAATACCTTGAATCCCACCTTTAGGCCCCATCTTGAGCTTTATTTCTCCACTGTTAAGATCAATGATGATTCCTCACATGAATCATCCCCGATTAATTTAATCTCTATCAATTCTAAAATAATTGATATCAATGCCTATGTTTTTAATTTATGTTTGTAATCTGAAGATAATTTAATAGTGTAAATTAATTTTAGTTAGTTTTTTCTCATCTTAAAATCATGAATCCATATTTTTAAATGACATTACCAGGATTTGTACGTGATGTGGTTCCCATGTATGATTTTCCCACAGTCCCTCACCCACTCTTCACAGATTAGAGTGATATTTCCTATGAGCGAGGACTTTATGCAATTATGTTTGCCCCTACTCTAGAAGTAGTCACTAAAAAATTAGAATTAATATAGGCATAATAATATTAAGATATAGCTTATTAGAATGAACACTTTGTTAACATCCATGTAATATATTAATCCATTTCATTTCAGTATCACATCTATGTTATCATATGATTTTTTGTAATTTCTATTATTACATTTTATACTTAATTTATTCATACAATGGGATGACATCCTCTTAAAGAAGTGTACCACTTTATAAATTTGTTCTAGCATTAGGAAATCAACTTATATATCCTATTAATCAATCATTTTTGACTTGTCTCTTGTATGCAGGTAATCCTTCCTAGCCAAAAACAAGTTCCTACTTCACTAGATCAACGGTGTGAAACCTTCATCATAGGTATCCCTTTAAAACCTTGTATCATAAATTCCATTTTTAGTATGTTTATTTATTAAGAAAAATGAAAAAAAAAAATGCTAAAACACTAATATAAATGATGTATAATCTATAGACACATGGGCATATCATGCCCCCAATGAGCAATATATAATAAATGAAGTAAAACAATAATATGCTCCTGTATAGGCGATATAAAATTATTATAAGTGGATTAATAGGTTACCCATATATAAGAAAGGTATAATAAATAAATCACAAGAAATGGTATGCCTCATGTGGACAATATATATGAAATTAGGCATGACAAGTGCATGTCCCAATGTTGTCAAGATATAATAAATGAGACACAACAAGGGCATTCCCAAATGCAATCTAGATGTAATTAATTTAATCACATGGATAGTGGGTAATTATCATTCCAATTAGTTGGAAATATATGATCAATATAATCCCCAGAATTTTGTGCCCCATTATGATTAGGGCATAGTCAATGCATAAGAGTACACAAAAGTTATTTCCCCCAAGTAAATACCTACTATAGATCATGAAAATGTAATCATAATGAATAATAACTTGAGGGACACTTGGTGATAAAATAAATAAAGTGAAAATAAAATAAGATAATAAAGTGTAAGTACACAAACCAAAGTATGTGAATAAAATATCAAGAAATCAACCTTGGAAAAGAAAGGAGTAAGCCAAAAAGTAAAAACTAGAGCCAACTAGCAAAGGATACTTGTGAAAACCATGTAAGTAAAAGATAAGTCACTAGTTAGTCAAAATGAATAACCAAGAAAATGTCAAATAAGTACAATAAAAATTAGAAAAAAGATGCCCCCATAAATTCCATAGATTCAATCACAAATCCATGATCATATGTATATGGTGTAGGTCGTATATCTAATGTAATACTACCAAATAAATCATTATCTTATATGAAAATATATGGCAAAGAATATAATCCCAAAATTTGTTCGAAATGTTTTACCAATAATGTTATAAAGTCATGAATAATCATCATAGGATATACTTTTTAAAGCATATGACTTTACACTATCATACATAGGAAACAAACCTAGCAAGTCATTGTTATCAAGATAGGTGTCACTAGTGCATTGACATGCAGTGTTAAGTTTATCCTACTATGGAGTTGCATGATGCAATGGTTTTTTTATTTACCATAATTGGTGTTTGTATTTGGTATTGAAAACCTATTTTCTTAGGTACCCATTTAATACCTTATTTGTCATAACACAAAAAATCAACCCATAAATTTTTGGATTTTTTTATGGTTATGATACTTGGCTTCCAACTTAAATAGTGTAAACATGAAATAAATGTCAAAAATTTGATGAAATTATGTACATGATTGTTCTTTCCTTCTTATGAAATAAATACACAAAGTTCATTGAGGCTCACTAGGTTAAGTGGTTAATTAATTTGTATAAGGATCTCTAAATCTGTTTTTCACCTAAACCTTCCTGAGGTACTTACCTCCAAATTGAGCAAAAGATAATAACAAGACTGAATTCAACAGAAGTGATAATGCAACAATAGTCATAAAACCCACCAATTTTTTTTTCAAGTTACAAAAAACTAAAAAGGGTTTAGGACGCATTAGGGTAATATTCACTTCATTCCAAGAATAATTTTTTCAACCACTTACTTACAAAAATACATGTAAGATAAATACTTGCTACAAGTTTTCAAGAAGACTTGTAAAATATTTAATACTAACATCTACTAGAAAATAAAACATATTATTATTCCAAGGTTATATTTAAGGGTACTAGGTTTAAGTGTTTTAAGTTGAAAGTTAATGTTATTAAGACTACACCAGCCTTATAACATATAGATTTGAAGTCTTCCAAATCTTCCCAACCTTTCACAAATTCTATAAATATTTCACATAAGTAGAGGAATAATACCCTATTTAGATAGTTATAAATCAAACCATAGTCCTCAAAAAATGTCATCGGACCTTATTTTATGCAATCAAAGGTAATAACATATAGTTTATATACTAATAAAAAAAACTTTTTCAACTGCAAACCCAAATCACATACAAAAAATGGTATAATTTACTACCAACATTAATGCTTACAAGAAAACATTTTGTCTTGAAGTATAAGCACTATAGTCCACTCTTTCATGGAAACCTTATTCCATAAGCAAGGTTTCAATAATAAATATTAGGCTTTAAACCCTAAGTCCCTCATATGAACCTTGTTACAACCTAACCTTAAGGTCATGATTGTTTGGTTGAGGTTGGTAGGGTTTTTCATTAATGTGCAAGTATAGGCTTAAAACACAAAACTGAGACAAGCATAGTTTAAGTCCTTGATTCAGATATTATGAGAAAAAAAAAAGAGCTTATTACAAGGTATTAAGGTTGTCTCAAGTAATCTAATTCAAGATGAGAGAGTTTGTGATTACCAACTACCCTACCAAGTGAAAACTTAGCTACCAAAAAAAATGCTCTTTAAATTCAATATAATACATTAGTTAAGCTCTTCTTAAAGTAAGTCACAATGATAAAATAACAATACTAATGGTATATAGTGGAGTATCCACAAGTAAACATATAAAATCCACTTGATCTCAAAACCTATCGATATCTATCTATAGGAAACATAAATTGAAGATTACCATAACAAATTTTAATCTCAACCTCAATAGATAGAGTTAAATGCATTAACATTAGTTAATGCAAGTACCAATAATTATCCTCTTTATCTCTTAGCCTAGAATAAGGTGTGCCATAATTTTGGTATAATCCATTGTTCATGCTAATCCTAGACAATATTAAGATCCATATATAAGTTCATCATTCAAATACAAGTACCTATGCCAAAAAAAATTAAGAGTAACCTATCAATACAATGAGTAATACTATAAATAATAAAGTGACACTCAAGAAAGGTGTGCTAGCATTCAACTCAACTAAGGTTAAACACTTTACTAATAGCCACACTAAAACACCACATTCATGACTTGAGAAAGTCCATTGTCTAAACATATTAAAAAAATTAACACATTCTCCTTGAATGAAATAGGGCATGCATCTTTTTGCAACGTCCACTACCCAATAAGTCACACACCATAAGCCATACATACATGATGATTATTAAATTTCCCTTCGTTCACAATTTACTTAGTCAAGTAACATTATAAGAGAAATACCAACTCAAATTAGGGTTTCATAGTAGGGATTCCCCCTTTTCACCTTATGTTTTCTATTTATTGACATGATTTTATAGGTCTAATACCAACTCAAGTAACATTATAAGAATCAATCTATTACCATATTTTCATGTTTCCACATCACTAATAATAATTCATGGCATAAAATTAACATAGGAATGAAAAATATGGTTCTGATTCTCATAAATGAATGTTACAGTCAAAATATCAACATTAGTTAAGTATTCTAAAACAAAAATTAATAAAAATGTTTATTCACCTTCATCCCAAGTATTAATAAATATTAATTTTTAATAATAATTTCTAATTTAAACATTTTAATATAGTACATATAATAAATTAAGATATAGGACTGCCAAAGTAGAACTAAGCCATTCACTATTGTTCACACAATACCCATTTACCAATGTAAATGAAAACAAGACTTCATGTTTGTTCATGTAAGAAAGGTAATAACATGCCAAACCAGACATAATCAAATAATCAAAAAAATTGAATGTAATCTTGCTTTCTAATGCATGATACAACCATGTTAAAATTTGGCTCAGTGAAACATGAATGCTAATACCTATCCAAGCCAAGATTCATTGACTCAATTACCACAGTCTATAATTAACATATTCAAAATGAACTAAAAATCTAAAAAACATATATATCAATAAGAATAACCTTTCAATAACTAAATAATATTTCCATAATTAAATTTTACCACATATTAAGTCACCAAATGACCCATATCATCTTGAATCTTATTACTACCATAGTCAAGAATGAACATAATCTAGAATGTACTAATAAATAAAATAGTAATTATACCAATAAAAAGTATGATATTAATAAAATTTGTAGTACTAATCAAGTGCTTGAAATTTACATTATGATAGGAAATTAAACACGTAATAGACATCAAGATTTTCTTGGCAGAGGATTCTGGATCCTTTCGAACTAAGACTAATAAAAACATTTCTTGGAGTACTACAATATAAGATAGATTACTATCAAATACATGGTCATAAGGAATTATTTGATTTAATTAGAGTAATGCAAGAGATTTAGCACACAGACATATGTTAAAACTTCAAGGATATGGTAAGAATAATAATTAAAGCTATAAGATAGAATAATATAACCCTAACCATTATACAGAGTATGAATCAGAAGGTAATCAAATTGAAAACCACATGTAGACACCGAAATTGTGTCTACCCCTTGGTCCTTTCTCGTCCCCTTAGTCCACTTCGACACTCCTAACCCATGTCTTATTAATTTGAAATAATTATCTTATTTTAAGTTAATAATTCTCTCTCCCTTGCCACCTCACCACCCTAGGATGCCCTTCTTTGGATTCCCTTCATCCCCCCATGACCCATTTATGACCTATTCCTCATCCTCGCACCCATTTAACCTCTCTCGACCATTTCTTACCCTGCCACTTAAACTCAGCAGTTGGGAAAATAGAGGAAAGGCTATTTTTAGCCTTTTTCCTACCTTCCAGCCACCGACATTGATCAATTGTCGACTGACGTTGGCGGTATTACCGGCATCAGTTTCCTTCATAACGGTTTACTGCATTCGTTATCCTCCCTTTGCCCTTGCGCTTCATCAGACTCTGGAATCTTACACTCTGATCAATCAACTGGTCAATCTTTCCACCAGACCTCTCACTCTCTCTCTCAGGTACACACAATAGGCTTCTACACTAGCAAGCACAATAGGGATCAGGGGCCTCACCTTGCAACAATCTTCTGCATCAACAATAGGTACATCAACAACCTAACCTCCTAAACTTCTTCTTCAGTAGGCAAGAGGTAAGTACTCTTTTGTTATGTCATTTTCAATAGCTTAGAATGTATCTGTAATCGGCTTTCTATTTATTGCTTCTAAGCCACACTCTAGACCAGACCCGAATCCTTATCTCCCTGTCTCCCTGTTGGCCCCCTTTATCCCTCTGTCCCTTTTTGACATTCTGTCCATTATCCCAAATCTCTGTACAGACTCTCAGGCCATTTTAACTAGATCCAGAGCCCTTCTCTGACCCCAAACAAACCATAGACCCATCCACAGACCAAAAACTTGACTAGACCTCATCCACAGACTACAGCCCCAACCGACGCCGGCCGTAGAGACCACTGCACCTGTCGACGTCGGTAGACTTGACAACCGACATTAGCAGACTAACCGATGTTGACGACTGTGACCAGGCCGATAGCAACATTCAAGTAAGCATTTGCTTCCATTTCCTTTTCAGTCTTCAATCATTTTAGTCTTTTATCATTCTACCTTTTATCAAACATTACTTTTATCAATCAGTGGGTTGACATCCCTCAAGCTTTTGCTTGGCAACCCACCATCTCCTCATCTAACGCCTTCTTTGTTTTAGTCTCTTTCTTCTGCAGGTGTCATCCTCCACAACCAAAGAGGAGTTCTCACAACGTCTGGATAATGGTGTGCATGACTTCATCCAGGTACATACAAGACTTAGACCATTCTTCTTAGTTTCTCATTTCCTTTCTTGAATGTGAAAAGCGAAAATCATATAGAAACATTCTGGCATGCCTGGTGGGACCTTAGGGTCTTCCTTGGTTTCTTTTCTTTCTATTCATATAGGTGCATTAGGTTTCTCCCTTTTCATCTCTGTCTTCTCTTCTAAACGACATCATTAGCAGGATTAAAAATAACTTTTCTTTCTTTTCTTGCATTTCAAACTAGTCAAAAGTCATATTCTTCAACCCTTTCTCAACTTGTTTTCATTCGAACTCACATTTCGACTTGGGCTTAAAACACATTGCATTTCATTTCTGCTTGCTTGCATTTCTTAGTCCACACCTAGTAATTAATAACCGCATCATGAATTAATCGTAGTCAACTTTATGTTACACAACCAAACCACTTGCACCAAATCAAACATCAAAACTTACTTGAGACAAGGCCCGACTGGGATTTCATCACCCAGCGGATACCTTACCTGTCCTGGCAATCCCACTTGGATTTCACCACCAAGGGGAAAGCCCACTCTGTTCTCTAGCAGAGGATAATCTCTAGGGAAAGTATATTTTGGCTAAGTAAGACTAGCTTATCACTGGGCTCGTGAAGTGAGGGGAGCTTGCTCCTTAGCACCAGGCCATGTACAGAACCTAACCCAGACTCTTGAGTGCCTAAACAAACCTGAAACCATCCACAGACTACCTCTTCTAGGACCCCTCTAATAGCCAACCTCCCCAAACATCACTTTAAGGCATAAGCCAACAAGATTCTAAAAGTTGATTCTTAGGATTTAACGCTTAGGATCTACCTGTGTTCTTCATCTTTTCTATTCTTATCTGCTTGTTTGAGCTAGTGAGGACATTCTTCTTCCTTTTTTTCCAAGAATCTTCAAATTTTTTGAGTTTCTAGAAATCATAGTCACCAACATCGGCTTTAACACTGACGTCGGCAACCTTTCCCCATTGGCATCGATTATCTGACCGACATCGGCTATATGTTCTCACCGACATTGATTTTTCAACTGACGTCGGTCACTGTCACAGTCCTTTTTTTTCAAAACAACAGCCTTAAAACTCGACCCTTTTTCTGCCAAAACCACATTTTGAGTTTTTGAAACTAAAAAAACATAGTTTTCGAAACCTAACCCCTCTTGCCTTGAATGGTTTTGACACGCAGTCAAACCAAGGCTCTTCTTGACCACGCTAGCCATCAACCGCTTCCACCTTCCTCGTCCATAACTAGTCCTATAATAGAGTTCCACTTGGAGACCGAACGAACTCCTACTCGACTGACCCCAACTCAGATGCCCATTGTCCCTAAAGGGGACCAAGATTTTGAAATATTCTTGGACCTCAATGTCACAGCCCTCCAAAACTATCTCGCAAGAAACCCAACGCGAGACCTTTCAGGTGAAGCGATGATGACACTAACACCACCTGCTACCCAGCCTTTTGCCTCAACCATTAACTCGACCATGGCCAATACGCAAATTTTGGCCTCCCCATCTATTTTTAGACCGACCTCCATCAGGGTTCCATTACCCCCTCAACCACACACAATTCAACCAAGTTCTACATCATACCTAAACTTGATTGTCTCAAGCCCTCACACTCTTACGCCCATAAATGTAGGAGTGTCTACCTCTCCTTTTGCCAATGCCACCACGCAACCACCTTTGGTAGTATCTAGTCAACTTATTCCTTCTACTTCCATAACCCAACCACCTTTGGCCTCCACTTCTATCCCTGCAACTAGTTACACATATGTTGCACCCCTACAAGCGCAACCTACTACGTCGTATGCCCCCTTTACCACCTTTCAAGCGCCCTACAACTTAGGGGGCACCCCATCCACCAATCCATTAGCAGATCTCATCAAAATGCTGATGGACAAAATGTCCAGTCTCGAGACCTCTATTTTTGGTTCACGCAATGCTCTCTCGTATGAGCAAATTTGCAATGAACCCATCCATCCCTCCATCCTGATCCGACCATATCCCAACCAGTGGGAGCTTCCTAAATTTACTCACTTCCAGAGTAAGGAAGACCCACAAAAACATCTACAAGCATTCAAACATGCTTGTTACCTCATAGCGCATGATGATGCATTACTTCTACGCACGTTTCCCATGTCACTTTCTGGCCCCGCCCTTGACTAGTATAGCTCTCTTACCAGACATTCTATCTTTTCATTCATTCAACTTGCCCAATTATTTCTCGACCATTTTTCTATCAATATCACCAAACAAGTTTCAATCACATACCTCTACTCCATCAGGCAATTTGACGATGAATCAATAGTCGATTTTATCGCTCGTTGGAGGGGCTTGATTAACCAGCTCTCCTTCTCCTTGCCTCAACCTGAGCTCATCGAGCTCTTTTCTCAAGCATGTGCCAGGCACATCTCTTCTACCTTGTGGATTCAAACATTCTGCACTTTCGATGAAGCTTTCACCATGGCCCAAAAGCTCAAACTCTGTGCCATTGAAGAGGACAAGGTCAAATTGCATAATACCAATGCAAAAGCCAATGACCATTCTTCTTCCAAACCTTCTTCTTCTGCCAAATCCAAGTCCAAAGGAGTGGCCAAAACTGTGGTCATTAAATCACCATCCTCGACAACAACTAATCACTCTCAACCTTCTACATCTCTAAGCATCACCAAACAATTCCAACAATGGTACATCCAGTGTTCATACACTCCACTTGGAGAATCATATGCTTCTGTTTTGGAAAAACTAGTCAAGCAGGGGGTCCTCAATCTCCCTCTGATTTGACCATCCCAATTCAACCCTTTAAAAGCCCTCCCTATATGGTATAGGGAGGCCGACTTCTGTCACTTTCACCATGTCTAAGGCCATGACATCAACAATTGCCGAACCTTCAAAAACATTGTCTAGGACATGATCGACAAGGGGGATCTTGTTTTGGACAACCTGAATGCCCCACCCAACCAACACATCGACATCTTCAAACAACAATTCCTAAACCATCCTCTTAATCAAAACAATGTCTAGACCTTGACCAATATCTCCCAAGAGCATGACATTCACATGGTCAACATGGTCTCACCTCTTGTCCCTGACCAACCTCCTTCACAGGTGGAAGAGTCTTCTTCCCCTATTTCTCTTCCACAGGTAGAATAATCCTCTTCTCTTGTTAGTCCTCCATCGACCTCTCTTATATTGGAATATGCCTTGACCATTCCTATACCATTAAGCCCACCGTCATCCTTCCTCCTACCAATGGAGGACCCTACCTTGCCTACTCCTCAACTACAAGTAGAAGGCACGATCATCCCTGCCCTCTGCCCTCTTTAGGAGCTGCACTCTCCTATTTCTTCTCCACCAAGAGAAGACCTAGTCTCTTTGCCCATTTCGATCGAGGAAGACCCAGTCACGGTTTCCTCTTACCTTTTGCCAGAGATTGCTACATCTCACTCACCTCCATCCACATCCGAACCCAAACTCGTATCTAACCTCACCTCGCACAATGGTGGCCCTCAACCCAAACCAAAGAATGCCACTAAACCACACCGGAGGACTCCTCCCCCACCTTCATCAATACCTTCAATTTTGGGCCCACATCCATCCACTTTAATAGGAGTGTTTCCTACTCCCATGCTTTATAGAGGCAAGTTGCCTCCATTACTCTCTCAACCCATTAGACATAAATCTCCTCCAATCCATTGACCAATGCCTCCTAAACCAAAGTCATCAACCCCCACTACAACAAGACACACAGACCCATCAAGAGGTTCTTATGCCCGTCTATTGCAGTAATTATTGCAGTCTTCTCGCATCAATCTCTCACCTCTTAAACCATATCAATCTCTCAGAACAGAACCACCCTAGTTTGACGACACTCAGATTTGTGCATATCATCGCACACCTGGGCATGACACTGAGCATTATTGTGCCCTCAAGGTTGTCATTCGCCAATGTCTGGGGAATGACACCTTTCTTCTCGACCATGTTAGCAACAAGCCTTCAACACCACCCCACTCATCAACTCTCAGATTAAGACCATCTTGGTTCAATAACTCTAAATTCTGTCATTATCACCACACTCTATGACATGACACTGAGCGTTGTTGTGCTCTTAAAGCTGTCACTCGTCAACATCAAAAAAAGGATACCCTTCTCATCAAGGATCCTCTTGACCACCCCTTCACCAAATCATCAATACCGACCCATACTTCTCCAACTTCATCACCTAAATCGGGATCTCCATGCCAGACTATGGTCCCTTTGCTACCTTTGACCCCCTTATTTGACATCAACACAGTCAATCTAATCAGCAAACCTCAACCGACCTTGACCAATTTGTCAAACATTATCCCTAGCCGCTTGGGGAATTCAACGTTCATCTAAGCCTCGACCAACCCTTCAACCCAATCTCAACCAAATTTCAATCACTCTTTTAATCCTAAACCTCGACCAGTCCATCGACCAAACCTCAACTGACCTTGACCAATTTGTCAAACATTCTCCCTAGCCGCTGAGGGAATTCAACATTCATCCAAGCCTCAACCAACCCTTCAACCCAGTCTCAACCAAATGTCAATCACTCTTTTAATCCTAAACCTTGACTAGGCCTCAACCAAGCCTCGACCAAACAAGCATCGACCCAACCTTGACCAAACATCAACCAACCTTTTAATCATGACTTCGACCACGCATCAACCAATCTTGACCAATCATTGACCAAATACCAATTTCAACCCAACCATCGACCAAATATCAACAAATATCAACCAGACATTGACCAATCATCAATCCAGACCTCAACCAGACCTCGATCATGACATTGACCAAGACCTCAACCAAATCTCAACCAAGACATTGACCAGACATTCACCCAGACATTGAGCATCGACCCGACCCTTGACCAAACATTCGACCAGTCTCGACCAATCAACGACCATATCAACCAACCTAGCTTCAACCAGTCTTGACCAACCTTTTCAACCAATCATCAACCAAAGACTAATCATCAGCCAAATATCCATCGACCCGACCCTTGACCAAACATTCAACCAGTCTCGACCAATCAGCGACTATATCAACCAACTTCAACATCTGACATCAATCAACACGTGACCAATCTCAAAGAGGCAAGTGGGGCAAATTTGCTCCTAATTGACTCAGACCTTTAACATACCAGCAGGGCCTAAGGACTTATCAAAACTTGAGCCCCTTTTATGCCTTGCATCTGCGACCATTCTACTATTAGTCGAGTACTCAATCACTTGACGTTTTACTTGAGCTCATCCCTTGAGCAACCCCTTGTCATTATCATGCCTATTCCTCTCAACCCTTTTTCCCAACACTAGTCACCCCTTTTGTCAAGTAGTAATGCTTTGTCCTAATAAAAGGGAACCCTTAAAACTCTAGAGGCTTGTCCATGGCTAAAAACTTTAGTCAATAAAACATGTCAAAAATGGGATACCTATCATATCAAAGGTCATTAAGCTCTAAATGTAGACTGCTCCCTCGAAGGATAGCTACATAATTGTTGTATTTACTAGACTGCTCCCTTGAAAGACAGCTAGGCCAAAGTCACATTCAAAAGCATTTAAAGCAAAATATAGACCACCCCCTCGAAGGATGGCTATGACTAAATATTGCTACAGATAGCACTCTCTTTCTGAAGCTTCCCGCATCGATCAGCTTCACATATATGACCACCAAGCAAACAACATCCCTATGTGGACTTCCCACATCAATCAGTCCACCGTCAAAAAAAGACAAAAAAGAGAGATTGACAAGCTATTAAAGTCATGGACATGCCTATAGTCGTTCTCGGGTCACCTATAAAAGGGGCAAGGTTATTCCTGCCACAAAAGGGTTACCCCATCCTCTCATATCACATATCCAACCTATCACCCCAACATACTCAAGGGACTCCGAGCTCACTTAATGTCAAGTGATTCAATTACTTCTCTAGCAACCACTGGTTAATGATGTAATGCATGAACGGGGCTTTTGTTCTAACAACCCCTATCCATGCCATCATTTTGGTCCTTGTCAATGAAAGAGCAATTCACCTTTCACTTATTTTTCACACTTTGGTCACATTCAACCAAACCTTTTTCTACCCAACCAAGCCAACCCAAACATTTTCAGACCAACAACATGACATTGCACATCATCCTAGTCATTTTCACATAGTTTCTATGGACACCAATACACATGGAAATTATTGACCAGACACAATTTATGTTAAGCATAAACCAATACTTGCTGAAGCATAAATAGACCTCAATTCATTTTTAGCATACATCCATCACGAATATGGAAAATTGCTAGAGATGAAAGACCCCTTGACCAATGTTACAGAATACACCATTCAAAAAAGGCTGTGACATCATCTTATCCTCATCTTTTCAACACATGACCAAACCAACCTATCGACCTCTTTGACCCCTCTTCGTCTAAACTACATTGGTCTGAGGCCCTAAGACTGGGGCTATGTAGGCAGCACTCAGATGACACGACGTCTTCTGGGGTTAGCTTGACCACCCCTGTTTGTTCGTCTCTTTGATGGACAAACCTTCTTTTCTTTGACCATGACCTTGACCTCGACCAAGACCTGTCCATACCTTTGACCATTCCTCCCTTTACGGGAAAACTACATTGGCCTGAGGCCCTTCTATTGGAACTATGTAGGTAGCACTCAGTCTTCTGAGGTTAGCTCAGCCACATCCTTTCATTCGTCCATCCACCTTGACCACAACCTTGGAGATCACGACTATCTCCGTAGACCCTGACCACTTCCAAGGCAACGTTGCCTTGGTTGTTTTTGCATGTATGCTACCTTGCGACTGGTTAGCAAATTGTCTACAGACCACATTTTTTACCCTCACAAGTATAAGATCATAATCCAGTTGATTCCCACTACTTGTGACATTTTTTGTGTTTCCAGGAGCACTTCCTGAGCCTGGGATACTTGGAACACGATGACCATTCAAGCTTCAGCTTAGATTGAATAACCCGATTAGCTACGACCAAATACTGGGGCCCAGTTATTTCAATTTTGGCACTCCTCGACCCTCGACCTATGACAATTTGACCTAACCATCTCGTGAAGTGGTATACATGTAATCACAACTTTTGTAGCGTTCACACTCCATCTTCACCATTTTCATCCACTCTTTGTCAAATCAGCACCCGATTCTAGGTTTCCTTCCCTCGACTCCTACTTTGAGGGGGAATACCTCATCCATAATCGGGGTAACCAACCCTCCTATTTTTGTCTTGCAGTTCACTTTAACAACCAACAAGATGAAATCTACGTTATCCCACACCTGGGGCAATCAACTCCTATTTTTGTCTTGCAGTTCATCTAGAACAACCAACAAGACAAAAAGGGGCAAATGTAGACACCAAAATTGTGTCTACCCCTTGGTCCTTTCTCGTCCCCTTAGTCCACTTCGACACTCCTAACCCATGTCTTATTAATTTGAAATAATTAACTTATTTTAAGTTAATAATTCTCTCTCCCTTGCCACCTCACCACCCTAGGATGCCCTTCTTTGGATTCCCTTCATCCCCCCATGACCCATTTATGACCTATTCCTCATCCTCGCACCCATTTAACCTCTCTCAATCGTTTCTTACCCCGCCACTTAAACTCGGTAGTTGGGAAAATAGACAAAAGGCTATTTTTAGCCTTTTTCCTACCTTCCAGCTGCTGACGTCGATCAACTATTGACCGATGTTGGTGGTATTGCCAGTGTCAATTTCCTTCATAACGGTTTACTGCATCTGTTATCCTCCCTTCACCCCTGTGCTTCATCAAACTCTAGAATCTTACACTCTAATCAATCAATCGATCAATCTTTCTGCCAGACCTCTCACTCTCTCTCTCAGGTACACATAGTAGGCTTCTACACCAGCAAGCACAACAAGGATCAGGGGCCTCACCTTGTAATAATCTTCTGCATCAACAACAGGTACATCAATAACCTGACCTCCTACACTTCTTCTTCAGTAGGCAAGAGGTAAGTACTCTTCTGTTATGTCATTTTCAATAGCTTAGAATGTCTTTGTAATCGGCTTTCTATTTATTGCTTCTAAGCCACACTCTAGACCAGACCCAAATCCTTATCTCCCTATTTCCCTGTTGGCCCCCTTTATCCCTCTATCCCTTTTTGACATTCTATCCATTATCCCAGACCTCTGTACAGACTCTTAGGCCATTTTAACCAGATTCAGAGCCCTTCTCTGACCCCAAACAAACCACAAACCCATCCACAGACTACTGCCCTGACCGATGCCAGCCGTAGAGACCACTGCCCCTGCTGACATTGGTAGACTTGACAACCGATGCCGACAGACTAACCGATGTCAATGATTGTGACCAGGTTGATAGCAACATTGAGGTAAGCATTTGCTTCCATTTCCTTTTCAGTCTTCAATCATTTTAGTCTTTTATCATTCTGCCTTTTATCAGACATTACTGTTATCAATCAGTGGGTTGACATCCCTCAAGCTTTTGCTTTTGAGATCAAGATTTTGCTTGGCAACCCACCATCTCCTCATCTATCGCCTTCTTTGTTTTAGTCTCTTTCTTCTGTAGGTGTCATCCTCCATAACCAAACAGGAGTTCTCATGACATCTGGATAACGGTGTGCACGACTTCATCCAGGTACATACAAGCCTTAGACCATTCTTCTTAGTTTCTCATTTCCTTTCTTGAATGTGAAAAGCAAAAATTGTATAAAAACACCACATTGTAATAATGTAATCACCTAAAAGTGGTATTTTAGTGATAAGAGTGTTACTTGAGACTGCCTATTCCTAGCTTAACCCTAGACCTGTCCTAAAGCATATTATCACACTTTTCTAGCCTTTGTATGGGCCACAAGCATCCTTAGTCAGCTCAAATGCAGTCCTAGACCTATACCAACTAGACATTAGCACCACATTAAGGAAACTAGAGCCACATTGTTCTAGTGTCCCCAAAATGGTGCATATGTCCTTTAACCTAGCTTTCTTGAATGAATATATTTTCAAAGTTAAAACCCTCTTAAGGTTAGACTAAACATATTTTATAATCTATACAAGAAACACAACACTATAAATACATGACTTTTATCCCTCTATCCACTAGATGGAAATGAGATACAAAATAGCTATTCAAACATGAAACAAGTTAAGCAAAATCAAGGTTATTAATCCTTGTCCTACCCTACTTTTGTATACTACCATCTATAATAGCCCAAATCTTAGATTTTCAATCTCAATCACACTCAAGGCACTCAAGTCCAAAATCATACTAACATCATTTTCACTTGCATCATCACTTAGGTGGGGAGAACTATATCGGGCTTGATCCCTCAAAGTATTGGTATATAGGCAACTCTCTTCATAGTAGGGTGTTGACGATGTCTAGCCTATCATACTAATGAACACACATTTCAGATCATACCCTACTTGTAAGGACAATTAGGTTTTCACCATATATCAGTCATTATATGCACAATACATAGTTTTAGACTTCATTCATGTAGGAATAGAACCCATAAATCTAGATAAAGAAACACCCAGAAGTTCATAGTTTTAGACTTCATTCAATCACACTCAAGGCACTCAAGTCCAAAATCATACTAACATCATTTTCACTTACATCATCACTTAGGTGGGGAGAACTATATCGGGATTGATCCCTCCTCGAAGTATTGGTATATAGGCAACTCTCTTCATAGTAGGGTGTTGAGGATGTCTAGCCTATCGTACTAATGAGCACACATTTTAGATCATACCCTACTTGCAAGGAAGATTAGGTTTTCACCATATATCAGTCATTATATGCATAATACATAGTTTTAGACTTCATTCATGTAGGAATAGAACCCAGAAATCTTGATAAAGAAACACCCAGAAGTTCATGATAATCCTATACAAAGGACACTAATGCTAATATCATGAAACTAAAGCCACCTAGTACTGTTGTCCAAATGTGGTTATACTATATTTAATGGGTTATAACATAGGGATCCAATTGATTACACTTAGACTTTCTTCTATCTCAGTTTATAGCACTTAAATCATTCGTATTAGGTATTTTCTAGATAAGTCTTTATTTGCACATGTTTATTACTATTTTAGAAAGTTAAAGCTAATTGAATATGTAACAAATTAGTATTTATTTTATGTATTTTATTTACTTGGTTGAGCATACTCAACCTTTTAATCAAATATAGGATTTACATAAGCTAAACACTAAAAGGTTAAAACATTTGGTAAAATTGACTTACTTTGAACATTGCACAAACACTAACCCTAGATAACCTTAGGGTTTATATTTAAATCATTCAAATTTTAGATCCGTAAAATTTCAGATCCATAAAATTTCAGATTTTATTTAACTTAATGATAATAATGATTGAAGAGGTACATCACTTTCTATTTCAAAGTCTAATACTTTCATTTTCATGCATGTTTCCTTTAATTCAGAATGAACTCAAAAAAGATATAAACACATATATAGATGATGATTTATATCAATTTCAATATATGTCATATTTCATATCATGTTATCTTTCTCTTATGTGGAATTCCATTAACAAGCCAACCCTTACACACATAGAGGATTTAACACATAAGCTAACAACTATGTTTTAATTTTCAATGTCATATCTTATGCATATGAAAGAATCTCCTTCTCCTCCTCATCTCCATGAGGGTGATAACTACTTTCATTATAACTAGGTAAATGGTATCACTCATCCATAGGATGAAGAGGCCTAAAACATTGTCATTAATTCCTATACTCATCCTATTCACACCTTTTCCCTACAAAGTGTGTGCCTACATGTTCAATTAGAAGCAGTTAGGGTTTGCACTTGTGAGACTCTATCTGATCAAATTATCAGTATGAGCAATATATTTTTAGGTTTAAAAAATCATAATTGACTGTTACATGAAAATATTAAAACATTAGTAAATCAATTTATAATATAAATGCCTCTAGGGCATAACATTATAAATCATGTATATGCATCTTCACCTATTCAATTGGTGAAACAATGTTACATATCCCAATCATAAATCACAACAAAGTACATCTATAATTAGTGATTCAAAAAGCATTTAAAGGTCAAATAAGATTTCAAGTGAGGTACTAAGGAAAAATATTAAATCTAAATTGATCAATCTACCCCCTTTACACTGAGTAAGGAGATCCAATTATTATTGTACATATCATATAATACATGGGCACCACAATGATTCATGATGAGCATTGAATAGGAAAATATAACAAATAATGGATATAGATGACTCACATAGTGACACATCATCCATACAACATATAATGACACATCTAAAAATTCAAAAGTGATTAAAATTAGAAATAGTACAAAAATAGTTACCAAAGTATAACTTAGAACAACAAAAGGTTCCAAAAGCACAATCAGAACAAGAAACAATACAACATGCTTGACTGCAAAGTTACCTTTCCAAAATGAAGTTCAAATTTTAAAATGGTATGATTTTGGTTAAAATGATCTACAACAATTTGATTATCATGGTCAAGGTTTGGGCAAGTAAACCCAAGGCACCTATTCTAGTAGTTGATAATATTGGTCAATAAGGTTTGGGATTTATTGAACATCCTAAGGCACATCAATCATAAATATAGTTTATCAAGGCAAAACATCTAGATACACTGTAAATGTTATAGAAAGAAAAATAGCTTAAGTTGCAAAGTCAAAATCATGTTAAGTCAACAAGTATTCCCAAAAAATTATTTATAGCAAAAAGGCCTCCACAACACCATATGTCTACAATAAGCATAATGTCAAAGGGAAAATTCACAATCAATATGCCAAAACACAACTCAAAAAGTTCAACTCCACAGTATGAGGAAATTTTATCTCGTATTACAGTTTATTATAATTCTAATGATGAATAATACCCATATTCATACTACAACAACATTAAACTACAATAGCCATCACACTGCATGAGAGATTTCCATTCCTATTTTTGACATAGGCCACAATGATAGTGAGTCTCCTATGAGACTAATCAGTTAGTATGGTTTCTCACTTCTTGTACATACTTTCCTTCTCCTTTTCTCCTTGTACATAGTTCATTTTCATGTTGCTTATACATAGCTTATATCTATAAAATAAAAAATAATACAATATTTCAAAAACATAAAAACATTAAAACAATTATTCATAAAACTTATAGATTGTATGCATTGATATGTTTATATTTATTATATTTTCCAAACACTACATATGATACCTATCTTAGTATCATCAGTTTTGTCATACTACATGCTTTACTTGTTATTTTCAATTGCTTAAATATTGTTTACACGACTCAGGTCCACTATAATAATCCCAATTTGGTATTATCTACCCACTAGGGGAATATACACTGATTCATGTTTATTCACTTGACACATTTGCCCATTTGGGGGCATCTTATACATAGTTTCAATCACCAGGTTCTATCCTTACATACTCTACATTCTATCTTTAGCATTTTTATATCTTGATATTGATCATTGTTACTCATGCTTATATTTTTTACCGATTATTACTACTTAAGACTCAGCATATATACATCCTCACACTTACATAGATTTGTACTACATACTCATGCATTATTTCATTTCCAGCTTCCATAGTTTATATTTGATTATATTTATATGCTTCTTCTATTAGATGGACTTTGAATATGCCAATACTCTTTGGCTCTATGCCATTTATATTCACACTATGTATTCCTTGGACATGTGCCCATGTCCCTTATGTGTGATTTCCTGATTGTGTATGTGGACATTTGAACATGTACTTGTATGTCTTTTTTTTCTTAGATTTAGTGACATGTGCCAATTCCTTTGTATTGTGGCCCCTTGGCCTACTTTGTGTGCCTCAAATGTTTTGTATGTATGATTTGTTATATGAATTAGGGCCATGAAACTTGTATTTGCCTATTACACACACTAGTTTTTTATGCCATGAGGGACCTCATGAATCTATCCTTCCTATTTGGGTGTTGCAATGGACATCATGCCCCATCCACCTAGGTAGCTACACAATTCTACTCAAATATGATGTTACATACATACATTACATGTATATTGAAACCTTTATGCAATGATAGACATGACATACATCTTACATTACATATTTATGCTCAGATTACCTTACATTATGATGTTATGTATGCACATTATATTGGATTATCACGTAGTTATCATAAATGCTCTAGCTAACACACATTTTGTACATCTTTTTATTTTGAGTAAAATTCTTTCATAAGTTCAATAACTACCCTCAAAATAAGGGCATTCACAAGGGTTTTTCATAGAGATCAGGATCCTATATTGCATTCACAATACATTTTTCAGCACATTACAAACTAAAATATATTTTGATGTTATGTATGCACATTATATTGGATTATTATGCAGATATCATACATGTTCTAGCTAAAATATATCTTGCAGAGCTTTTTATTTTGAGTATATTTCTTGCATATGTAGAATAAATCCCCTCAAAAGAGGGGGAATTCATAAGGGTTTTTCACAAAGATTGGGTTCTCATAATGCACTTATAGTACATTTTTTAGCACATAGGCTCAGATTACAGAAATTAGACTCACGTAAACATGGTGAAAAATAAAGACATAAAAACTAGTACAATTACATAGAAATAAAAATATTTAGACATTATAGCCTAGATTGGGACACTAGCACCACATGGCACTATTTTCCAAGATATGACACTACTATCTAGCAACCTTAGTTTTAAAAAAAATCTAGATTGGCCAAAAATGTATAGCAGGTATAGTCTAGATTTATACAATTTTAGTTAAAGATTTACCAATTTATCTCATATTCATACCAATTTAGCTTAAATTCATACTAGTTTGCTCAGATTAGGGGCACATGCATGACATGAACATTCTTAATTTTAGTTTAGATACTTAGATACAAATTATTTCAACTCAATCCAGAATCTCTATGATTAGATATCAAATTTGAGGGCATGCACATAACACATTGTTTATATTTTCTCACTTACACATTGGTTGATCAAATGGAATGACAAACTCCATGTCATTATCTACATTGTATACATCAGACATCATATTCCATGTTTCACACCACTTTCATGCCTTAATCCATCTATAGTGGTTGGCATTCTTGAGTGGCATGGAGCCGCTTAATATATTTGAGTGGTTACAGAGCCAACATCTCTAGTTAGATATCTCTAACTAGACATTTCTAGTTACATCATGTAATTTCAATTTTAGATGCATCTGCTACACATGTGTAGGCAATGATGGAGTCATAGTCTACTTGAGTTCTTGATCCACCTACATAAGAGGGTTAGACACACCATCACTCTAATCTAAGCTATTCACTTGTCATGATCCACCAAGAAAGGGTGGGCAATGATGGAGTCAATAATAGATTGAGTTCTTAAGCGACACACACATGAGGACTAAGCAAGCCATCAACTCAATCCAAGTTATTCATTGTTTGATCACTATATATGCACATACATAAAGTTTGTCATCAAGTTTATGCATTGGTTCACATACCCAATGAGGTGTATTTTTTCCTTTACTCTCTCTTATCCCTTTACTTAGTTTTAATCAATTTTATTTATTTACTCATTTTTGTCTTTTATTTTGATATTGATGGAGTGTAATATGCACTTATGCAACTACAGGATCACTCCTACAAACTATTACCATAGAAAATCTATCACAAAAATTATGCACAAGAATAAGCTCAAACAATAATTATGAACAATAATCTAAGTCTCTCGTTATTGCCTCAAGGATTATTACACAATCCATTGATTCCTCTCTCTCAAACATAAAGGAGAAGCACAAGGAGTACCTAATAAATAGGCAAAAGATTTGGTTTCACAAAAACCACTTGGTTGTTGTGAACATCTCAAATATAAGTGGATTTTTAAAATAAGTACACAATAAAATATTGTTTGTACACACAAATAAAACAATCTAATGAATATAAGAAAACTCCAAATCTATCTTAACTCTATGAGTGGGTGTAAACACGACTAAAAACAAAATTGGTTTGAAAATAACTCAAACCACTAGCCGATGTGAATACAATCACTCTAATAGATATTTCTTAAATAAGGAGTGATTTATACACATTTCACTTATAGGACATCAAATAAAGCATAATTCACATACTCATATCTAGACTCATAGGATTTACCTCTTAGGTAAGTCTAGGTATGTTTTTTCCTTTATCCTAGACATTTTGCTTTGTTGCATTTATAGAATAAAAGGGGGGGAAATTTAAACACCTAAAAATAACACTTGAGTGCTAAGAGTGCTACTTGAGACCACCTATCCCTAGTTTATCTCTAGACCTTTCTTAGGGCCTATTTTCACACTTCAGCCTTCATGTAGGTTATAGGCATCCTTAATAATCCTTAAAGCAGTCGCAAATGCTCATTTTTTCATCCCATCCCTTCGTGCCTTAGGTTTTTCCACCTAAACACTAGCACCATAATAGGGACATTATTGTCACATGGCGTTAGTCTCCCAATAGTGACACTATTTTCCTTTCCCTCCCTTTTCCATTAAAAAATATATTTTCAAATCTTAGAACTCCTAGGGTTAGATTAGATCTCTGTTAACATCTACACAAGCACAAAATAGTATAAATACATGAATTTTAGCCCTTTATTTATTAAATATAAATTAGATGAAAATTACATATACAAACATAGAACAATTTATGCATAATCAAGGTTATCAATCCTTATTCTACCCTAATTCTATGTAATACCATCTAAACCATTCCTAAGTTTATATTACTTGGATTTTTTGTCTCAAGCACATTCAAAGCACTCAAGTCAACCATCATACTAGCTTCATTTTCACTTGCACTAGCACTTAGGTGTGGAAAACTACAACGGGCTTGATCCCTCTTTAAAGTATTTGTATGTAAGAAACTATCATCACATTAGGTTGTTGACAATGTCGAGCCTACCACACTAACAAACACACTTTTTTGTTTATATCAAATGGATGCCCTAAAAACATGGAGAATTAGGATTTACTCATAAAATTAGTCAAAATATGCCATTTATAGGCTTTCAGAACTCGTGCATGTAGGAATAGGCTTTATAGACCTAGACATAGGTGCACCTAGAAGCTTGAAACAATCTTGCATAGAGGACACAACTACCAAAATAGGGACATTAATGAGACATCATGCTACTGTCCAATTAGGGTGTTATTGTCTAGAAGGAGTTTTGACACCTAGATATTTTTTGTGACACTCAAACCAACCTCTATCTTAGTTTCAACTTCTAGATCATCTATCTCAGTCATTTTCTAGCTAAGTTCTCATTTCCATTATTTATTGCTATTTTCAAAAAGGTAAAATTTAATCAATTTTGTAATAAATCAATGGTTGTATTTATTGAATATTTCACCCTTGATATATTATACTCAACTCTTTAACAACATAAGATTTACATTTCACTAAGTCCTAAAAGATTAAAACACATAGTTACAAAGTAAAGATTACATTTTGATAGATAATTTAGCTTGAAACATATTAGAGGTACATATACCATGCAAGTGCATTAAAAATTAAAAATATATATTCAAACTTATTTACCAATAAGTACTGATACTTTATCAAGAAGTACCATTTTCCTAGGAAGCATGTTTTGAGCCTCTTATGTCTATAACAATTGGATCCTTTTGTAAACATGTAATTCCTAACACCATTGTGTTGAAATCATCAATCTTACTCAAAATTTATGAAAATGTACAAATTAGGCCAAAATCACTAAAAATGTGCTAAATGGTTTGAGCTTATCATATACAAGTGCCGATTTAGGCTAATGTATCTCTAAATAGGGTAATGCATTTTATGTGATTGTTAATTTTTCTCAAATCACTTCAAGTTAAAATGATGAAAATGAATTTTGGTGCTCTGGATCATCTCCTTTTATTCTAATTCCAAGCTCTATGGACTTTTTCCCTCATTCTATAAGTATTTTAGTTTACAACTTATCTCAGGATTGATCATTCTATAAGTGTGCAACTTTCACCCTAGCTTTTGGTGTGTTCAAAGTGTGTCACTTATATTTTTGGATTGTATCCTTCTCATTCCCCCCATTTTTGGGTTCCATTATATTCTAATTATATGATTGATGGCATCAACATGTGCAAGCATTAGTTCATCTAGATTTAATTTATTATATGGGTTAATCTCACTTTCTCTATTTTCAAGAGTCCATCCTTCTCTTTCATCCAGTATGTCCTATTGAAGGGGCATCATGGATCATTTCCTTCCAACTTCTTCTTGAAAATAAGTTTCTTTGATCTATTGTCTCACTACACCTTCTCAAATAGGGGCAAAATGTAGACATCCAATTCCTAACACCATTGTGTTGAAATTATCAATCTTACTCAAAATTTGTGAAAATGCACAAATTAGGCTAAAATCATTTAAAATGTACTAAATGTTTTGAGATCATCATATATAAGTAATAATTTAGGCTAATGTATCCCTAAATGGGTAAATTTATTTTATGTGATTATTAAATTTTCTCAAATCATTTTGATTTAAAATGATGAAAACACATTTTGGTACTCTAGGTCACTCTTTTCTTCTAATTCAAAAGCACATGATATGTGCATGTGTTATTTTATGTCGACAACATCCTAAATGGGATAGTGGTCCATACACAAATAAAATCACCTTGTAATTTATCTCTAGTCAAATTATGACCCAGTAATATGACTTTTTGACTAGTTTGACTAATGAAGTACAACCAATTTCTAAAATAATTACTTAAATTTTGATTAATCTTTCTTAGGAAAATTAAACCAAAATATGAGCTTAAGTAAGAATTACATGGAAGTTATTGAATATTTATTTTTTATAAATTGATTCTTATTATTTTCATCATCAATTGACATCATTTTTGGGGTGGCATCCATAAGCCATAAATGCAACAAATATCAAGACTATGGCCTCATGCCTGTTTAATGCCCCTTCTTCCCAAATCATTATGAGGATATTTATGCATTAATTATACAATATTGAATTAATTCATGGCCACACATCTTGATCTTAATATGGATGGTCATGGTTGATCTAGATCAATTTATAAAATGTATAAATAGGAGGGCCAAAACCACTTTGATTAAGCTTCATTTGTGTAAGCTTATAATGCAGGATTCTCTCTATAAGCCATTTGAGAGTAGTTTGATAAATATTTATTGGCAATAAGATAGATTAATGTATAGGCATAACATTGATTTCATATCATGAGCCTAGTTTAATTGGTGTTCTTGAGATGATGGAGGAACTTTGCCTTGCATCATTGTTGAAGACTTAAGCACCAAATCAAGGGGAAAATCATGTTTTGAGTGACATTTGTGTGATGGGATGCTCTTGGGATGATAATGTGTATGTGTTTTCCTTCATTTGCTCTTAATTATCATTCACACTCTCTTTTAATTGGTTGGCTTAGCTTGTTAGTTCTTTATGCATTTTTCTTGGTTTTATTGTCTAATGCTTGATCTAACCATCTTTGTAA
The DNA here is from genome assembly GCA_037957365.1 of Torreya grandis. Taxonomy (NCBI): domain Eukaryota; kingdom Viridiplantae; phylum Streptophyta; class Pinopsida; order Cupressales; family Taxaceae; genus Torreya; species Torreya grandis. The sequence continues at coordinate 1,791,894 of JARHVA010000061.1, forward strand.
TCCATCTCTACATCTTAGATGCATGGAAAAACATAGAGAAATAACATAGAAGAAATGGGGGAAGAGAAGAAAAGAAAGGAGTTGGATAATCTAACTCTAGGTATATAAGATAAGTGGATAATACCTACATAGTTTCATGGATGCATGGCCCAACATGAACTTTAGACCAAATGTAATTATTTCAAGAAGTGGGATAGAAGAAAAATTGATGCACAAGAAAAACTTGATTAATTTTTTATAATAAAATGGGAAGATGGGAATGGTCTTGCCAAAATGGCAAGCCAGTGGGACAAGTGAGAATGGTCTTGCAAAATGGCAAGTATGTGGGTTAATTACTTGTGAAATAGCGAGATCATGGGGATCAGTATATAAAAAAATATAATACAATTTTTTGTTATTTTTTGGATCATTTTCTAATGTGTTTGATGTTTTTGGGATAAAATATGTACAAAATATCTAGGGGAACCACCTAGTTGAGGAGATGCACGTCCACAGGTAAGATTTCAAACAATAGCTAATGTTGGATGTAATGACACATGCTCATAAATTAATGAAAGAAAAGTCTTGATAAGGTAATAATTCCTACCAAATATAAATAAAATAATATAATAGTATACAACATGATATAAATATGAAGAACCATCTAGCAAGCAAAAACCATAGGCTACAGTATCTATGTTCACTTGTTTGTAGAAGAAGCTATAAAATATTATTCACATTGAACTAATTTATAGAACTAGCATTGGATGTGTTCATAATGCCTATGAGTCATAATTAGGATCATAATTGGTCAATGTATAAAACATGTTCAGGGTACAATAAACCAAGACATGAAAAGAATGTGGTTCTCAAAGAAAATGGTCCAGGATGAATAGGGTCCAAAAGAGGACGGTCCAGGGTGGGATCAAAATGTGTTCAGAGTGCCAATGATCCAAAGTTTTCACTATCTAGAGTCATGAAAATAATATGGTTCTCAAAAAAATGGTCCAAGATAGGTTTAAAAAAATAATCTAGTCCATCATGGGATGGTTCAAGATATAATGGTAGGATAAAATTACTTGAACACAAATTTCTCCCAAGTAAGAGGTCATGTAGACAATGGTTCAAAGTTGTCAAGAATAGATCCTCTTAAGGTGTAGACTATTCAAGGGATCTATAATTTTTTTACCATTTAGAGTAGTCATTAGATATGCCCCTGATCCATAATTCAACATGATAACATAACATCACAACTAATTAGGTTGGAACTTTCCCTTTTTCTTGCATTTAGTGTTTGTGTTCTTCTGGTTCTCTTTCAAGACCAAATCACTGATCTCAAAACTCCTCCGGGAGAATGACCTTGTTATAGCTTCTCCACAATATGTTATGTCATGCTTCTAATTTTTCTAGGGAAGCTAAATGCTTACCATCAAGAATTTCAAGTTATTTCAACCTTTAGACTCTATATTATTCATCATCTTTAATATGATCCAAAGATACTTATAATGAAAGCAGCTCAATCTCAATTGGGATAATATATTTTATACAAAAAATTAAGGAGTGTGGATGGCTCTGATAGGGGTTTGATAACTAGTTCTATAATCCCAAAGGTCAGGAAAGATTTGAAAGTAGTAATTATGGTCAACATCATTGACAATCTTATTTAAAATGGCTACAATGGTCTTGTTTGATGTTGTGTCTTATCTATTACCTTACAAGTTATATGGTGTGGATTTTTTTTACTTGATTTTGAATTTGCATAAATGTCTTTAACATATCTATTTGCAAAGGATCCACCATTATCGGATATAATGTGAGTTAGTATTCCACATCGGTAAATGATATGGTAACGAATGAATTTGGTTATATGCTTCTTGATGACATAAGTGAGAGGAATGGTCTCAATCCACATAGTAAAGTATTTGTTAGCAGTTAAAATGTGTTTATGGACATCTAAAGATGGGTTAATTTTCATGATGAGATCAAGGCCCCAAGTAGAAAATAGCCATGGTATTGTGCTTAGTTGTAGTTGTAAAGAAGGTGCATGTATCAGATTGCCATGTTGCTAACAATGAACACACTTCCTCACATAATTTCAAGCATTTGTCTCCATTTTTGGTCAGTAATAGCCTATTTTGAGGAGATTTTTAGCTAAGACTACATCATTGGTGTGGGCCCCACACATTCCTTCATGAACCTCCTTAAGCGCTAGCTTGGATTCTCTCTAAGATAAATAATGAAGTAGCATTCCATCATAGACTTTATGATAAAGCATGTTTTCAAGGAGGGTATAATGGGCTAGATAGTGAAGGAATAATCTCTATCAGTTATTAGATAAGTTAGGTGGAACAACATGATCATAGAAGTAATTATAAAATTATTGGAACCAAGATAGTTTGGGTGGGGGATTGGGACTAAAAATGGTGCATACCCTTTCTAAATCTAGCATAATATGTGTAGGCTGTAGAATATTTTCAATTAAAAATTGATACTCTTTAGCACAACTATAAATATGTATCATGGACATAATTACTTCCATTACATTGATAGATCTGTTATTGGCCCTTGGAACTTGTTCATACTATAGAGATTTGAAATAAACTTTGAGATTATCCATAATTTATTTATAGGGAACAAGCTTGTCATCTCTAGTTTGATACTGATAATTAGTATGATTGATAATTAATTGGGAATCACCATAGACCATAAAGTGTTGAATATCCCACTGTATGGCAAGATACAATCCTATAATAAGTGTTGTAAGTGTTGCATACTCAACCATATTGTTGGTACAATTAAAATTGATGTGGAATGCTTTGGGAATAAAATACTCTTATGGCGTAATCAATAATATGTCAGTTCTAGATCCATGAGAAGTTAAGGAACCATCAAAATATAGTTTCCATTATTTAGGTTCATGTTATACTTCTTCCACTACCATGATAGAATCATCTATAAAGTTGAATCTGAATGGTCGAGTGTCTATAATAGGTGTTTCTAAAAATTAATCAACAATAACCTACCCCTTGATAACTTTTTTATTTTGATCCTCAACATCAATATCACTTAATAACATGACCTATTTAGCCATACGTCATGTGAGAGATACTTTGGTTAATAAAAATTTGAGAGGATCCACCTTAGCAATGATAATTATTTTATTGTTCAGCATATAATGTCATAAATTTTGGGAAGAAAACACCATAACTAAACATTCCTTCTCAATAGGCATATAATTGTGTTCATAATCCACTAGTGTGCAACTCAAATTATAGACTGCATGTTCTTTACCTTTATTATCATGTTGGGTCAAAAGTGCCCCTAGTAGATGTTTAGTTGTTGATATGTAAAGAAGTAGTGGTTGTCCAAGTGTTGGTGGTCTCAAAATTGGTGGGTTGGCCAAATATGTCTTGAGATCTATAAATGCTAAATGACATTCTTCATCCAATTGAAATGTGACCCTTTCTTCAAGAGATGTGTAAATGGATGGTACTTATCTTCCATTTGAGAAATGAACTTATAGATAGATTGGATCTTTTCAAGTTTTAGAGTTTTTTAGGATTTGAAAGTGGAGGAATTTTAATAATATCCTTTACCTTAGTAGGGTCAAATTTGATCCCTCTTTATGATAGTGATGTCAAAGATACACTTCTTAGGATTTAGGCAGAATTTATATTCATGAAGTCTCTCAAAGATTCTACATAGAACATCAAGATGTCCAACACATGTTCTTGATTTTACTAGAATGTCATCAACATAGTCATCAATAATATCATGCATCATGTCATGAAAGATGAAGGTCGTGGCATCTTGATATGTGGCTTCAACATTATTCTAGCCAAATGGCATGACTTGGTAATAGAATGTTCCCTACATAGTGGTGAATGTAGTCTTGTGTTGATCTTCTTGGGCTATCTTGATATGATTGTATCCAAAAAATCTATACATGAGGGATAACATCTCATACCTAGTAGTAGAATCAACAATCATGTCGATGTTAGGCAAATAAAAATCATCTTTAGGTCATGCTTTGGTGATGTCTCTAAAATATGTTGAAAGCCATATACCTTGTGTCTTTTTTCTAACTTAAACTATATTTGATATCCATTCAGAATAGTCTGATGGTCTAATGAAGCCTACTCCCAATAATTTCTCTAGTTTGACTTTTACCAATATATCAATGTGTGGATGCATCTTCCTCAGATTTTGTTTGACTATATTCACATCTGGAATCATCTTGACCACCCCACCCCCTTTATTTTCTTCTCTTCCCCCATTTCTTCTGTGTTGTTTCCCTATCATCTAGGGGAAGCCTTGTGTCCTTGTTCTTGTTACATTATTGTATAAATTAAAACCTCTACTACATATACATGAATAATTTTTTTAAAACCACACTAACATTATTCTTATTTATGTGTGTTTATTTGTTTTTTATTAGTGTTTTGTTGTGCTTGCTTGTTTCTTTTTTTGTTTCACTTTTTTTTCCTTTCTTTCCTTTGGTTTTTTCTTCTTGTTCTTTCTTGGTCTTTTGTTTTTTTATTTGGTTTTTCTCTTCTTTGTTTTTGTTCTCAGTACATCTTGATGGCCCACATATCATTATCATTTTGGTATTGGTATTTCTTATCATTATCCCTAGTTATAAATATTCACATTTGAATAAGCTTAGCATAATTGAAATACAATGTCATTATAAGTTCCTTATACTTATGATGCATAATTTAATTTTTTTATAACAAGCATTATGTGCTTTGGATCCAAGTCTCAAGATTGATGCAGTTTTGATGATCAACTCTCAAGAAAACAAATTAAACTAGGAACCAATGGCCTATCTCACACTTTACTCTATTAATATGTGCATCTCTTGACATACATCATGAGTCTAATCGAACAATGGTTAGTTTTTTTCATTCCTCATTCCATTTTCCCCCACTTCTGGGTGAACTACATTAGCTTGAGGTCCCCATCTAGACTATTAGGCATTACTTAGATACATGATGTATCTTAAGTTAGCTCAGCCATCTTTATTATTTTAATAATTTATTTTATCACTTTGTGCATCTTTGTATGTCTGGTTGATCATGGAAATTTTAGTCATTCAACCATCACCTCTACATTTAGTCCAACTCATCTTTAATCTATGTAATAGGTTATATCCTTAAGTTATTACTTGCCAATGTTCCCTACAAGGGAACAACACTTGAACCCATCACAAATATAAATCAGCCCTATAGGGGTAAATCATTCCTTATCAGTGGTAAAAATTTTCCCTACCGGGGAAAAATTGCTTTATCAACTAATTAAATTCACTATAATAGAGCACATTATCATTTTTCTTTCATTGGAGACACACTTCTCCTTTTATTCTAATTCTAAGATATATGGAATTTTCCCCTCATTTTGTCAATATTTTAGTTTGAAACTTGTCTTGGGATTGATTATTCTGTAAGTGTGCAGCTTGCACCCTAGCTTTGGGTGTGTTCAAAGTGTGTCATTTATATTTTTGGATTGTATCCTTCCCACTCCCCTTATCTTTGGGGCTCATTATATTTTAATAATATTTTGATCATTGATGGAATCAATATGTGTAAGAATTATCTCATTTGGATTTAATTTATTCCATGGGTTAATCTCACTTTCTCTCTCATTTTGAGAGTCCATCTTTCTCTTTCATCTAGTATGTCCTCTTAAGGGGGCATCATAGGTCATTTCCTGCCAACTTCTTTTTGACAACTCTTTTCTTTGAAAATATGTTACTTCCCCTAAATGTCTCACTACACCTTCTCAAACAAGGGTAAAATGTAGACATCCAATTCCTAACATCATTATGTTGAAATTGTCAATCTTACTTGAAATTTATGAAAATGCATAAATTAAACCAAAATCATTAAAAATGCTCTAAATGGTTTGAGCTTATCATATATAAGTACCAATTTAGGCTAATTTATCCATAAATGGGGTAATGTATTTTATGTGATTATTAACTTTTCTTAAATCATTTTGAGTCAAAATTGAAAATGCATTTTGGTGCTCTATATCACTCTTTTCTTCTAATTCAAAAGCACACAACATGTGCATGTGTTTTTTGTGTCGACAACATCCTAAATGGGATAATAGTCTATATTTAACTAATATCACCTTCTAATTCCTCTTCAGTCAAATTAGAAACTAGTAATATGATTTTCTGACTAGTTTGATTAATGAAGTGAAACCAATTTCCAAAAGAATTACTTAAATTTTGATTAATCTTAATTAATCAAATTAAACCAAATTATGAGCTTAAGTAAGAATTCCATGGAAGTTATTGCATATTTATTGATTGAAAATTAATTCCTATTATTTGTACCATCAAATGACATCACTTGTGGGGTGGCATCCATAAGCTATAAATGCAACAAATATGAAGATTATGGCCTCCCATACTTGTTTATTGCCCCTTCCTCCCAAATCATTATGAGGATATTTATGGATTAATTATGCAATATTGGATTAATTCATGGACACACATCGTGATCTCAAGATGGATGGTCATGGTTGATCTTGATTAATATAGAAAATATATAAATAGAAGGTGAAAACCACTTTGATTAAGCTTCATTTATGTAAACTAATAATGTAAGATTATCTCTACAAGCCATTTGAGTTTAGTTTGATAGTGATTTATTTGCAATAGGATAGCTTCATTAATAGGCACAACATTGATTTTCATACCATGAGACTAGTTTTATTGGTGTTCTTGAGATGATGGAGGAGCTTTGCCTTGCATCATTATTGAAGACTTGAGCACCAAATGAAAGGAAAAATCATGTTTTGATTTGCATTTGTGTGATGGAAATATCTTAGGAAGGTAATATCTATGTGCTTTCTTTCATTTTCTCTTAATTTTATTTGCAAACTCCATTGAATAGGTTGGCTTCGATTGTTAGTTCTTAAAGCATTTTTATTGGTTTTCTTGACTAATGCTTGATCCAACCATCTATGTAATCCATATCTACACCTTTTATTAGTGTGGTTGATATTAAACTCCCTCGATGACCTAACACTACTTCCATTTTAAAGTTTGAGTTGGTTATACCACTTAACTTGACTTTTATTATATTATCATTTGAGTTGTACGATTCGGTTTCTACAATCTCAATGGTTGTGTCATAACTCACACTTGTATTGGAGCATAGATCCTGGATAATGTGGGGGGCCGGGGGGGTGGGGGGGTCGGCGGGAATAGTTAAATTTGGAGAGAATTTTAGAGACACTTTGAAAAATAATTTGACCAATGACATAAGAACATGAATTATGGAATTTTGAGTGTAGTTTATAAATATATAATTTTTTTCAATACCTAGATAAAATCATGTGAAATATATGCATTTATGACAATAGGTTGCTTTTTTTTAATGAAAAGATGAGGAGATTGCATGTGTATGAACACACTTTTTTTTAGTAAATGAATGAATTTTTGTATGAAATTTCATATATGGATAGGTGAAATATCGAATATTGTTGAGATATTATTTTATTATATATATAATTTTTAAATAATTTTATAATTAAAGACAGCTATAAAATTAAAACTACAAGTGTATGAACATAACTTTTTGACCTTAACTTTATGAAAATCATTTTTTTTAAATGCATAGTTAACAATGTGTAGATTGTTGAGATATAAGTTTTATAAACATTTGATTAATATTCAAAAAGTAATAAGGGAATTTGTGACGATATGTATATATATTCCATAATAAGGTATGTTATGTAAAAATTAAGTAATAATTATAAATAATATTATAACATTATATATATATATATATATATATATATATATATATATATATATATATATATATATTCTAAAAATCTAAAACTACACTTTCTCCTCTACAAACCTCTGTGTGTGTGTAGAGGAGAATGTGTAGTTTTAGAGTTTTATAATATATATATATATATATATATATATATATATATATATATATATATATATATATATATAAAATAAAATTTGCCTAATTAGATGTGTTGACAAAGATGAAAAAGAATCCTAAATTTCTTAAAAACTAAGTGGGCTGCTCTGTGACTAGTTTCAAGCTAGATTAGGACCTCCCCAAGCCTGTATCCAAGGTAAATTTGGAGGGAAAACACAAAAAAATGTTAAAATGTTGAAAGGGTGTACGCCCGTTTCAAACACATGTATATTTTTTGTGTGTTTTGCAAATATATCTAGTTGTTTTTGCATTTGAAGATGTGTATGTGTTTGTTTTTGTGGTTTTGTTTCTGTGTGCAATCTAAGGTGGTTGTTTTTATAGTGTTTTTGATTTTTTTTTTGTGTTTGTAACGATATATTTAGTAAAACAAATGTAATAAGTATAAAAATATAAACTATAATTTATATTCTTATACTTTAAATTTATTTTACTAAATATAAAAAATTAGGGCCACTCTACATCTTATAAAATTGATTTTAGAGTTGTAAGATTTACCATTTAGAAGTTAGTTTTTCAAAATCCAATTTGGTCAATACTTAGTTTTCAAATTTTCTAAATTGGAAGATAGAATGAGAAATGAGATTAAAAATCATGTTACGTATGTAATATATGCATACCATTTATTATGTCCTATATTTTACCTAATTGAATATGCCCTACCTACTTTACCTACTTTAATATGCCTTACCTACTTTACCTTCTTAAATATGCCCCACCTGATTGAATACCCAAGCTTGAAGGTAGATTCCTAAATAATTTGTGGTTTTTTCTATCAATGGGTCTATTAATATGCATAAAAGACTGACCTATAGCATGTAACTTATAACATACCTATAGTCATGATATGGTCACTCATATATGAAATCTATCAGATACCTATTACATATATGTATGCATTCACTCATACATGACATATACATGTAGTCATGATATGATAACTTATACCATACATGAATGTAGCTAATCACCCTAATAAACTCCATTCAAAATATAATAAATCAAAACACCATTCAAAATTAATTCTAAAAATATACCATTCACTCTAAAATAAATGTCAAACAGATGGTCAATCCATGCATTCTTCAATTCTAATCTCATTCATTATTCCAAAGTCATAGAATAAATTCATATTCTATCACTCCAAATTCACATAGGACACTCCCTCATTGACATTTATTATCCCTAATCACTCCCTCATTAACCCTCATATTCACTTATCATCCATATTCACTCCCTCATCGATTCTCATTGTCCCTCATTATCCCTAATCACTCCTTCATTAGCTATCATCATCCTTCATTATCACTCCCTCATCATCAATAATCATCCTTCATTGTCATTTATCATCCCTAAACACTCCCTCATCAACCCTCATCATACCTAATCATTCATAATCACTCTCTCATCATCCCCCATAATCCATAGTCACACTCTCATCATCCCTAATAACTTGTTCATTAACTATCATCATTTCTTATCATCCCTAGTCAATCCTTCATCATATTTCATTATACCTTATCATCCCTAATCACTCCCTCATCAACCCTCATCATTATTAATCATCCCTAATCACCCCTCATCATTTGTCCTCATACCTCATTGGCCTGCATCGTACATAATCACTCCATCATCCCTAGTTAGTCCCTAATCTAGTAGAGTGTGTTCCAATCTAGTAATTAGTATAATTTTTTTTCAAACTAAAAAATATCTTTTTTAGATGAATCTTGAATGGTGTTTTGATTCTTTTTATTCTAATTGGAGTGTACTAGGGTGATTATTCTCATTCATGTCCATTAGATTAGGTAGGTTCAAGATGGATTACTCTAGGGAGACTGTTGAATGATTTACATGGTGGAAATAAGATAATATAATCTTTACACTTGCATGGTATAAATCCATTTTTTATGATGAGGGATGATGACAAATGATGATAGATCAAAAATTACCTCTTTGGTTTTGCTTTTTATGAGGTGAATTCCTTCTTCTAGACATAATTATCTCCAAATCATTGAGCGAAAGGGCTAGAGCATTTTGGATCTTCTCATGTTTATGATTTATTATCAAATAATGATGTGGGTCATGATTCTAAATTATTAGAATTTGTTCCACTAACTTTTGTTATGGCATGTTTTGTCCTTGTATTGAAATCTTTGTGCTTGTGTAGGAATTATGATACGAAAGTGGAGAGGGGGTTGAGAAGAAATACCAATGCTTGCATCATTCCTCTATGGTGTGGTATCCATAATGTATGTTTAGTATTTTTTATTTAGGTTTAGTGTTTGTAATTTATGTTTCCTTTTTAGAGTTTTGAGTTAAGGGTTTAGGGTTCAAAGTTTATAGTTTAATGTTCAGGGTTGATTGTTTCAGTTCTAGCATTTAGGTTTTAAGTTTTAGGGTTGATCTAATTTTAGGATTTAGAGTCTATAGTTTTGAGTTTAAGGTTTTATGGTTATGGGTTTGTGGTTTAGGGTTAAAATTTCAAGCTTTAGGGTTTAGTGCTTAGAATTTTAGGATTAAGGTTTAGTGTTAAGAATTTAGGGTTCAAAGTGTAGGGTTTGGGGTTTAGTATTTAAGGTTTGGTTTTTAATATTTTGGGTATAGGGATAATATTTTATGGTTAAATGTTTAGGATATATAATTTTAAGCTTATAGTTTGGTCTTTAGGTTTAAGGGCTTAAAGTTTAGTTTTTAGGGCTTAGGGTCTAGGGTATAAAGTCTAGGGTTTAAGGTTTTAAGGTTCAATTTTTAGGGTATAGATTTTAAGGTTTATGTATTATTAATTTGGGTTTAGGGATAATGTATTAGGTTTAAGCATTAAGGTTTATGGCATTTAGGATTTAGGTTTAGGGTTCAATGTTCAAGGTTTATGGTGTTTAGGGTTTGGGGTTTAGGTTTAATGGTATAGGTGCAAATGGAGTGTACTAGTGTAATTAGCTAATTTTGTGTATGGTATGGGTGATTGTCTCATGAATATAGGAATATATCATGTATGAGTCACAATATTCCTACATGTAATACTAGGTATGGGGTAGATGTAATGTATGAATGACTATATCATTTTTACATGTAGGCTATAGGTTGAATGTTACATGATAGCCATTTATGCATGTTTGTAACAACCCTCCTTGTTGTAATTAGAAAATGATTTTTTTTTTAAAATTAAATATTGAAAACTCATTCAACCATAGTTACTAAAATAATTTACTCAATCATATTCATCAACTTTAAGTAATAACAATTCAACATTCCAATACTGTAGAGAATAGAATATAATGTAAGATACAAAATTTTTACTATCTCACAAGAGAAATTATCACAATATAAATTCTCATACTAATTATTGGTACTAATTCAACCAATAGCTCAGATTTTAATGAAATCAAGTCTACCCTAGCCTAGCCTAAGGATCTAGACCCATTACCCCACCATAATCTTGGGTAGCCTACATATCTGCTCCTTAGAATTAGGGTCTAATGTAGTTCACCTTTCAAATATGATAGTATCCTCCATGAGATGTCACCATTGAAGGGGTTGGCACTCTAAACCAAACAGGTAACAATCTACTTGTGACATATATGAACTTCTAAAGCTCTAGTCTACAATCCTATAACTAAGTGACCTACTCAAATATAACACCTTATTATCCAGGGTTGTGTGCTTATCCAACACTCTCACATAAAACCTAGCTAATAGTAATGATGAAGGAATATGCATTCCTATTTCCATATAAAATTACATTCTAGGAGCATAAGTATGCTAAGTATATAAAACAAATCAAGACATACCATACATAATATTTGAACCTATCATTCATTTATACTCTCAAGATTATATGCACATATACATGTTGTCTTACTAATTTATATGAATATATTGCTCAAGTAATAACCAACAAAATCATTAGAGCAATCAATTTAAGTGAGAGTTCAAACATAGAACTATAATATGTACTACCTAAGTATATACATCTAAGCTAAAGTATCTTATGATATCTCATACTATCATAGTTCATGATCACTCTATCAAAGCATTTAATTATCATAAGTTATATATTTATCTAGGTATGGGTCAAGATATAGTGAATATAGTATACACCATCCAGGTAATTTTCATATTATAAAAATATATGAAATCCCATATGGTCATAGGTCTTTGTGTTTGAGTATCTGACTCAACACCAATAACAATCTTACACCCAACCACAATAATAAAACAAGTTAGGATTATACTATTTGAGTATACCTTCAATAACAATCTGAAGAGAATATAATCTCTAGGTACACCTCATGATGCACTAAGTTATTCTATAAATGTCTAGTCACTTTCATAGTTAACTTTCTCACAAAATATACTGCATACAGTGTTCATCCTTACAAGATGTTACAAACTTGATCCTACCGACAAGTTTGCATAATAATATTATGTTACAAAAAGTCTATTTGATTTCACTAGCATTTTAGAAGATGTCATACTAAGGAATACCTATCAAGGTTAGTTTCCTATGCCCATGCTCACTCCCTGAGCTACCATACATATATGTTATGTCTCCTACATGCACAAAATTAAGGCTATATATAGTTCTCTCCTAACTACTATAGGTATACGTGATTACTGGAAAATTGCATACATAAGTAAGGATAACCATGCTCCTTAACTATAGTGAGAAGACTCAATAGGCATCCACACAATATAATTTGATTCAAAACTCACATAATCTAAGATGTTAAAGATGTACATTGTAACATAATATATACATATATGCATAGTTGTACATATATAAATAAATGTACTTGGAAAACTTCTCAGGTCTCTAGCATATAAGCAAGTTTGTCTTAGCCATAAAGTGTATAAATTGCCATGTCTAAATGCAAATTAGACATATAAGTATTTAGTAACTATATAATGACACAACTATGGCTAGTCTCCCAATACAACAATGATTTTTCATGTAAAATAATATTACATTTACACATTCCATAGTTGTTTAGGCTTATATTAAAGATAATTAACTCTTCAAAGCTCAAGTTGTACCAACTCATGTATCTCTGATAACCTCAAGTGTTTTCTTGTAGTGGGGGAGGGAGAATATCATTCAAGCTCTGTACCACTCCAACCAAGGCCAACAATCCCCCACATAATTCCCTATGTGCTATAAGATTATACTACATGACATGTATCATAAATAAAAATATGTTTCTATTATGATATCACACAACATGTAAATCATAACTATGAACTGACAATGTTAATCTAACATTACTTTGACTAAATTTTTTAAATAACATATGATCATCCAGATCAATCAAATTCATAACATATCACTTGATCAAGTTATCCATACCCATCATTGGTGATGATAACTAGACTCAAGAAATAATCTCACTACTTGGGTAGTATCATCAATGTGAGCCCCATAATATACATATCAAATAAATAATCCAAAGCATAAGCTCGCCATCTGGGTAAACTAGTCTAAGGATCATGATCATATACATGCAATATCTAATATAATTAAGCATACATTGACAAATCCATGCCAACCAAACATGACAAAAAAAAGTCTATATTAACTTAATTATAATAGATAATTTTAAGTATAATTCAATTATTTGTACAAAATAAGTACATTTAATAAAAATCTCTAATCACCCATTTTTCATCATTTTAAAATAACACAAAATATGTATTATCACAATTTAATCATTTTTAAAACATATTTTGTTGATTTATTCATAAGCCTTATGATATCTTTCCATTTATCATATCTGTGTGATAATCGTGTTCATTCACTACATTAGATTTAGACAATTTTAGAACTTAACAATGATACATTTATGATAATTCACAAAATATTGTCAATTTTCATATTAATAATATAGACACACTATATATACTCACATAAGTCATACACCATCATATGTAGTGTGGTTATCATAGATCATTTATCAACTCGATAGATATATAAACTATAGTGAAACCATCTCATGCATCTTTAATCCATGCATATATAGTTACACTATATGTAGAAACTACTTAAACACTCAATCCAAGAGTAGATCAATTGGAAGCCAAGAAGAAAGACATAAGGATAAAAGATCAGAATTTAAGAACTGATTATCATTACATAGGGTTTTTTTTATATATATCTTTTTAAATAAGATGTCCAGAAATAGGTGACATCTATATTAAGGACCTAGGTTAATTAAAACACCAAAATAAATTTTGCTTTCAAAGATCAAATCAACATTTTTATTGGAATCTTTAAGATACATTTAATGGTAAGGTATTTCGTCTATTATATAAAGTCATCTTTTTTAAAAACAAGATTTTTACTGTATATATCCAACAACTTAAAACATAACACAAAATGCATAGCTATAAAATAAAAGGAAGAATTCAAATAATTTAAAGTATCAATATTTACTCATCTGGTATACACTTTGCCAAAATAAATAGAGTTGGGTTGATATATGCTCCTATTTGGTCTTTCTTTCTTCTCACCTCTAACACCAACCTCCCTATTTTATTATTTATTCATACAACATCTTCTCTTCTCCTTTCATACCTTTTATGTTTTTCTTGATACTTGTACACCAGTTGTCACCTTTCTCTCTCCTCCACTCCTCCAGTGACCATGCAACCCTCCAACATTCTCCCCCTTTCTTATAATTTTTAAACATAGGAAATAGATTTGAAATGGCTCACACTCCTTGTAGATGGCATGACCACAACACATATATATATTATATATGTCATGCTGAAGCATGGAGATACATGCATATGGTAGTTTGTTGACAATGCAAAGGGGATTTAAAGGTCTATTGTAATCATTGATTAGAATGGAATGTAATTTTTTTGAATATCACTTATGCTAATTGGTTTAACATGACCAACTTGAGGTCCTACAACCTTGAAAAAGGTCTTACTGGCTTTCCAAAAACACATGAGATCATCACATAAATTAAAAAAAATAACCAAGAAGAGTTCCACAAAACCTTCCAATCCCTTTGCACATCTCTCCAACCTAGAGACTATTTTTCTCAAATTGGAGAAAAGTTTTTAGTGCACCTGGAAAGAATAATATATATATGTTAATACTATCGCTACTCTACATAGCCTTGAATAAGTATAACATGTCAATATTTTCTTCATTCAATCAGGGCTCCAGACACGTATGATGATAAATAAGAAATGGTAACAATGTATACAATCATATAATAATAATCCACATGGAACACCCATCCATTATACATGTGTATGGCCATATGACTGCATTTGACAAGTTCTACATTTCAAATCCTAGATTTAATAAGTCTGTCTATCAGATCCAACTCAGTACCAAAAATTTGAGTCAATGTGAGGCTAAGTAGGATACCATCCTATCATTTATAACTCACATTCCTAATTCACCATTCTTCCCTTAGGTCTCCATGACTTGATGATCTCAAAAAAATGTGCACAAGGCTGAAAGAAACACAAATCTGTACTAATAGATCATAAAAAACAATATAAGTTATAAGATTTCCATATGTACTATTATATATATAATAAAATCACACAATCATTTTGATATTGTATTAAGTTTCTACAAGCATAACTAGTATCATAATTTTTCAACTTAACCTATTATATAAATAATCTCACAATTAATATAACATACGTAGGTGAAGGATTATACCGCACTTCAACCTTATAAGTGAGACCATGTCTCTTGCTTACATGTCTAGCACATAACAAGTTTAAAATTTTATCTCTACCCTTACCAAGATGTTTTATACATATGATACCTTACTTTCTCATAGCAAAAAGGTACACATACTACTCTTCAAAACAACATGTTTTAAAAAAAATAGAATAATATTAATCTAACAAAGGTAGATAATAACATACTAATTATAATCAACCATAATTAATATAAATCCATTGTTATCCACTCCTCATGGTCAAGTTTATATTTTAGATAAAATAATAACTCTATAAAGTTACAAGTAAAAATTAGAGAGATAATGTCTCAAAACAATACTTCTTACATATCCTCATATGGTAAAAGATAACACCACAATCCATGTTACTTATGAACATGCAAGAGTAGAATCATAATCTACTTCCTTAACTAGAAACAAATATTAACCATAAAGATGAACCAATCCATCCAATCCTAAAACTTTTCTCAATAAGAAGTAGGAAACACTATCCCATGAACTTAAGAGAAATGAGATCAAATAATATTTCAAAAACAAGTTTCCACTTAAGAAAACACTAAATCAACATTCTAAAAATATGAACCTTTTCCATAGATTAAAATGACGTACAAGTAGAATGAGCATAACAACTCACCTCTAAGCTACTGAAGATAGATGATACTTATTCTAAAGTATATAAACCAAAATAAGGATGCTAATCTACAAACTCCTAACACAATGGAATTTATAATCAAGTCATCTGCAATCAACAAAGGAAATTCCCATTCCTTATTTTTATGTAAACATGACACAAAATGTAAGCATATATATTGAAATGAGAAACACTACATGCATGTCAAACACAAATGTAAATGGTGAAGGTGATTTGATTACCAATAAAGATGTAGTCATACTCAAGGTGTTCAATCAAAAAATTAAAAATATGGTAGGAAACTCTTGTTCACAACTCAAGAAATAAGATATGTACTCTCCTAACCATACACAATATTGACAAAACTATGGTAACCAAACATGACAACAAAAGTCTGTATTAACTTAATTATAATAGATAATTTTAAGCATAATTTAATTATTTGTATAAAAGAAGTACATTTAAGAAAAAATTCCATTTACCCATTTTCTACAATTTTAAAATAACATGAAATATGTATTACCACAATTTAATTATTTTTAAATCATATTTTTTTGATTTATTCATAATCCTTATAATATCTTTCCATTTATGATATCTACGTGATAATCTTGTTCATTCACTACATTCGATTTAGACAATATTAAAACTTAACAATGATACATTCATGATAATTCACAAAATATTGTCAATTTCCATATTAATAATATAGACACACTATATATACTCACACAAGTCATACACCATCATATGTAGTGTGGTTATCATAGATCATTTAGCAACTCGGTAGATATATAAACTATAGTGTAACCATCTCATGCATCCCAAATCCATGCATATATAATTACACTATACATATAAACTACC
The DNA here is from genome assembly GCA_037957365.1 of Torreya grandis. Taxonomy (NCBI): domain Eukaryota; kingdom Viridiplantae; phylum Streptophyta; class Pinopsida; order Cupressales; family Taxaceae; genus Torreya; species Torreya grandis. The sequence goes on from JARHVA010000061.1 coordinate 1,809,050, forward strand.
TATGCACTCAATCCAAGAGTAGATCAGTTGGATGCCAAGCATAAAGACATAAGGATAGAAGATCAAAATTTAAGATCTAATTATCATTACATAAGGTTTTGTTTATATATATCTTTTTATATAAGATGACTAGAAATAGGTGACATCTATATTAAGGACCTAAGTTAATTGAGACACCAAAATAAATTTTGATTTCAAAGATCAAATCGATGCTTATATGGGAATATTCAAAATACATTTAATGGTAAGGTATTCAGTCTATTATATAAAGGCATCTTTATTAAAAACAAGAGTTTTATCATATATTTCTAGGAAATTAAAACATACCAAAAAATGCACATCTACAAAATAAAAGAAAGAATTTAAAAAAATTAAAGTAAAAATATTTACTCATCTGGTATATGCTTTGCCAAATTAAATGGATTTGGGTCAATATATGTTCTTATTTAGTCTCTCTTCTTTATTATTTCTTCATCCAACATCTTCTCTTCTCCTTCCATACCTATTGTGTTCTTCTTGTTGCTTTTACACTAGCCATCACCTTTCTCTCTCCTCCACTCCTTCAGTGACCATGTATCCCTCTAACATTATCCCCCTTACTTATAATTGTTAAATGTAGGAAATAGACTTGAAACAGCTCACACTCCCCATAGAAGGCATGACCACAACACATATAAATTATATATATGTCATGTCTAGGCATGGAGATATGCACATATGGTAGTTTGTTGATAGTATAGAGGGGATTACAAGGTCCATTACAATCCTTTATTGGAATGGAATGCGTTTGATTTGAATTAGCTGAGATAAAAAGAATGGTGTGAACCATATTTTTTGGTCGACTTAAAGATAAGAAAAAAACAAAACCTGGAATGGCATAAATGTTAATAATGTTGGATGAAAAGGCTTCTCCATTAGGTTCAAACCCTAGATGTAGTGATAATAAGGGTTTCATGAAGGCCATCCAAAAGGCATGACCAATGGCCCCCATATAACATTTAAGTTACAGGGTTTTTTTTAGTCTCATCTAAAAAATCTTGGCACTCTTAATGTTCATTGCCCCATATGCCTTATCTTTTTTCCTTTGATATCATGCACCTAATTTATTTGCATGGTATTTGTATCTCTGCATGGTTTATAACTCTTCTTTCAACTTCACTTTCTTCTTATAAACTTTTTTTTACAAGTCCTATTCATCATTTTCTAATTCTCAATCTTGTCTTAAGTTCCCTCAATAATTAATTATATCTCTGTTTTCTATTTTTAACTTATTATTCATATCCATAGTTTATCTCATTGAATAATTCCTTAATTTAGATAAAAACATATAATTTTCTTAGTACTGAGTGATACGCCACTTTAATAAATAATAAGTCTAGTTAAGTAGTATAATAAAGATATTCAATTTTTTACTTTGCATGAAAATTATTAAAGCAACATTAGATAGTTATTTAATAGATATACATGCATAATCCCATAATCAAAAGATAATTATATCTTTGAAAACTAGTGTATATGTACATATAGGTTCAATTGACATATGTCGTACTATATTGATATCTCTGATGTCAATAATGAATTGGCTAAATGTTCAAAGATGTTTATAAAGATATTTTTATTAATTTATTCATAAAATAAAATATCTAGTTTCTTGATTTTCATATCAAGACTAAATATTCACACAAATGTAAGCACATGTACCATATCCAATGTGTCACAATGACACATATGCCAAAGGGATAATAATTCGTTAGACTAAAACCTGGCAAAGGAAAATAGGATGTAACATTATTGATAGATCCATTGATTAAAAAACCCACAAATTATTTATGAATTCATCTTGAATCCACCTTCAATCCTTTTACACGAACATCCCTAGGCACTCTTTTATCTATATAGGTCAAAATAACCGCTATCCTTTCAATATGTAGGTTGCATGCTACAGGTTATTCATTTATGCATATTGATAGACCCATTAATTAAAGGTGTGTTGTTACTTTATTTTTTGTATTTAAAAATTTATTTCATGTGTGAAAGAAATATAATTTCATTTGAAGATAATTTATACTTGATCCAAGGTTCGTGTCATTAAAACCTTCTAAAGCCTATTTTCTATGTATCTATAATCACTTGAATTATCTTATATCACATAGAAAAAGTTGCATAAGTTCGTTTAGAATATTGGAGAAGTTGAGATAGGTATTCAAGACTCTGTTCCAAGTGTTAGTTCTTGAAAATAGTCTTTAAGTTATATGAATAATCAATTTGAAGCTATCAGGAATGGTATGCAGAGTCAAACCTTAAAATAGGGTTTTTGATACAAAAAGAAACATAACTTCCACCTAAACTAGTGGAATCTCCTAAAAATCATATCAAAGTTTTTTGAGAAGGTTTATAAGTTATTAAAATATGTATCATGCTCAAACTCACCTTGTTCTTACAAATACATAGGACTGTCTTTTGATCTACCTATAGATAGTCATAAGAAAGCTCAATCAAGAGAAACTTCAAGTGTTTTACTTTGTTGATTCAGTATAAACCTATTATGAAGGTAAAATTTTATTGTTTAAAAACTATATAATAATTAATTAAAGTGATTCAAAGCATTTGGAAACTAAGCCAGGTCAATATCCTTCTAAGTAAGCATATTAGGCCATCCAGACCTAAAGAGCAAAGTTTCCATTGAAGTCCAATTCTTAAAAAAACAACAAAGGAAATTGGTTTATCATCCTCAAAAATAGTATCCAAAAATTTTAATAAATATTTATAAGAATCATTTGATGATATTAGATTAATAACACCTTTTCAAGACCAAACATGCCTATACATAATAATATAATAGTGCTTAGGACTTGGTCAACTTTTTGGGCACTTTGGTGATCTAATTGGTATTTTGAGCTTGTGTAAAGACACATATGAGTCTTGTATCATTGTATTGATATTTTCATTGAGTTTTTTAAGTGAATGAGTCCAAAAAATAAAGAATTTTTGTACTTATTTGTATCAAGTCCTTAAGAGGTATAATTTAGCCTAATAGGCCTATAAAGGGTAGAGTTATTGTCATCTCAGTTTTGAGATGAATTTATTCATGCACTAAGTAGCTTGAGTTAAATAAATTATTAAACCCTAATAGTATAATTCAAAGAAGTGAGTATGTACAATTGAGTGCTTTAGGAGTCAAAGAAGGGTTTTGCTTAAAGGTAGATTACTGACTTGGGATTGAGTACCCTATTTTAAGACATTGAAAGTTTCTTTTGATCTAAATACAAAGGCTAAGAATTCAAGAGATAATACTAAAGAATAGGTTTATTAGTCTTTCAATACCAATATTTATAAGACTTTTTGTGTTCTAGAAAAAGAGATAGTTTATGGTTAGGAAGACACCTAATTACAAGCAAGTTTCTAGAGGATATTGAAGTAGACCAGGTTGAGTAAGTGGAGCATGTACTTTGACACCAGTAGGGAATATTAAATATCAAGATATGGCTTATGTATTTAGGTAGGGTGTACTCCTTGAAATCAAGATAAGGCTTAGTTATTTAATAAGGTAGGGCATACTCAAGTAGATAAAGTAGGTAAGGAATACTTAATTAGGTAAAGTAGGCATGTAATCCTCAAAATTTTAGGATCAGAAGATAGAATGAGAAAAAAGGTTTCAAATCATGTTATGCATGTCATATACATATATATATATATATACATATACATATATACATATATATATATATATATATATACATATATATATATATGTATGTATGTATATATATGTATGTATGTATATATATGTATATATATATATATGTATATATATATATATATGTATATATATATATATATATATGTATATATATATATATATGTATATATATATATATATATATATATATATATATATATATATATATATATATATATATATATATATATATATATATATATATATATATATATATATATATATATATATATATATGACATGCATAACATGATTTGAAACATTTTTTCTCATTGTATCTTCTGATCCTAAAATTTTGAAAACTAAGTATTGACAAGAATGGAATTCGATAAACTAACTTTTAAATGGTAACTCCTACAGCTCTATAATCAATTTCAGAATATGTAGAGTGGCCCTAATTTGTTATATTTAGTAAAACAAATTTAAAGTATAGGAATATAAAATTAAATATAAACTAATAGTTATATTTATTTTATGAAATATATCCTTACAAAAAAACAAATAGATAAAAAAATACAAAAAAAATAATAGATCAAAGGGTGTAGACCCTTTGGATTGAAAAGGGCCTTTGTAAAAGGGTGTATGTCCTTTATAAAAGGTGTACGCTCTTTAGGGTCAGGACTGACACTTTAAAGATTTGCATTGGGGTAAGTGCCCCAACATGGGGGACAAAAAAGGGCCTACTTGTGGACAAGATCTTTCTAAAATTTTAGAAATGTGAGCTTCTATAGATAATTAGAGATAACTACACTCAAAATTTGAAGATGGCATAAAAATATGAATTGTAGAATTCTAAGTCTAGTTTCCAAAAAACTATCTATTTTGAAAAATGGTTAAGTATAAATAGGTCAAACATCTAAAATTTCAATAGGACCTCCTATTTTATTAAGAAAATTTGAATTGTACCATTCTGTGTGACCCACCATTTTTTGAGAATCATTTGATATTTTTAGAAACCCTTTAGTGAATATCTAGATTATGTTAGGTTGTGGAGCTAAAAGCTTCACTGATGCAAACAGGGGAGGAGGTTGCTGAGTGTCATAGTCACCAACGTTGGTTAGGCCGACTGACATTGGTCAGTGGTGGACAGGAAGCTACTAACATCATTCAGGATCGGCCAACGTCGGTCATCTCCAGACTAACAGGGACTGACATTGGTCGCCTGTGCAGTTCTAGAACTGTCAGTTTCATAGACATTTAGTTAATGAATTGGTTGTTTGCATGTAGAAGGCCAATTTTAGTCTTGAGCTATAGATATAATTATTGTAATTGGATGTCTAATGATTGTTTGCATGGGATCTATATAATAGACTCATGCGCTGTGTTGTACATTATGTTAGTTGAGAGAACAAGGTTAGCTCCTTCAGAGTGAAGAGAACAAGGTGTGTTCCTCCTAGTGTCACAGTGCCAAGTGTGTATGATCAGGTAGATCTATAGGTTGTTGCAAGATCTTGTAGAGATCCAAAGGGGTGTTGGTTTAGAGAATCAGAAGGGTTCTTCATGTATGTATGATCTCGATCGACAGGTGTGCAAGGCCAGGTTGATCTGTGGTATAACAAGATCAGGTGAGATCTACATGGTAAGTAAGATCATTGATTTGCAGGTGTGTATGTGTGTGTGGTCTAGGTTTGTAGGTGTTGCAAAACCAAGCTGATCTATAGGTGGCAGCAAGATCAAGGAGATCAGCAACACATCAGTGTGCAAGATCAAGTTGGATCTACTTAGAGTACAATGTGTACTCAGTCATGGAGTATGTGGAGTACTTGTGTACTGGTAGTAGAGATACTGACTAGTGTTACTGGTAGTAGTAATATTGACTGGTTGGAGGTGAACACCAACTCTATGTTTGAGTTGTGTGTTGGAACCGTAATTGAGAGAGATAACTCTTGAAGGTGAAATACTGTACACTTGGTGTGGGAAGCCTGTAAGGTGTGGAAGAGTGTGGTGTCTCTTCATTTGTAATTCTTTTTTGAAAGAGTATTAATACAATTGGGTATTGTCTCTCATATTCTGTGTTATTTCTAAATTCTAGTTACTTGTGCATTCTGGTTAAATTCTACATTTAGTTGCTTATACAAAGGTAATCAATTATGTGCTCCATAATCCTGACAAAGTGGTATCAGAGCTTGGTTGGTGATACCACTGAAAAAGTGGTATCAAAGCTAAGGTTGCAGGGAGCAGGTTTGTTTTTGATTACAGGTCACTCTCAGGGGTTTCTGATTGAGTGGGAATATAGCAATGGTAGAAGAAAGTACACTAAGAATGGAGGAATTGAAAAGCACAAATAGTCAATTAAGATGTTATGGAAAGAAAGAGCAGGTAAAGAAAGATTGTTGGTTGGTAGAAGATCAGCATGAAGGAATTAAAGAAGCAGATGTTGCAGGTGTTGTTGCATAGGATGATCTGGGATGTTCCTTGGATAAAGTAGAATCTTGTTTTATAGATTCTGTTGCCTCTTTCCATGCAGCCTGAAATAGAGTATTTTTCCATGTTAAGGTCTTTGGAGACTTTGGAAAGATTTATTTAGGGGCTGGTGTGCCTTGTCAAAGTTTTGGCAAAGGGGAAGTGCAGCTGAAATTGCAAACGACCAACACATGGGTGTTGAAGGATGTCATGCAGGTCTCAGTTCTGAAGATAAGTCTAATTGCTTCAAGAAATTTGGGTGATGAGAGATGCACAGAAACTCTCACAATAGATGCACTTGAATTAGCAGGTGGTAAGAAAGTATCCTTTATCTATCTACTTATATTACTTATTCTTCTTCTATTGCGAAGACGTGGCTTTGTAGGCTTGGTCACAAGAGCAAGAAGGAGATGCATGTTCTTAAGCAGAAGATAGATGTCTTTGACAAACTTAAGAACTAGAAAGCCTTAGTGTTTATGGAGGAGATGATGTGGAGAAGGCTGAGTAACTATGAGTAGAGCAGTTTGGATAGGGTTTTGATCCAAAGAGAGCTCACAGGTAAAAAGTCATCACTTACAAGAGAACATAGGTACTGGCATCGATTAGGAGGAATCAGCATCAAAAAGACAGGTGCCGATGTCAGTCATGTGTAGACCAGAGCTGGTGGTGTCAGGCAGGGTAAGACCAATGTCAGTCAGGGAACTGATGTCAGCAATAGGTAGACACCGATGTCGGTCAGGAAACTAGCATTGATAGTTAGGATAGTCGCATGGAACTAACATTGATTAGATGCAGACTGTGTGGTGACTGAGGTCAGTCACTAGAATGGATTTTGGGTAGATAGCAAGTTGTCAAGGAGTCTCAAATGCCCATATGGAGGACTGAAAGGGTAAGTAAGCCTCAAATTTGTAATTCCTCTTCTTTATACCCATTGCTCACTATAGAGTAGGAAGGATCTAGGAAATAGTGGGAGCATGGCATGAATGAGGAATTTGATTCCTAGGATGCAGAACTAAATGGGAGATTTGGTAGGGTTACCATCCAGATGAAAGCACTAAAAGACGAATAGATTCCTTGGTTAAAGAATAGAGAGAATGGATACGTGAGATGGAAGGCCAAGTTATATGGTCTTGATGAAGCTCCAAGATAGTGGTATAGGTTTGACAGGTGGATGACAAAGCATGGCTTTAGTCAATGTCATTATAACTATGTGGTTACTTTACCAGGTGGATGATGGTCATGACATTATCTTGTTACTATATGTTGTGTGTTTACTTGATGTAGGGTCACACATGTAGGGTTTTTCTGAGCTAAAGGTAAAGTTAGTTCAGAGGTGTGTCATGAAGAATTTGGAGGAGTGAAATTCTTTGGCATAAGTGTGTTATAGAGACATGGAAGATCACAGGTTGATTTTGTCTCTGAATGATTGTGTGAAACTGGTTAGCATGTCGATGGGTTAGACAGTTCTATGAACAGTGTCTTGATTCACATGATGAGGTTAGGTACATGCGTACTGGACCTGAAGTTGCCCACGCAGTGGGAGTTGTCAGCAAGTTTGGAGCCAATCTGGGAAAGAAGAATTGGAGGGCAGTTCAATGGATTCTCAGGTATCTGAGAGGGACCAGCAGCGGGTCAACATGCGATGCAGGATCAAGTTATTTTCTACATGGGTTTGTAGATGCAGATGCGACAGGTTACTTGGATGACAGGAGGTGTACCACAAGTTTTATGGTGGTTGGTCTTCAAGGTTGAGCTTGAAGAGGGATACAAGCCAGGAAACAAATTAGACAGTGTACAAGTATAGGTACAGTGTAGTTATTTATCTCCAAGTGGGAAATTGTTAGGTTGTGGAGCTAAAAGCTTCACTGATGCAAATAGGGGAGGAGGTTGTTGAGTGTCACAGTCACCGACATTGGTTAGGCTGATCGACATTGGTTAGTGGTGGATAGGAAGCTATCGACATCGGTCAGGATCGGTCGACGTCAGTCATCTCTAGACTAACAGGGACCGACGTTGGTCACCCATGCGATTCTAAAACTGTCAGTTTCACAGATAGTTAGTTAATGAACTAATTGTTTACATGTAGAAGGCCAATTTTAGTCTTGAGATACAGATCTAATTATTGTAATTGGATGTCTAATTATTATTTGCATGGGATTTATATAATAGACTCATGGGCTGTATTGTAAATTGTGCTAGTTGAGAGCGCAAGGTTAGCTCCTTCAAAGTGAAGAGAGCAAGGTGTGTTCCTCCTAGTGCCGTAGTGCCAAGTGTGTATGATCAGGTAGATCTACAGGTTGTTGCAAGATCTTGTAGAGATCCACAGGGGTGCTAGTTTGGAGAATTAGAAGGGTTTTTCATGTATGTATGATCTTGGTCAGCAGGTGTGCAAGGCTAGGTTGATCTATGGTATAACAAGTTCAGGTGAGATCTACATGGTAAGTAAGATCATTGATTTGTAGGTGTGTGTGTGTGTTTGTGGTCTAGGTTTGTATGTGTTGCAAAACCAAGTTGATCTACAGGTGGTAGAAAGATTAGGGAGATCAGCAACACATCAGGTAGCAAGATCAGGTTTGATCTACTTGGAGTACGGTGTGTACTCAATCATGGAGTATGTGGAGTACTTATGTACTGGTAGTAGTGATACTGACTAGTGGTACTGGTAGTAGTGATACTGATTGGTTGGAGGTGAACACCAACTTTGTGTTTGAGTTGTGTGTTGGGACCGTAATTGAGAGAGATAACTCTTGAAGGTGAATTACTGTACACTTGGTGTGGGAAGCCTGTAAGGTGTGGAAGAGTGTGGCGTCTCTTCATTTGTAATTTTTTTCTGAAAGAGTATTAATACAATTGGGTATTGTCTCTCATATTTTATGTTATTTCTAAATTCTAGTTACTTGTGCATTCTGGTTAAATTCTACATTTAGTTGCTTATACAAAGTAATCAATTATGTGCTCCATAATCCTGACAGATTAGATCTTGCTGTGTGTTATGAACTTTTTTTATATTTTTTTGATGAATTTTTTTTATTAATTTTATAATTAAGCATGGCCTTAAAAAGGTGTTGCTAGAAATAAATATAGTTTGAACCCTTAAAATAACCAAAAAATTATAAAAAAACATACATTTAGAAAGAGGACAATGTGTTCATCATAATGGTAATAACGTTTTTAATTTTGATGTTGAAATCAATAGCGTATTTGGTGATTGAATTTGAAATTTATTAGTTTTTCCTAAAAAAATTGATCTCAGCTAGTCCCAAGCCTTTGTCTCAAAAATCCAAGCCATTTTTAGGCCTAAAGGCTTGGTTTTAAATTTAAATTGAAACAATGTGTGATGTAACAAAGAGCGTGTACATGTTATATAATGCATACTCATTTCTTTGATATAAAACCAGACAAATATAATTTGTGTTTTTTATGGAGGAAGGTCCCATTATCCATGCATCCTTATAGGGGAAATGTCAAATTTTATGTTTTTTATAGGGGAAAGGTCCCATTAGCTTTAGACAGTGAATTAACATCACATTAGACTTCAAGTTTTTTACCCATTTCAATATGTCATCTTAAATACTTATAACTAAGGTTTCAAGGTCTAGCACATTATACATTTGATAATATAATTGATTTTATCATGAGAGGTCATAAAATGCATTTTTTAAACCTATGATCAAAACTTAACCTTTAGTGTACCAATCATTTTGCATTAGAGTATCAATACTTGACTCTTACATGTCAAGATGTGATTGGTTACTTTTAATTTTATATAATAAATGTTGAACAAGTATTATATATTACATGTGATCAGGTTGCACTTTAATATTTATATACACCAATATGTTTCATTTATAGAACACATGTTAACAACAGCCTTGTTTGATAATTGAAACATGCACAACTATAGGGATATTTCCCCTAGTAAGGCAAGGATATACCTTACCACCTTACTTTTATAAAAGCCTACTTGCCCTTGAATTTTGGACTTCTTATTGATATTATCCTACGTGCCTAAAATCTCATCTTACCCTTTTGTTGTTTCTTTGATATCTTTGACCAAACCCCTTTATTTATAGATTTTGAAATAATTTGTTTAAGTGGAAAACCCATTGAATTGGACTATGTAGTATAGATAATCTTGTGTAAGTAGAAATAAGAATTGAGCCCTTGGTGTAATAGTGCATTTCTTTGAAATCTATTTCAATAATGCTATCTAATGGAGCCCAATACTTGTGAATCATGCCTTGGATTATCCCAAAAACTTTCCTAAAATGTTTTGAATAAAATCCCTTAGGTTTCCTCTAAGGTCACTTAGTGCATCTAATTCAATGGATGAATTTTGAGGTCCCAATGAAAACTCTAACAAGAGTCTTCTATTGTTACAATTATTAAATTTTGATTCCCCTAATGTATTCAAGTACATTATTAAATTTTGCTTAAAATTAATATGTCTTGTGAAAATATGGTTAATCCTCCATTTCATGCACCTCCTTCATCTACCCCTCCATCACACATGGGACAACCATCAACCACTCCATCTATTCCCATGTCATTTGAAGAGTTTCTTTTTATTGGGACTAGTCCTAGCTACACCATGGATGCAAAAATTGCAATCTAAAAAACAAGCTAGACAACACTTGATGTTTATCAATACTATATAGATTTTTATACCTTACTATGTAATTGGGATGGTAAGATACAAAAGTATGATGATGGAGATACAATGTATGTACATGTTAAATTCTTAAATATTTTGGTCAAGTTGGGTACGCATTTAATTTTTTATAAGTTGTGGTTTTGAGCTCAATAAACTTGAAATGGTCACATGTATCCATTAGTGATGATGTGGTTTTAAGATGTCATGCCTATAGTGATGAATATATAGCTTAGAAAATACTTAATGCACTAGGGACTTTGTTCAAAACCATTAAGGGATGGCGTAGACCTAACATTGACCAAGTACAACATATGTACAACTTACCTCAACACAAACTCTATTGAACTTACTCAATATATACATTAAACCTGTGACAATGTCCCTTAAATCTAAGACCTACTTCCCCTCAAGGATGATGTTGAGCAAAGAGACCCAATAATTGTTCATGTGGATGATGAATTACTCACCTCATATAGATGGTTTATCAAAATTGGATACCAATGTACACCCCCTCGTTGAAGGTTTCAAGATCATATATATTTTGTACATATATCTTCAATCATCTTGTTCATATTTCAATATAATGAGCTTAAACCTTATGATGTGGATTGCAAGAAAGTAGTACATGTGTCTCAAAATTCATGCTCTAGCTTAGGATTTGAGGTTGAGGCTCATCCATGTTGTTGAATTATGTTATCTCATACATGTAAGACTCAATATGAATGTAAGTTTTGGGATATCTATCTAGGTAATTCAAAGCAGAGGGATATAAATAATTTGAATGCATACATGTAGAAAAATGATAATGTTCGATGCTTGCTCAATTTAGATAGGACCTTAAATGGATCTACATGACAATTTTTGTATAGTAATGGAAATTCAGAGGCTCACACCATGTGAATTATTTACTAGACATGAGTTGATTGTATTGATGTCGATCTTTAAACATTATTGGCTTCTATGTATGTATGTATGATAAATGTGTGAATAGGCCTTAGTTGGATTGGTTGGCTCAGTGATGGAACATGTCTAAGTATCAAAGATGTGCATATAAAATAACTCTAACACTTCTTTATGTGTACTAAACCTACACACATGGAAATATTTGATTGGATTGGGCATTTTGAGGCTCTAATAAATCTGATGCTCTTAGGATAAGTGACAGTTAGATCTCTAACATAAATATATGTGTATATCAGATACATATTTGCATGTGTATATCTAAATAGATCAGGCCTTACAGGGATCTGATAAATATTTTTAATGCTTCTAGGACCTGGCACCTCTAAAAGTGTTGACAATTTCAAGCATGTACGAGGTACACATGGTGATATATAATTGGATTTGGCCTCCCAGGGCATTTTCAACTCTAAAACTTCTAGGACATGATGTATCTTTGATATATTTAACACTTTTAGGTGTATGATGTACACACATGGAACAATAAGGCTCAATTATAGGGGCAATTCAATCAAGGAGGCATGGGAGGCCAATTTGAACCCCTTCTTGACATAACTATAAGATCATGATATATACATGATTTGGGAAAAAATTAAGTACAATTTTATCTATCATAAATTGAACTAATTAGTTGATTGGTTCAATTAGGGACATGATTTTGGAAAAATTGAGCCCCTAAACCAAATTTATGTCCCAATTGATTGTATAATCTAGATGCAACATGTATGACTTAATTGACCCTAATTTAATCAAAAATGAAAATATGAATGCAAATGTGGCCAATTTTAACCCATTGAACCTAAATTGGAGTCTATGATGTGATTGAAGGGGCTAAATTATGTCACATTTAATCATTTGAACATGTACAGTTCCCCTAAATTCTATTTTCATGACATATACACATGCACAAACCCATTACACTAAACCCCTAACCCTAAATCCTAATTTTATAAAAAACACAACCCCTAAGTTCCTTGATTTCATCACAAATGCATAAATTAAAGAATGTGATTAGTACCAATTTCTGAACCTATTATTCACTTAGTTTTGTAATGACCTATGATGGGATTTTGGGCAAAATTAGTTCATTTTGTCTTACATATTGAGCCTTATTGCATCATTTATTAGTCTTTTTCCTTCATAGTCTTATCAAGAGTCTTATTTCATCATGTATTGGATATTTATGCATCATATTAGGGATTTATGCATCATATTGAGCCTTATTACATCATATGATAGCCTAATTACAACATATTACAGATTTATGGCATCATATGATAGTCTTATTGCATGGCATGATAGTCTTATTGCATCACATGATAATCTTACTCTATCATATGATAAGCTTATTACATGATATTGAGCCTTATTACATGATATGATAGCATTATTATAATATCTAATTGTCTTATTACATCATATTAGGGATTTATGCATCATATTATAGTCTTATTGAGTGTTATTGCATGATATTATAGTATTATAATGGAAAAAATGCTTGAATATGAGCCTTTTTTCTTGTAAGTATAGCATATGGCTATACTTAAATGAATACATACGCATTATATTAATGCGTACACATTCATATAACATGTATGTGTTCCGTAGAGTATAAATAACAATTCACTTTTCAATGTATATTTCTATCCCTAATTGAGATTGTTGTCCCCACAGACATTCACTATGTACTCTATGTACTTCCTTTGTTGAAATTTTTTTTGGACCCCACATTTGAAGTACGTTCTTGGTTTATTTTATCAAAATGGGCTCTAGTTCACATTTATGGAGGAGGAAGAAGTTGAAGAACAAAACATCAGAGCAATTAGAAGAGTTGAGAGAAAAAAACAAGGTATGAATGCAAACAATTCATTCCATATAAGGTAGAAATAATAACCCTAATGATCCAAATGCCTTAGATAATGAGGAAATTGAAAATAATCAATTGAATAATGATGAAATTTACAATAACGAATTGAATTATGATAAAATTTAAAATAATGAATTAAATTATGATGAAATTGACAATAGAAAATTAAATAATGTTGAAAATTCACTTTCAAAATTTAAAGTTTTTTATTATGTTGATGAAGAGCCTATGCATTATACTTTACCCACAAACAATGAAGAAAATTTAATGGACTCAAATAATGAAGAAATTAAAAATGAATAAAATTTCATGGAAACATATAATTATTTTTAAACACCTTTTGAACAGATTCCACCAATAACAACACCTCTAAGAATTGTGTATAGAAAAGATAGATACTTAATTGAAGTTGATGAAAATATTTTGAAACTAATGCATAAAAAAATGTCTAACTACCATTCAAGAATATTGGCTCAAGAAATTTGGGATGGTTTCATAATTTGGAGTATGATAGTCAAAGATATCAATTATTTGTTTCATTGACGAAATTGCTTAAGATGAGACCTATCATGTACACATTAGGACTAAGAACATCTAACATGGATAATGAAAATGATGAAATTATTGAAAATATACATGATGCATATCATTTTTAGGCCTCAAATCATGAAATAAATATTATAGTGTTGCCCCACATAACTATGACAACTTGTGCAGTTAGTGCTAAAATAGGGGAAATGATTAATTTCAAAAACAAGTCAAAAACTTGATATAAATAGAAAAACATTAATAAAAGAAATTGCAAGACGTGAAAGACTTAATGAACCCAATACAAAATAGATCTAGCATTCTCTGGTAGACTTCCACAAAAGGACAATGCTATAGTCGATGTTTTGAAAGACTTATTTGCACAATTTTGGAAAGATAATACAAGAGTTTTGCCCAATGCAAGAGATGTAGTAAAAACAAGAGTTGCTTCTCATAATCATGAACCACATCCAAAACATTTCTTGGATATGAATCAAACAAATTTTACTCTAAGTTTTTGGAAAAACATCCACAAATTATTATTATTCAAAGAATTTTTGAGATGGCCAAACCTTTTTATGTAAAAATAAATCACACACGCACCACTTGTTGTTGTAGGTAGCATGTTGAATTTGTAATGCACTGTGATGTTTTTGGCCATATTCATTGTACTTTGCATACTAATAACATTTTGTAGGAGTGTGTCATAGAAGTTATCCCAAAATCAGCCATGGAATTTATTTCAAATATTTTTTGTAAAAGACAAGATGGATAGTTCTTTTTATAAGAAAGCATGTTTGGATGGAAATTACAGCATTTGTGGTGGATTACCAAAATTGAAAAAATGTATCCATGAGGAGTGTATAAGTGCAATTAGATAGGAATTAATTTTTTTGATCAAATACAAATCTATGACTTATCAAGTAAAATATGGCAAAGAATCTAAAAGGTGTGAGATTGTTACAAAAGAGATACCTAATTCAGAATTTATGGTCGAATTCATGGAGAAAATTGTTTATGAGTAATCAAGGTAGACACATAGGGTTAAATGGTTGGATGAACATTTAAAGCTAAGAAAAGACACATTCCCACTTGATTATATTGTTTTATTAGTCGACTTTGTAGAAAATTACATAATCAAACCACAAATGGAAGTTCAATCATAGTATTACAACTCAACACAAATTACTATATTCATGCATATAGCATTCATGCATGCACCTGATAATATCAAAAAATATTAAGGGAGTACTATTTATATATCAGTGATGATCAGTCACATTGTATAGAGTATGTGCAAGGTTATTTTGATAAGCTATATGGATAGTTGACTTAAAGGAACATTAATGTCAAATGACATTACATTTGATCAGACAATTGCACATCACAATTAAAGAATGCATGGATGTTTTATTGGTTGAGTAGGATGCATGTTACCACTAGTGTAGAACATATTTGAAGTTTCACTAAGGCTAGCCATGGAAAAGGGGAGCATGATTATTTTAAAGCATGTATAAAGAGAGCCATTGCAAGGGAGGATTTAAAATATGACAATGTTGCTAATTTGATTGATGCAAAAACTATGGTATAATGAGAACATATGTCATGGTGGTCAAGTAAATTTTACTATTCATAGACATTTTTGGTTGCTGGAGGAAAAAGACTTGGCAAATTATGAGGATTGTATGACTCTAATAGGTTCAAGTGAGCTCCACTCATTTCATAGCTCAAATGTAGGTTCTTAGACTATTCATATGTGACACTTTGCATGTTTTTGTTTTGGATGCATGGACTTTATTTGGAATGAGTGTGAGTAATAAGGGTCGGTGGATGATTGGAGTTCCAAAACTATAATTTCAATCAACACATATCCGGTTCTACTAGCATTTCAACTTACCAACATGACATCCTCACATGACTTTGACCGTATATCCGATCTAGTATATCCAAGTAGAAGATTAATATTTATGTACTATTTATTCTCATGAGGATCTATTGTATTAGTCATCTAAATTAGACTATCAAATGTCATATGACAGCCCTACATACATAATACATTCATGAATATAAGTTATATCTGCAAAAGTATATAGTAAAATTATTAAAATAAAAGTACTAAATTATAATTCAAAATGACAAGTGAATATACATACCTCGGTGAGTACCTGTACAAATGACACTGCAGTAAATTGGGAGTGTTAACCCTAGTCATTAGTTGAACAAACAACCTAATAATTAATAAATTGGGAAATTCATTGATTAAACAAGTTACTAACAAAATTAGTCTTGCATAAGATATGAAAAAATCTAATGAGGTCATAGGAAGCATGAATATGAAAAGTAGATATGTGCAACATGTGACTTGTAACACTAGACTAAAGGCAAGAAATGTCGGTTTCATAAGGGAGAAGGACAAGACAACAAGGGAGGATTTTTTAGTGTATTTTATGAAATTGAGTCATTAAATGTAGGGGCATGTTGTAATTCTAATACAAGGTCTAAAAAGTGTCTTAAAAATGTTTAAATTTGAATTTGAGTTCAAATAGGTTTTCCCTTGGTCTAAGTTAGTCTAGTTGGTGTGTTGATAACTTAAATGTTGGATTCTAAAGAGTTTAAATCAGGATGTTGAATTATCATAGAAAGAGGGAGATCATCTTGATATAGGTTTATAGTTCTTTGACATTGAAATAGGAAATAATCCCTAAGTACCTTATTTGCTAAAGGGTACCATACAGTCAAAGGACTGAGTTATATTATGTTGAAACTAGTTTGGGATTCCATTGAGATTGTAAGGCATATAAGATAGTCAATGGAAGTGTATATAATCACATATTAGATTTTGAAGATATTAGAATTTTAAGGAAAGGAAAAGTAACCTTGTACCCTATTTTCCTGTGTGCATAGGCAAGGTTGTAAACTAAGAGTTTTGAGTTTGCAATTAATTATGGGCTTTTAGAAATTGTTGTCTAAATGATAAAGTTGTATAGGGTTAGTATAGATCTAATGAAAAAGGTTTAGGGTTTTTAAACCCACTAAAACAAAAATTATCCTCTTTAGTGTGCTCTCGACCTTGGTAATGGCTTAGAAACCTTGATTCTAGGGTTTAGTGTATAAAATGAGATTTGACCATTGAAAATTTCCAAAAACTTGTGATCTGACATTATTTATGTCTTCTCACTAATGGAGGTGGTTTCAGGCTTGTCAGGTATGGAAAAGTATGTAAATGAGGTTGTGATCTATTTCTAGGCCTAGAAAAGGGTTAAGCGAGAAGGTTTAAGGGAAAAGGGTTAAGACCTAGACAAGCAGCTTTACCCCAAAATAGGGATAGCAGAAGGTAAAACTAGAAATGTGTATGTGAGGGGTAAGTAGACATAGATTTTGAGTTAGTGACATGAAAAAGGATGTAAATAGAGTGTGATAAGAAGATAAAAGGATTTATTTGTCTAATATTATCATTGTTATCTAATTGACCAAAGGACTAAGGGAATGAGTTATGAATGGATGAAGTAAAACCTTTAAAGGAAGGGATATAGGTAGGGTTTATTATATAAGTTGATATAGCTCTACATCAATGTATATAGATAGGACCTCTCCTCCTAACTAGATATAGTATGTCTTTGGGCCCCCTAAGTAGGTGGTGGTAACAAACTACTCAACCCCATCTCTCTATATGGGGTTGAGGTCCCCTATTTGTATATAGTTGCAAGGCCTATGCCATATACATATAGGCTATAATTTATAGTTAACACTCTACCAATAAACCAATGGGATCTAATGGACACTCTCCCAACAAACCAATGGAATTGACTAGGTATAATGGGATCTAGAGGCTATGCCATCTAAATTCATAACTCCATAGATAGAGATGAAATTATTATGCTCAGATGGAATCAAGATGGGAATTGAATTGATAGCTATGACCATTTTGGATATCGATCACAGAAATTGAACCACTATAGGTGATTAGGATAAAAAGGAATCAAGTGTTTGGCTATGAGGCTAGTATTTAAAAGAAAGTAGTGGTGTGCATATTGGTGAAGACATGATATGCTTGATTGGGAAATTAATAGAAATATATTGTACAAAATAAATTTTATAAAATGAATTTTATATATATATGTGTGTACATCTAATCCTACTGATTGGGATTAATCCACTATAGAAACTGCATATAATGGGATATCAAGCAAATGTTCAACTTCCTATTTTGGTTATTGAAAACATAGTTGCGATGGAGGATGAGTTTCTAACAAGTTATGCCAATCCATGTTAATACATCAAACAATAAAAAGCCCAACAAAATTATAAATTAGGTATTTTATATTTTCTTACACAAAATCTACCAAGGATGCAATTAAGGTGTATGAATGTACATATAGAGTATATAAGATTCACTTGAAATTTTACCTCTATAAATGTATATGGTATCATACTAACATGCATAGATGTAGTAGCCTAGGTTGGCCCACTATCTAGTTGTGATATCAAAGGCAACATCTCCTCCTAGAACATAAAGAAATACATATATATTATTCAATTTAAACATGTAAATTGATTTTTACCTTTTTACTTAAATGCAAATATAACTTAAGAAATTGACATTAAATTTATATAAAATATATCTGCATGTTTGTAGAGACTCCCAATGTATCTAAACCAAATATGTGTGCCAAAAAATCATCAGTCAAGACCATATCCTCCAAGCCCCATGAAGCACCACCATCATCATCTGAAGTTCTAATGCATATAGCACCATAACATCTACATGGGTGGGGTTAGGTATGGCCACTAGCTAGAGTATCATGAGCATCTATCTCTAAAAATCTACTTATATGATAAGTGAGTATGTTAGTAAGTGCATGTAAAGTGTCTATCTCCATAACCTCTAACACCACAGAGGGAATCTCTAGATTAAGTGTCTTTTGGGTAGGGATCCATGCAAGTCGATTAGTTGCATGACATGCACCTAGTTAATCTTGTACAGAGCCTTTCCCTTGACCTTGAAACTCACCATAGTCAAAGTAGTTTGGAATTTTATTGAGGAAAAACTCACAATAGATTTTCCTAAAAAAGTATAAAGAGACCTCATGGTTATACAAGGGGGATATCCAAACACCATCCACCATAATTCCCAAAAATTATCTTTAATTAAATCATGTTGGTATCAGTGGATTGGGAAACATTTGGTCATTATGGGAAATGGGGCATTGGTGGTCAGGTTGATAAATAAGGCATAAATTTGATCTTTTATTATATTTTTATTCTTCACCTCAAATTCTTACAATTTATCAACATAGTAAGCCCTACAACTATCCATATATGACCTCCATCTATCAATTTGAGTCATTATCGAGTCAACTTGACCTAATACTAACTCTAGGCTATTAGTCAAATACGTGCAGTGGGTGTTTGTGGAAGTGGGCTCCCTCATTCTCCTAATTATTTATTCAATTTCAATTATGTTCTCTAATATGTGAGAAACTATATCCTCCTAGTTGCCTAGGGGATCTAGGGGAACTTTAGGAGGGTTATGCAGAGGGTTGGGTGGAGGGTTGGGAGGGTTGGGCGGAAGGTTAGGTAGAGGATTAGTGGAGGATTAGGAGAGCATGCTGACCTATTGGAGAAAAATGAAAAAATAATCTAGATGAAATTCATATTCACAAAAAATAAAAAATAAAAATAATATACAAAAAACATACCTCTTTTTCATGACAACATCATCGATCTAGTGAATGGATGGCAAAACATGAATCTTGCAGGCAAAAATGTGAGCTTGAGGGCAAAACGTGAATGGGAATCAACAAAACATGAATGATAAGAATGAAGAGGATGAGGGTATTTTTTTATTTTATAGCTTCAATAATATGTATATTTTATAAACTTATAGAAATGCATACGCATTTTTATAACGTGTATGAGTTTATATAAGTTTTAATAATGCATATGCATTATTGTTATAACACATACACATTATGGCTTGGAAATATAGATCCATAATTCATATATGTTATAAAAATAGCATGTACGTGTTATGGGTTATGTCCACATAATTGTCCCCCAACTCTATGCACATACCCATTAGTTTTTATACAAAAAGGGCATACGTCCTTACCAAAAAAAGTTTTGTATTTTTCATTGTGTCATTTTTTTGTATCCCAACTTTATGCATCCACCCTAGATTAGAGGCATAATTACCTTCCAATCTCCCTCTTCAAATATCTAAGGTTCAATTTTGAAACTCTCTCATCTCTAATGCTTCATAAGGAATCATATTTATCAATTCAAAGTACCAAGGGGCAACATGGTTACATCGGCACACTGGTGTACTCCTTCCTTGCTCTCTTTCTTTTCAAGCATTTTGATTATTTCAAATTTTAGATTATATACACTTATTTATACTATAACATGCTCTTGGTTATATGGCATACCCCAAAAAAGCACTCAAAGCGGGATTAAAAAAAAGGCAAGTGTGTTGTACACACCTAGGTATGCATTTCTTTCTTTTTAACTAGTTATTTAATCATTACATGCATTGCTAGATTAAAGGGAAGAAAATATACATACTAAATTTTGATTTATATAACATTTTAGTCTTGTATACTTGACAAATACCTATTACTTTTCTACTCTATAGTTTTAGACCTCCCTATTGCTGAAAGGCTTGCATTCCCAATCTATCTATGTCTAATTGCTTATCTTTTGGTCCAACCCTATCATTTCTAATGACTCAGATCTCTTACCCTATACAACAAGCCTAAAACTTGGTTTATATCTTTCACTATCAATTTTAAATCCTCGGTATCTTCTTATCCTATTGGATACTTGTATCCCATGTAGGGACACATCAACATAAGTTTACAAATTCTTATCATATGTCCAGTTCTCAAAAGTCATCCAAATTTCAAATGTTTCAAAACATATGGGTTGATCTATTTGCCTTATTGAACCCTATCATGAGATATTCTCAAAGTATGTGGCATACATACAAAACAAAGACCATTAAATATCATCATGTCATATTCAAAAAGCTTACCAAGCACACATCTATCAAATCAACTTTCAAGTAACTAAAGCCACCCTATTCTCTTCTATTTCTATATCAGTCAAAGGATCAGTCATATTACAGGTTTGAAGCTTTCAAAGAACAACCCATGAGTAGTATTTGTCAAGTTACAAGTTAGATCATTACATGCCCTTGCATATAGCGTATTTCACCCTTATGCACACACAAACCAACACTTAATGGAGAATTATATAATTTTGAGGCCCTCTTTGGAATAATGGCTATGTGGCAAATGCTCATTGACATAGGTATCCTTGAGGTTAGCTTGAATTCATGAACCCACTAACCCATTTTTGGCAAGGTATAAAGACCTGAGGTGAAGAGATGTGGTTTTTCTCCATAAATAGTCATCTACACCCTATGTGCACAAAGAAAAGACATCAACATAAAGGTGACATAAAACTCAGAAGGCTCTAGGTGGTCACTTCATAATATAATGAATATTCCATACTAGACAATTATGTTTGTGTTAGGACACTTACATTGACATAAATATCTCAAGGCTGACACAAGTGTCTAGGTTTTTAGATTTAATATTTCTAGAATGTGACAATTGGATCCTAATCTTGTTCATACCTATTTCCACCTCTGCATATCTCAAAACCACTTGTGCATTTATAGATGAGCTAAGTATTATATCTTCTTCATGTTTATGTAATCAAATTACTGTTTTGAATGTACTTTCTATATTTAACACAATTTAGCATTTCAATTCAAAATATTCATTTATCTAAGTTTTCAATTAATTGACCTACTTTATAATAGTTTAATACTATTAAAAAGATTCACATGCTTTAATATTTCTTTTTTTCAAAGATAGATTGTTATGGCCAAATACTTTTTGGCTAATTGGGTGCCCACTTAAGTGTTTATAATTGGGTCATTTTATGCGAAACTTTTGGTCAACTGTGTAATTTTCTTTACCCAGTGACTAAAGATAATACATACGTATATCGATTACAAGTAATTATTCTATCATTTTATTTTTGGGGGTGGATCTTGTTTCTAATTTTTGCTCATAGATAAATTGTATTTTAGTATGGAAAGAAATTCAAGATGTGTTTCTTTATAGATATTTATGTTATAGCTCTATAAGAGTATGCTCTCAATTCACTCATAGTTAGAGCTTATATATTGTAGAGGTTATTTATACTAATTAATATCAATTTTTTAGTTATCTAAAGATGTCTTATAAATAGTTTTCAATTGCATACATTGGATTCGGGATAAGAAATCACACGATTAAAATTTAGAGATACCAACATTACCACAATAAATTAATTTTTATATTAAAAAAGTAAATTAATTATATAAAATAATGATGAAATATAATATTTCATAACATGAGTAAGTACATTACAATATGTATTTACTGACCATTCTCTTAACTTATTCCTACTCAATGTCTAACTAATGAATCATACATGGTTACTAACCAATCTAAACTAACCCTAGATTATATACAAGATGCCTAAGTAACCGGTCACACATAATGACTAACCAATCTAAACTAAACCTAAATTATTTTCAAAATATGTGGATCATGTCATTATTGCAGGTAAACATTACATAAAATAATATAATTCTAGTAAGAAGCATTTCACTTATTTCAACCTTTTGGGATATATCTTTCTTAAGAGTGAAAATCCTCATTGATATTGCACTTAACATAAAATTCATAAAGAAATAAACATGTAGGTCACCATAATTATGGTGATCTTTAGTTGTGTTTATATCTTGCCTCCCATGCACACAACCATATAAAAAAAATGTGTATGAGTTCACAAAGGAGTGATTTAGGAAAATAAGGAATGTGGCATCATGATATCTAAAATTTGGATTGAAATTCAATGTGAAAATACTAATAGTGTAAAGGGATATGTTTCTATGAATTTTTTTTGAAATGTTTATTGAATTATATGTACATATCATTCAAAGGCCCATGCTATGTGTCATGATGGTGGTAAGCCATTTTGGTATTCATAAAAAATTGACTATAATTCATATGTATTTTTGTTGACCTACCATTCATCAAGATGTGTGGTTTGTATTATTTATAATTATTTCAATTAGAGATGGGGTTACACTCCAATACCCATTCCTAATAATCTTGAGAATTTGTGTCTATGGATATATTGTTTTTTTCTAAATAAGAGATATGCTTTATGAGTTACTAATGGTAAGAGATTGGTCCATGGGGATTCTCAAAATACGTTTTCATCATACCAGGAAGCCCATTCTCATGACATGCATTAATGTTGTTGACTCATGCTTCATGGTGTGTGGTAATGACATTGCATGCTTCATTGTCTACAATACCGTAAAACACTTTCAAAAGGCCCATAATACTTCCAAGATCACCAATCCATCTCCACCAAATGCCACACACACATTTCTAGTGGTACAAATTAATCAAGGTAGGTATGAATTAATTAATTATTTATGCCAAACCTTATGTGGTCTTCATCATTAGCTTTATTAGGTTTCCATGTAATTACAAACCAAACCACTAATGTCCACTCACAATGCATGATACCACCAAGTTCTTACAATGTTGTTGCCTTCATTCTTGAAGAGACAGATCCCCCCATATGACTCGACTATTACATTTGGACATCATTCATCTCAATCGCAAGAAGATGAAGAGTCCCGTGGAAGAGAAACCATTTCATCTTCCATAACTATTCTTTAGCATTTGTGAATTTGGAACACTATGTATACATATGTGTCTAGATAGATTGTTAATCATCAAATAACATATCAGAGCATAGACATAACTAGTGGAAGATGGACAACCACACATCTTTCTCAAGAGTATGTTCATTTATATATGAGACCCAAATATAATTTATTGAATTAATTAAATTAATTTTCCATCAAAGAGATGGAGCTATTTATAGATAAAACATACTATATTTGGCTCCATCTATTTAGAAAGCTAACTTACAATCTATGGAGCATATTATTCTAGTGTTTAGCACCCCAACTAACCAACCTAGAAACTAATATAGGAGTTTTAATAACACCAATTACAACCTTATTTAAAATAGACAATGATCTAATTATTTATTTTAACATTTCATCCCTTAATTCATCATTGTCTTAAGAGTATAAGAGAGAGAGTTTTCTAATGCTTCTAGAATTTTACTTTGGATAAATATTATCTCTCTGAGATTGTGAGAATCACTCTCGAATCCTAAGTGGTGATCATCATCATCCTTTTGATAAAAAACCTCCTCCAATTATTGAACAAAGTTTATATCCTATTGCTCTAGAGTTTTGGTTGTTAGTGACTCACCTTTACTAGCTAAAATTGACTCCCTCGAATTATCCTACCTTAGCCTCCCTCACCACTCCTACATGTGGGCAGAGAGCCCTACCCTAGGTTTGCTAGAAATTCCCATGTTTTCTCAAATCTTTACACTAGTTTCCTAGAGATTAATGGGGTTAGCTTGGGATTTGAGGTGGAGTGATCAAACCAACATCTTTTGCTTTTGTAATCCATTTTTGGGTCTTCTTATGAGAGGGGAAAATAATAAATTTGTGCCCAATTTTATTACAATGGAAGTATTTGAAAGGTTTTCCCTTGAAATCCACATGCTACAACCATAGGACCATGCTCAGAAGAAATCTGAATAGAATGGATAACTAGGTTAGAGACATTCACATAGATGCAACCCCCCCAAAAGAAGAATGGCATCCATTTGATTGAGGATCAAATCTTCACAAACTCCCCAACCTTCTCTACTAGTAACTCAAGATCATATCTAAATTTTTAAGTCGTGATAGAAGATAATATAGAGGGACCCATATGGGGATTTTATTAATAACTTCCAACATTGGGTTGAAAAAGAATACCCAGTGACATTAAAAACCACACCCTACCAAGGAACCAATGATCGTTTTCCACACAAAATTTCACTCATCTAATGAGTGAAAGTTGATGAAAAAAAACCCCTATGAAATCATGGTCATAGTAGGGCATGACATCTCTTTCCACAAAATGTCCATCCATCAATGAAACTTTGTTTAAGAATATATCTTGGATGTAAATTTCCCAATATAACCTACTCAAAATAACTAGTGTCCATTAATATTGTGTTAGGAGACACCTCATCATCCACAAAATTTTTCTTCTCCATAGGTCCCTTTTGCAACTCAAGTCCCTATTAAGGAGCACATACACATGACAAGAAACTTTGAACCTTACCAAGTAGCATACAAATGTTGGAATTCTTGACATAATTCACCAATTCCTCAACATCAATCACATTTCCATAATCAATAACCTTTTTTAAATGAGTCAATGTATTGTTAATATAGTCATCCACATGTTTATGATAGCCATTGACCATCATTTGATCACTATAAATTTGCACATCATCAAATATTACAACAACATTAACAAAAGTAGGGGGATAAAATGAAGGATCCACCTATCTAGAGCTAGCCTGAGGGGAGCTAGGACCAACTATCTCAAAGAATACATCACCTCCTTTTGATTTGATAGCTAAGTATTAGTATTAATCTTATCAAAATCAAAATATCCAAGCCAATCATAAAAAATCCTATCATCTACTTGTTCAAAAAAGGCATCCTTCATCAACTTCCATTCATGTTGAGATAATTGAACCTCAACTACAAAATCCTGAGTAATGCTCCAATATGGCAGTTTGGGTTATTCAGGAAAGCCACCGGTGTCCAATAAGAAGCTAGAAGAAATCTTCAACATCTTAGTTTGAAATTTTTTATTAAATTTATATTGAGGAATCTTGAGTTGCAATAAGGAAAACATTGTAGAGATAACTTCAATGTTCAAATTAGTAAGCAACCTTGTCTCAAAATGAAAAACATCCATGTTTCTTTGTTTCCAAATAAACCAAAGGGCTTCAGTATAGAAAACCAACCAAAATTCATAAAATAAAAAATGAAGCTTCCTATGAGAGCACGCATAACCAAAATCAATATTGTACCAAGAGATATCATAGCCAAACAAACAGGATCAACTTTTAAGATAATGCTTCCAAATATTGGTAGTATAAGGACAATAGTAAATTACATGCTTAATAGTTTTCAACTCCCCACAAAACAAACAATAAGGCTGGCCAATTGAAATTTTAGAGATAACAAACCCAACAACCAACTTATTAAACAACAACAAAAACCATCTAAAATGATATTTCTTAGGTTCAAGACAAGAAGCCCAAATAAAATTAAAATTTAATAGCCATCTATGCAAGTACTCATAAACATGCCAAGAATAGTTAAGGGTGAGGAAAGGACATTTGGGAAAATCAAGCTTATCAAACAACATTTTAGTGGGAAAATCCTATAGAGGAGGGTCATTTAACCATTTAATGTTATCCTAAAACTCATTATCCTTATCAAAAATAACAATAGCATGAGCAGACTGAAGAGCCTTAGAAAGGAGTTTGAAGGTCCTTTTTTGAGAAGGAATGAGGTACTTATTGGACACCTCAACCCAGGATGCCCAACCATCATGAAAGAAAAGATTCCTAAAATTCTTAGGGCATTTTGAGTACCAAACAAATGTAAATCATCCCCTAATCAAATCCACAAGTTGTCTATTAATAAAAAGATTGCACCAAATTGATCTATACCCCTAACACTGAGCACTCAAGCCACTGAAGATAGAAGGCACCACCATAAGGTGCTTAACCAATTCTCAGGATTTTCATATAGAAGCAAAAATAGGAGAGCCATCCACCTTAATAGAAAAATAACTAGCCAATAAATTAGACATGTGCAACCCTTTTCAGTTCAGTTTACCTTTAGGAAAACCCCTGGCATTGTTATTTCTAATCAACACTTTCCATGGCTCACTTCCACTCAGAGGTCTAATAATCCATTTGACAACTAGAGAAATACCTTGAAGATGAAGATCTTTCATCCCCAAACCACCAAATTTTTGAGGGACACAATAAAACATCTAGGCCACCGCATGTCTTTTTCTATTACCCCTACCATCCAACCACATAAAGTCTCTTATGATTTTATGAAGCATGTTAATTTGAGATTTAATAAACATCCAAAAAGAGGCATAATAAATATTATAAGAAGAAAAAAATTGTTGGCACACTTAGATGAGCCCATGTAGAGACAAGAGATGTACATGCCATTTAGCAATCTTCTTATTGACATTTTTATATAACCAGTCCCACATTTGCTTAAAGGAGGGAATAATAGAAAAGAGAATGCCCAAATATCTAATTAAATGGTTGGGGCCTTTCCACAGCCAACCAAAACTAGCTAGCCATTTGAAGGATTCTCATTCCAGCCAATCGTAAAAGACTTATGAAGAGCATCTTTAGAACTAAAGGCAAAGAAATAAAAATCAATCTTGGACTAAACTTGTTTCAAATAGTCCTTGTTCAGATTAAAAAAACAAGGTAATGTCATCAACAAACAATACATCAATAAGTTCAAATTTGTTGTCAAGGAGAGGCCTTTGACCAGGGGGCCAACCATAGAACTTCTCAGAAGATAGTGCAAGGCCTCAATAATAATGACAAACAAAGAAGGTGACAAAGAGCACCCTTGTCTAATAGATCTTTAAAGCTCAAAAGACTAGGTAAGTTCACCATTCACTTCAATAACAATAGAAGCATCTATAAAAATAATATTGACCATTCTACAACATTTATCTTTAAACCCAAAATCTTTCAACATCGACTCAATAAAAGGCCATTCAATCTTATCATACGCTTCTTCAAAGTCAAGTAAGATCATTTCCACATTCTGATTAGAATCTAGAGCCCACTGCATACCTTTCCAACTTGAGATAAGATTATCTATACCATATCTACCTTCAACAAACCCTATTGGAGTCTCAAAAACAATAGAGGGAAGAAAAGAAGAGAGCCTCCTAGCTAAAATTTTTAGCAAAATTATTATATGAGACATTAAAGAGGGTGATGGGTCTCCAATTTCTTACTTGGGTGTGATCTCCATCCTTGGGGATGAGCTTAATAACCCCTCTATTAATATCAAACCCTAAAGATCCTAACTTAAGGGCTTCATTATACATAGAGAGACAATCTTAGGCAATCCACTCTTTATTTGCCTTGTAAAATTCAATAGGAAACCCATCAACCCTAGGATCCTTATCATCCTTAAGAGAATCAATAGTATACTTAACCTCATCTACAAATATTTCACTATAAAAAAAGTATCAAGCTCGTGACATACTTTTATATGGATAAACTTGGCACATAGATATATGCTTGTAATACCATTAGGATCTGTACCACTAAAG
Organism: Torreya grandis; assembly: GCA_037957365.1. Lineage (NCBI taxonomy): Eukaryota > Viridiplantae > Streptophyta > Pinopsida > Cupressales > Taxaceae > Torreya > Torreya grandis. The sequence continues at coordinate 1,837,540 of JARHVA010000061.1, forward strand.
AAGAAAAAATTGGATTAGAAGGGGAAAAAAAACCTTTTTCATCTCCTTAGTGTCACTAGATAGGGAACCACCATAGTCAACAATTGTAATATTTTTCTTGGAGCTATGGGCCTTGAGGAACTTAAAGAAAAACTTAGATCCTTTGTCACCAAGTTTAAGCGAATTCAACCTATAATGAATTTGGGCTCCCCCAGAGATGAAGGGTTGATGCTACCTAAGTTGATGTTTAAGCAATGAAAGACAATCTAGAAGATTGTCATTAAAAGGGTCATTTTGAATAGCAAGATCTAAAATAATCAATTTTTCTTGGGCATCAAGAGCCACTTTTATCCTCTTATTGGCTTTAAACTAACTAAAAATTCTAGAAAACTTATTGGAAATGCCCATGTAAGAGTTGCACCCATCAGTAAATGATAAGTTATTTTAAGTTGCTTTGCCAATATTCCAAAAATCACAAAATCCATCTCTAAAATCACCATCCTTTAAATGAGAAAAAAATAATCTATACAACCCCTTCAAGTCTGAGTCCTTATCAATCCTAACATTATTCAAAAACATCTCAATCTCAATCAGATGATGGTTAGAAATGGTAAAAGGAAGAACCTTGACAAAGTTAGAGTTAGCCTCTTGCTATACAAAAAAAACCTTTATTTAGTTATAATTTTTCAAGTCTATAATATACCCTCCTATTATTGTATTGGTTATTACACCAGGTAAACCAAATACCTTTACTTTTCCTTTTAGAATTTTGTAAGGGATCAAAAAAATTATGCATCTTTTTAAGTTTAGACCATAAAAAAGCTCATTTCCCTTCCAAAGTAATAAATCACCACCATGCTTGTCCTCTTTTTATTCAACCATGTTAAAATATCTCAATTTCAAAAATATGATATATCTCTATAGTCATTCAAGGTTTAGATATTACATCATCCAAAAGACTGACTATCTTTTTACATGATAATCCAAACAACTCTTTGATATGAAGATGAACCACGATCCAACACAAATTCATCATGTTTCAGATGCACAAGGATGGAATCACCCCATTAAATTTAGGATGATTATTGTATAATTGGGGGGCCTTTGGCCAAATGAAATTAAGTACATAGTAAATAAATCAAGATCCCCTCTTTACTATCTAAATTTTTTGACAATGGGTTTTTGGTCAGGGGACTCAAGACCCCTCACATTCCAACCGATACCCTTCACAAAAAATAAAAGATGGGGGAGCTACTTAGGCAAAATTGAGGGCTCACCCCCTCTCTTATTCTAATAAAGCCTCATAAAGGATGGAGGGAATTTTTTCTCCTTAGCCTTAAGATTTGAATCATATTTAAAAAATGGAGACTATTTTTAGGCTTGATACTTGCATCCCCAGCCACTGGGGTAGGGAACTGATCAATGATTGGGCCAGTTTTAAGTTTTTTAGAAAATATTTTAATTTTACTTAGAGGAATGATGTTCATATCAATATTGACCAAGGGGGAAAGATCCTTATGATTACCAAGGACCACAATCTCATAGGACACTCCATTTACCTTTATAATCCCTAATCACTCCCTCATTAACCCTCATATTCACTTATCATCCATATTCACTCTCTCATTAGTTCTCATTACCCCTCATTATCCCTAATCACTCCTTCATTGGCTATCATCATCATTAATTATCACTCCTTCATCATCCCTAATCATCCTTCATTATCATTGATCATCCCTAAACACTCCCTCATCAACCCTCATCATACCTAATCATGCCTAATCACTCTCTCATCATCACTCATAATCCATAGTCACACTCTCATCCTCCCTAATAAATTCTTCATTAACTATCATCATTTCTTATTAGCCCTAGTCAAACCTTCATCATATTTCATTGTCCCTTATCATCCCTAATCACTCCCTAATCAACCCTCATCATTCTTAATCATCCCTAATCACCCCTCCTCATATGTACTCATCCCTCATTGGCCCTCATCATACCTAATCACTCCTTCATCATCCCTAGTCAGTCTCTAATCTAGTAGAGTGTGTTCCAATCTAGTAATTAATATAAATTTGTTTCATACTGAACAATATCTTTTTTAGATGAATCTTGAATGGTGTTTTGATTCCTTTTATTCTAATTGGAGTGTAATAGGGTGATTATTCTCATTCATGTCTAGTAGATTATGTACGTTCAAGATGGATTACTCTAGGGAGATAATTGAATGATTTACATGGTGTAAATAAGATAATATACTCTTTGCACCTGCATGGTAGAAATTCATTTTGAGTGATGAGGTATGATGAAAAATGATGATAGATCAAAAATTACCTCTTTGTGTTTGCTTTTTATGAGGTGAAATCCTTCTTCTAGACATAATTATCTCCAAATCATTAAGTGAAAGGGCCAGAGCATTTTGGATCTTCTCATGTTTATGGGTTATTCTCAAATAATGATGTGGGTCATGATTCTAAATTATTATAATTTGTTCCACTGACTTTGTTATGGCATGTTTTCTCCATTTATTGAAATCTTTACACTTGTGTAGTAATTATGATAAGAAAGTGGAGAGGGGGTTGAGAAGAACTACCAATGCTTGCATCATTCCTCTATGGTATAATATCCATAATGTATGTTTAGTGTTTTTTATTTAGGTTTAGTGTTTGTAATTTAGGTTTCTTTTTTAGGGTTTTAGGTTAAGGGTTTAAGGTTCAAAGTTTATTGTTCAGTGTTCGGGGTTGATTGTTTGGGTTCTAGAATTTAGGTTTTAAGGTTTAGGGTTTATCTAATTTTAGGATTAGGGTCTATAGTTTTGATTTTAAGGTTTTATGGTTATGGGTTTGTGGTTTAGGGTTAAAATTTCAAGCTTTAGGGTTTAGTGCTTAGAATTTTAGGATTAAGGTTTACTATTAAGAATTTAGGGTTCAAAGTGTAGGGTTTGGGGTTTAGTGTTTAATATTTTGGGTATAGGGATAAGGTTTTATGGTTCAATTTTTAGGATATATAATTTTAAGCTTATGGTTTTGATTTTTAGGTTTAAGGGCTTAAAGTTTAGTTTTTAGGGCTTAGGGTCTAGGGTATAAAGTCTAGGGTTTAAGGTTTTAAGGTTCAATGTTAGGGTATAGGTTTTAGGGTTTAGGTATTATTAATTTGGGTTTAGGGATAATGTATTAGGGTTAAGCATTAAAGGTTTATGGCATTTAGGATTTAGGTTTAGGGTTCAATGTTCAAGGTTTATGGTGTTTAGTGTTTGGAGTTTAGGGTTAATGGTGTAGGTGTAAATTGAACGTACTAGGATGATTAGCTACTTTGTGTCTAGTATGAGTGATTGTATCATGAATACAAGAATATATAATATATGAGTCACAATATACCTACATGTAATAGTAGGTATGGGGTAGATGTAATGTATGAATGACTAAATCATTATTATGTGTATGTTATAGGTTAAGTGTTACAGGATAGCCATTTATGCATGTTTGTAATAGACCTCCTTGTACTTATCAAATGTAGTAATTTATTTAAAAAAATAAATATTGAAAATTCATTCAACCATAGTAACTAGAATACTTTATTCAATCATAATCATCAACTTTAAGTAATAACAATTCAACATTCCAATACTGCAAAGAATAGAATAATATGTAAGATGCAAAAAATTTACTATATCATAAGAACAATTGGCAAAATATAAATTCTCATACTAAGTATTGGTAATAATTCAACCAATCACTCAAAATGTTTTTCAATCAAGTCTAACCTAACCTATCCTAAGGATCTAGACCCATTGCCCCACCATAAACTTGGGCATCCTACATATTTGCTCTTTAGAATTAGGGTCTAATGTAGTTCACCTTTCAAATGTGAGTCTCCTTCATGAAATGTCACCATCAAAGGGGTTGGCACTCTAATCTAAATAGATAACAATATACTTGTGACATAGATGAGCCTCTTAAGCACTGGTCTACAATCCTATATCTAAGTGACATACTCAAATATAACACCTTATTATCTAGGGTTGTGTGCTTACCCAACACTCTCACATAAAACCTAGATAATAGTAATGATGAAGCAATTTGTATTCCTAGTTCCATACAGAATCACATGCTAGGCACATAAGTATGCTAAATATAAAAAATAAATCAAGACAAACCATACATAATATTCGAAGCTATCATTCACTAATAATATCAAGATTGTATACACATATAAATGTTGTCCTGCTAATTAATATGAATATATTACTCAAGAAATAAACAATAAAATCATTAGAGCAATCAATTTATGTGAGAGTTCAAACATACAGCTACAATATGTACTACCTGAGTATATACATCTAAGCTAAAGTATCTTATGATATCCCATACTATCATAGTTCATGATCACTCTATCCAAACATTTAATAACCATAACTTATATATTTATTTAGGTATGGGTCAAGATATAATGAATATAGTATATACCATCCATGGACTTTTCATACTGTAAAAATATATGAAATCCCATATGGTCATAGGTCTTTGTGTTTGAGTATCTAAATCAACACCAACAATAATCTTACACCTAACCACAATAATAAAGTAAGTCAAGATTATACTATCTGAGTATACCTTCAATAAAAATTTGAAGAGAACATAATCTCTAGGTACACCTCATGATGCATTATGTTATTCTATAAATGTCTAGTCACTTGCATAGTTGACTTTGTCACAAAATATACTACATACAGTGTTCATCCTTACAAGATGTTACAAACTTGACCCTACTGACAAGTTTGCATAACAATATTTTGCTACAAAAAGGCTATTTGATTTCACTAGCATTTATAGTAGACGTCATACTAAGGAATACCTATCAAGGTTAGTTTCCTATGCCCACGCTCACTCCCTGAGCTGCCATACATATATGTTATGTCTCCTACATGCACAAAATCAAGGCTATATGTACATCTTTCCTAATTACTATAGGTATATGTGATTACTATAAAATTGCATACATAAGTAAGGATAACCATGTTCCTTAACTATAGTGAGAAGACTCAATAGGCCTCCAAATAATATAATTTGCATCAAAAATCACATAAGCTAAGATGTCAAAGATGTACATTATCACATAATATATACACATATAGATAGTTTTACATATATAAATAAGTGTACTTGGAAAACTTCTCAGGTCTTTAGCATATAAGCAAGTTTGTCTTAGCCACAAAGTGTATAAATTACCATGTCTAAATGCAAATTAGACAATAAGTATTTAGTAACTATATAATGACACAACTATGGCTAGTCTCCCAATACAACAATGACTATTCATGTAAAATAATATTACATTTAAAAATTCCACAGGTGTTTAGCCTTATATTAAAGATAATTAACTCTTCAAAGCTCAAGTTTCACCAACTCACATATCTCTGATAACCTTAAGTGTTGTCTCTAGGAATGTATTGTAGTGGGGGAGGGAAAGTATCATCCAAGCTCTTTACCACTCCAACCATGGACCAACGATCCCCCGCACAATCCCCTATGTGTTGTGAGATTATACTACAAGACATGTATCATAAAGGAAAATGCATTTCTATTATGATATCACATAGCATGCAAATCATAAATATGAATTAACAATGTTAATCTAACATTAATTTGACCAAAGTTTTTAAATAACATATGATCATTCAGATCAATCAAATTCATAACATATCACTTGATCGGGTTATCCATACCCATCATTGGTGATGCTAACTAGGCTCAAGAAATAATATCACTACTTGGGTAGTATCATCAATGCAGGCCCCATAATATACATATCAGATAAATAATCCAAATCATAAGCTCACCATTTGGGTAAACTAATCTAAGGATCATGATCACATACATGCAATATCTAATATAATTAAGCATACATTGACAAAACCATGCCAACCAAACATGACCAAAAAAGTCTATATTAACTTAATTATAACAGCTAATTTCAAGCATAATTCAATTATTTGTACAAAAGAATTACATTTAATAAAAAGTTCTAATTAATTTTGTTAATTTATTCATAAGCCTTATAATATCTTTCCATTTATCATATCTGTGTGATAATCTTGTTCATTCACTACATTCTATTTAGACAATTTTATAACTTAACAATGATACATTTATGATAATTCACAAAATATTATTAATTTCCATATTAATAATATAGACACACTATATATACTCACATAAGTCATGCACCATCATATATAGTGTGGTTATCATAGATAATTTAGCAACTCAATAGATATATAAACTATAGTGAAACCATCTCATGCATCCTGAATCCATGAATTTATAGTTATGTTATACATAAAAACTACCTAAACACTCAATCCAAGAGCAGATCAATTGGAAGCTAAGAAGAAAGACATAAGGATAAATGATCAGAAGTTAAGAACTGATTATCATTACATAGGGTTTTGTGTGTATGTGTGCACGCGCGCACGCGTGTGTGTGCGTGCACGTGTGTGTGTGTCTTTTTATATAAGATGACTAGAAGTAGGTGACATCTATATTAAGGACCTAGGTAAATTAAAACACCAAAATAAGTTTTGCTTTCAAAGATCAAATCAACATTTATATGGGAATCTTCAAGATACATTTAATGGTGAGGTATTCAGTCTATTATATAAAGGCATTTTTATTGAAAACAAGAGTTTTACAATATATATCCAACAACTTAAAACATACCACAAAATGCATAATTACAAAATAAAAGGAAGAATTCAAATAATTTAAAGTATAAATATTTACTCATGTGGTATACATTTTGCCAAATTGAATAGAGTTGGGTTGATATATGCTTCTATTTGATCTTTCTTTCTTCTCACCTCCTACTCCAACCTCTCTTCTTTGTTACTTCTTCATCCAACATCTTCTCTTCTCCTTTCATACCTTTTATGTTCTTGATGCTTGTACACTAATCATCACCTTTCTCTCTCCTCCACTCCTCCAGTGACCATACAGCCCTTCAACATTCTCCCCCTTTCTTATAATTGTTAAACATAGGAAATAGATTTTAAATGGCTTGTAGAAGGCTTGACCACAACACATATATATTATATATATGTCATGCCTAGGCATGGAGATAAGCGCAAATGGGATTGCAAGTTCCATTTCAATCCTTGACTAGAATGAAATGCATTTGAGTTAAATTAATTGAGATAAAAAGAATGGTGGTAGCATTGTTTTTGGGCTGAGTTAAAGACAAAAAAGGAACAAAACATGGAATGGCAACAACGTTAATGATGTTGGATGAAAAGGCTACTCTTGGAGGTTCAAACCCTAGATGTGGTGATAATAAGGATTGCATGAAGGCCATTCAGAAGGCAAGATCAATGACCCATATATAACATTTAAGGTACAGGGTTTTTTTGCATCTCATTTTAAAAAACTGGCACTCTTAATGCTCATTGCCCCATATGCCTTATCTTCTTTCCTTCTATATCATGTGCCTAATTTCTTTGCATGGTTTTTTTATCCCAACATGGTTTCTAACTCTTCTTTCAACTTCACTTTCTTCTTGTAAACTTTTAATTACAAGTCCTAGTCATTGTTTTCTAATTCTCAATCTTGTCTTAAGTTCCCTCAATAATTAATTATATCTCTATTTTCTAATTTTAACATAGTTTATCTCACTAAATAATTTGTTAATTTAGATAAAAACATATAATTTGTTTAGTACTGAGTGATACACCATTTTACTAAATAATAAGTCTAGTTAAGTAATTTAATAAAGATATTCATTTCTTTTGCTTTGCATGAAAATTATTAAAACAACCTTAACTAGTTATTTAATAGATATACATGCATAAGCCCATAATTAAAAGATAATTAAATTTTTGAAAATTAGGGTATTTGTACATATAGGTTCTATTGACATATGTTTTACTATATTGATATCTTAAATATCAATAATGAATTAGCTAAATGTTCAAAGACATTTATAAAGATATTTTTATTAATTTATTCATAAAATCAAATATCTAGTTTCTTGATTTGCATATCAAGACTAAATATTCACAAAAATGTAAGCACATATACCATAGCCAACATGTCACAATGGCACATATGCTAAAGGGAAAAAAGTTCATTGGACTAAAACCTGGTAGAGGAAAATAGGACGTAACATCCTCCCCCCTAAAACTAGTCATCACCTCGATGACACAAAAGTTCCAAATGACATTAGAGTTTATCACCATATAAACATAGTATCTAATATCATAGTATGTAAATAACTACAAATTTTACCTAAAAAAAATCATACTAGTGCACTCTTTTAATATTATTCATAGAGTATCAGTCCCATAAGACCCTATTCGATGACGTATCAAAACAAATAAATCAAAACCTTAAATCAAAACAAATAACCAAGAAGAGCTCCATAAAACCTTCCAGTCCCTTTGCACATCTCTTCAACTTAGAGACTATTTTTCTCAAATCAGAGAAAAGATTTTAGTGCACCTGGCAAGAATAATATGTATACGTTAATATTATCGCTACTTTGTGTAGCTTTGGATAAGTATAACATGTCAATATTGTCCTAACTCAATCAGGGCTCTGGACATGTATGATGATAAATAGGAACTAGTAATAATGTATACAATCATGAAATAATCATCCACATGGAAAACCCATCCAGTATACATGCATATGGCCATATGACTAAATTTGACAAGTTCTGCCTGTCAAATCTTAAATTCGATAAGTCTATCTATCAGATCCAACTCAGTATCAACAATCTGAGCTAATGTGAGGCTAAGTAGGATACCATCCTATCACTTAGAACTCACATTCCCAATTCACCATTCTTCCCTTGGGTCTCCATGACTTGATGATATCAAAAAAATGTGCAAAAGGCTCAAAGAAACACAAATCTATACTAACATATCATAAAAAACAATATTATAAGTTATAAGATTTCCATATGTACTAGTATTCATATAATAAAATCACACAATCATTTTGATATTGTATTAAGTTGCTACTAGCCTAACTAGTATCATAATTTTGCAACTTAACCTATTATATAAATAATCTCACAATTAACATAACATACTTAGGTGAAGGATTATACTGCACTTCAACCTTATAGTGAGACCATGTCTCTTGCTTGCATGTCTAGCACACAACATGTTTAAAATTTTATCTCTACCCTTACCAAGATGTTCTATACATCTAATACCTTACTTGCTCATGGTAAAAAGGTACACATACTAATCTTCAAAACAACATGTTTTAAAAATGAGAGAATAATATTAGTCTAACAAAGGTAGATAATAACATACTAATAATTATCAAATATAATTAATATAAATCCATTGTTATGCACTCCTCATGGTCAAGTTTATATTTTAGAGAAAATAGTAACTCTATAAAGTTACAAGTAAAAAGTAGAGAGATAATGTCTCAAAATAATAGTTCCTCCATATCCTCATATGGTAAAAAATAACACCGCAATCCACGTTAGTTACCAAATTGCAAGAGTAGAATCATAATCTACTTCCTTAACTAGAAATAAAATATTAACCACAAGGATGCACCAATCCATCCAATCCTAAAACTTTTTCAATAAGAAGTAGGAAACACTATCCCATGAACTTAAAAGAAATGAGATCAAACAAGTTTCAACTTAAGAAAACACTAAATCAACATTCTGAACATATGAACCTTTTTCATATCTTAAAATGATGTACAAGTAGAATGAGCATAACAACCCACATCTAAGCTAACGAATATAGATGATACTTCTTCTAAAGTATATAAAACAAAATAAGGATGCTAATCTACAAACTCCTAACACAAAGGAATTTATAATAAAGTCATCTGCAATCAACTAAGGAAATTCCCATTCCTCATTTTTATGTAAATAAGACACAAAATGCAAGCATATATATATTTAAATGAGAATCACTCCATGCATGTCAAACACAAATGTAAATGGTGAAGGTGATTTGATTACCAATAAAGATGTAGTTATACTCAAGGTGTTCAATCAAAAGATCAAAACTATGGTAGGAAACTCTTGTTCACAACTCAAGAACTAAGATATGTACTCTCCTACCCATACACCTTATAAAACCATCACCAACGAGACACTCGATAAACCTACCCTTTAATAACTCTAAGGGGTTACAACGCTCTTAGGGTACCCACTCAATGTACCACATATTTTTCTAAATTCTCATTTCTGACAAACAAAAGATATGAAAATGTTAATGGACTCATTAGGTCCTAGAATTTGAGCCTAAGATCTGATACCACATGTAACAACCCTCCTAGTTGTACTTAGAAAATGCAGTAATTTTTTTTTAAAAACTAACTATTAAACATTCATTCAACCATAGTTGTTAGAATACTTTAGTCAATAATAATTAGTAAATTTATGTAATAATAGTTCAACATTCCAATACTATAAATAATAGAATAAAATGTAAGATACAAAAATTTTACTATCTCACAAGGAACATTAACACAATCCAAATTCTCATACTAAGTATTGATACTAATTCAACTAATCACTCAGATTACTATGCAATCAAGTCTACCCTAACCTAACCTAAGGATCTAGACCCATTATCCCACCACAATCTTGGGTAGCCTACATATTCACTCCTTAGAATCAGGGTCCAATGTAGTTCTCTTTTCAAATGTGATGGTCTCCTCCATGGGACGTCACCACCAAAGGGGTTGGCACTCTAATACAAATAGGGAACAATCTACTCATGACATAGATGAGCTTTTAAATCTCTAGTCTATAATCATTTGGCTAAGTGACACACTCAAATATAACACCTGACTATCCAGGGTTGTGTGCTTACCAAGCACTCTCACATAAAACCTAGATTATAGAAATGATGAAGGAATCTACATTCCTACTTCCATAGAGAATCACATGCCAGGCATAGAAGTAATCTAAGTATACAAAACAAAGTAAGACATGACATACATAAAATTTGAACCTATCATTTTTTAATACTCTCAAGATTGTATGCATGCATACATGTTATCCTGCTAACTGTTATGAATATATTGCTCAAGTAATAACCAACAAAATCAATTTAGGTGAGAGTTCAAACATAAAACTACATTAACTACTACTTGAGTATATACGTCTAAGCTGAAGTATCCTATGATATCCCATACTATAATAGTTTATGATTACTCTATCCAATCATTTAATAACCATAACTTATTTATTTATTTAGGTATGGGTCAAGATATAATGAATATAATATGTACCATCTGATTAGTTTTCATAATTTAAAACTCTATGACATCTCATATAGTCATAGGTATTTGTGTTTGAGTATCCAACTCAACACCAACAATAATCTTACACCCAACCATAATAATAAAGCAAGTCAAGACTATACTATCTGAGTATACCTTCAATAACAATCCGAAGAGAGCATAATCTCTAGGTATAGCTCACAATGCACTATGCTATTCTATAAATGTCTAGTCACTTGCATAGTTAACTTTCTCATGAAATATACTACATACAGTGTTCATCCTTACAAGATATTACAAACTTAATCCTACCAACAAGTTTGCATAATAATATTGTGCTACCAAAAAGCTATTTGCTTTCACTAGCATTTATCGCAGATGTCATACTAAGGAATACCTATCAAGGTTAGTTTCCTATGCCTGTGCTCACTACCTAAGCTACCATACATATTTGTTATGTTTCCTACATGCACAAAATCAGGGATAGATGTAGTTCTCTCCTAAATACTACATGTATATGTGATTATTGAAATATTGCATATATAAGTAAGGATAACCATGTTCCTTAACTATAGTGAGAAGACTCAACAGGCCTCCACATAATATAATTTGCATCAAAACTCACATAAGCTAAGATGTCAAAGATTTACATTATCACATAATATATACACATATGGATAGTTATATATATATAAATAAATGTACCTGGAAAACTTCTCACATTCTCTAGCATATAAGCAGGTTTGTCTTAGCCACAAAGTGTATAAATTACCATGTCTAAATGCACATTAGACATACAAGTATTTATCAACTACATAATGACTTATATTAAAAATAACTCACTCTCTAAAGCTCGCCATGTACCAACTCACATATCTATGATAACCTTAAGTGTTGTCTCCAAGAATGTACTACAATGGGGGAGGGAGAATATCATTCAAGCTCTTTGCCACTCTAAACATAAACCAAAAATCCCCTTCACAATCCCCTATGTGCTATAAGATTCTACTACATGATGTGTATCATGAATAAAAATATGTTTCTATTATGATATCACACAACATGAAAATTGCACATATGAATTAACAATGTTAATCTAACATTACTTTGACCAAAGTTTTTAAATAACATATGATCATCCAGATCAGTCAAATTCATAACACATCACTTGATTAGGTTATTCATATCCATCATTGGTGATGCTAACTAGGCTCGAGAAACCATCTCACTTCTTGGGTAGTATCATCAATGCAGGCCCCATAATATACATATCAGATAAATAATCCAAAGCATAAGCTCACCATCTAGGTAAACTAATCTAAGGATCATGATCACATACATGCAATATCTAATATAATTAAGCATACATTAATAAAACCATGCCAACCAAACATGACAATAAAATTCTATATTAACTTAATTATAATAGATAATTTTAAGCATAAATCAATTATTTGTACAAGAGAACTACATTTAAGAAAAAATTTAATTACCCATTTTTTGTAATTTTAAAATAACACAAAATATGTATTGCCGCAATTCAATCATTTTAAAACATATTATGTTGATTTATTTATAAGTCTTATAATAACTTTCCATTTATCATATCTACATGATAATCTTGTTCATTCACTACATTCGATTTAGACAATATTAGAACTTAACAATGGTACATTTATGATAATTCACAAAATATTGTCAATTTCCATATTAATAATATAGACACGCTATATATACTCACACAAGTCATACGCCATCATATGTAGTGTGGTTATCATAGATCATTTAGCAACTCGGTAGATATGTAAACTATAGTGTAACCACCTCATGCATCTCAAATCTGTGCATATATAATTACACTATACATATAAACTACCTAAACAATCAATCCAAGAGTAGATTAGTTGGATGCCAAGTAGAAAGACATAAGGATAAAAGATCAAAATTTAAGATCTAATTATCATTACACAAGGTTTTGTTTATATATATATATTTTTATATAAGATGACCAGAAATAGGCAATGTATATTAAGGACCTAGGTTAATTGGGACACCAAAATAAATTTTGATTTCAAAGATCAAATTGATTCTTATATGGAAATATTCAAGATACATTTAATGGTAAGGTATTCAGTCTATTATATAAAGGCATCTTTATTAAAAACAAGAGTTTTATTGTATATATCCAAGAACTTAAAACATACCACAAAATGTATAGCTACAAAATAAAAGGAATAATTTGAATAATTTAAAGTAAAAATATTTACTCATCTGGTATACGCTTGCTAAATTAAATGGATTTGGGTCAATATATGTTCTTATTTGTTTTTTCTTTCTTCTCACCTCCAACACCAACCTCTCTTGTTTAATATTTCTTCATCTAGCATCTTCTCTTCTCCTTCCATACCTTATGTGTTCTTCTTGTTGCTTGTACACCAGTCATCACCTTTCTCTCTCCTCCACTCCTTTGGTGACCATGAAACCCTCCAACATTATCCCCATCACTTATAATTGTTAAATGCAGGAAATAGACTTGAAACAACTTGCACTCCCCATAAAAGGCTTGACCACAACACATATACATTATATATAGTCATGCCTAGGCATGGAAATAAGCACATATGGTAGTCTATTGATAGTACAGAAGGAATTTTAAGGTCCATATCAATCCTTTATTTTAATGGAATGTGTTTGAGTTGAATCAACTGAGATAAAAAGAATGGTGTCAATGTTGTTTTTTGCTTGAGTTAAAGACAAGGGATGAAAAGGCTACTCCCAAAGGTTAAAATCCTAGACATGGTGATAACAAGGGTTTCATGAAGGCCATTCAGAAGGCAAGATGAATGGCCCCCATATAGCATTTAAGTTATAGGGTTTTTTTAGTCTCATCTAAAAAAACTTGGTGCTCTTAGTTTTCATTACCCCATATGCCTTAACATCTTTCCTTTGATATCATGTACCTAATTTCTTTGCATGGTATTTTTATCCCTACATGGTTTCTAACTCTTCTTTAAACGTCACTTTCTTCTTGTAAACTTTTTGTTACAAGTCTTAGTCATCATTTTCTAATTCTCAATCTTGTCTTAAGTTCCCTCAATGATTAATTATATCTCTATATTCTATTTTTAACTTATTATTCAAAGCCATAGTTTTTTTCACTGAATAATTCCTTAATTTAGATAAAAACATATAATTTGCTTAGTACTGAGTGATACGCCACTTTAATAAACAATAAGTCTAGTTAATCAATATAATAAACATATTCATTTTTTTACTTTGCATGAAAATTATTAAACCAACCTTATCTAGTTATTTAATATATATACATTCATAATCCCATAATTAAAAGACAATTATACCTTTGAAAACTAGTGTATATGTACATAAAGGTTATATTGACATATGTCATACTATATTTATATCTCTAATATCAATAATGAATTGGTTAAATGTTCAAAGATGTTTATAAAGATATTTTTATTAATTTATTCATAAAATAAGCTATCTAGTTTCTTGATTTTCATATCAAGACTAAATATTCACACAAATGTAAGCACATGTACCATATCCAACGTATCACAATGACACATATTCCAAAGGGACAACAATTCATCAGACTAAAACCTGGTAAAGGAAAATAGGATGTAACAATATTGATAGACCCAATGATTAAAATACCCACAAATTATTTAAGAATTCATCTTGAATCCACCTTCAATCCTTTTACATGAATTTACCTAGGCACTCTTTTATCTATATAGGTGAAAATAACCCCTATCCTTCTAAGCTATAGGTTGCATGTTACAGGATATTCATTTATGCATATTGATAGACCCATTAATTAAAGTTCATTTTCTAAGTTGAGAACAAGGTTGTTGAAAAATATTCCAAGGAAAAGATAGCAAACTCCAAGTATATTACATCTCTAATAATTTGATCAACTTCAAAACCATAAAAAAGAAGGAATTTAAGGTGAGAACAAGCTTAAAAAGTGAAGAACTTCATGATTGCAAGTACAATTAATAGTTTGCCAAGATAAAACAAGGGTCTATATAGTCAAAATAATCATTTTAATGTGAAAAAAAGGTGTGTTGTTACTTAATTTTTTGTATTTAAAAATTTATTTCATGTGTGAAAGAAATATAACTTCATTTGAAGATAATTTATACTTGATCCAAGGTTTATGTCATTAAAACCTTCTAAAGTCTTTTTTCTATGTATTTATAATCACTTGAATTATCTTATATCACATAGAAAAAGTTGCATGTGTTTGTTTATAAGATTGGAGAAGTTAAGATAGGTATTCAAGACTCTATTCCAAGTGTTAGTTCTTTAAAATAGTCTTTATGTTATATGAATAATCAATTTGAAGCTATCAGGATCTGTATGCAGAGTCAAACCTTAAAATAGGGTTTTTGATACAAAAAGAACCATAAATTCCATCTAAACTAGTGGAATCTCCTAAAAATAATATGGAAGTTTTTTGAGAAGGTTTATAAGTTATTTCAATATGTATCATGCTCAAACTCACCTTGTTCTTACAAATACAGAGGACTATCTTTTGATCTACCTATAGATAGTCATAAGAAAGCTCAATCAAGAGAAACTTCAAGTGTTTTACTTTGTTGATTGAGTACAAACCTATTATGAAGGTCCAATGTTATTGTTTAAACACTATATAATAATTAATTAAAGTGATTCAAAGCATTTGGCAACTAAGCCAAGTCAATATCCTTCTAAGTAAGCATATTAGGCCATCCAGACCTAAAGAGCAAAGTTTCCATTGAAGTCCAATTCTTAAGAGAGCAATAAAGGAAATTGGTTTCTCATCCTAAAAAATAGTATCCAAACATTTTAATAAATATTTATAAGAATCCTTTGATGATATTATATTAATAATACCTTTTCAAGACCAAACATGCCTATACATAATACTATAACAGTGCTTAGGACTTGGTCAATGTTTTGGGTACTTTGGTGATCTAATTGGTATTTTGAGATTTTGTAAAGACACCTACGAGTCTTGTATCATTGTATTGATATTTTCATTGATTTTTTTAAGTGAATGAGTCCAAAAAATAAATAAATTTTGTACTTCTTTGTATCATGTCCTTAAGAGGTATAATTTAGCCTAATAGGCCGATAAAGGGTAGAGTTATTATCATTTGAGTTTTGAGATGAATTTATTCATGCACTAAGTAGCTTGAGTCAAATAATTGATTAAACCCTCATATTATTGTTCAAAGAAGTGAGGATGTACAATTCAGTGCTTTAGGAGTCAAAGAAGGGTTTTGCTTAAAGGTAGATTACTGACTTGGGATTGAGTACCCTATTTTAAGATATTGAAAGTTTCTTTTGATCTAAATACAAA
Source organism: Torreya grandis (assembly GCA_037957365.1). Classification (NCBI taxonomy): domain Eukaryota; kingdom Viridiplantae; phylum Streptophyta; class Pinopsida; order Cupressales; family Taxaceae; genus Torreya; species Torreya grandis. Next base: position 1,854,154 of record JARHVA010000061.1, read on the forward strand.
GGCTAAGAATTCAAGAGAATACTAAATATTAAGGTCATTAGTCTTTCAATACCAATATTTAGAAGACATTTTGTGATCTAGACCAAGAGATAGTTTATGGTTAGGAAGAGACCTAATTACAAGCAAGTTTCTAGAGGATATTAAAGTAGACCAGGTTGAGTAAGTGGAGAACTTACTTTGACACCAGTAGGGAATAGTAAATATCAAAATATGGATTTTGTATTTAGGTAGGTCATACTCCTTGAGATCAAGATATGGCTCAGTTATTTAATCAAGTAGGGCATACTCAAGTAGATAAAGTAGGTAGGAAATACTTAATTAGGTAAAGTAAGCATGCAATCCTCAATGGCATAGATATATTACATGCATAACATGAATTGAAACCTTTTTTATCATTCTATCTTATATTCCTAAAATTTTGAAAACTAAGTATTGACTAGAATGGAATTTGAAAAACTAACTTTTAAATGGTAACTCCTACAACTCTATAATCAATTTCAGAAGATGTAGAGTGGCCCTAATTTGTTATATTTAGTAAAATAAATTTAAAGTATAGGAATATAAAATTAAATATAAAATTATAGTTATTATATTTATTTTATGAAATATATCCTTGAAAAAAAACAAATAAGTCAAATAAAAAAATACAAAAAAAAAAAAAGATCAAAGGGTGTAGACCCTTTGGATTGAAAAGGGCATTTATAAAAGGGTGTACACCCTTTAGGGTCAAGACCAACACTTTCAATATTTGCATTGGGGTAAGTACACTAACTTGGGGGGGGGGGAAAAGGACCTACCTATGGAAATGATTTTTCCAAAATTTCAGAAATGTGAATTTCTATAGATAATTAGATATAGCTAGACTCAAAATTTGAAGATGGTATAAAAATATGATTTGTAGAATTCTGAGTCTAGTTTCCAAAAAACTATTTTTTTAAAAAAATTGTTAAGTATAAATAGGTCAAACATCTAAAATTTGAATAGGACCTCCTACCTTTTTAAGAAAATGTGAATTGTACCATTCTGTGTGACCGACCATTTTTTGAGAATCATTTGATATTGTTAGAAACCCTTTGGTGAATATTTAGATTAGATCTTCTAGTGTGTTACAAACTTTTTTATATTTTTTTGATGAATATTTTTTTATTAATTTTGAAATTAAGTATGTCCTAAAAAATGACAAAAAAATGGATATCCATCCGTACGACCCACCCTAACTACCTTAAAAAAATGAAATTTGATTTTTTTTTTTTAATGTGTGTAGATTAGGCCTAGTTTGTTACCATATAATTTTTTTTTGCATTTGGATCAATAAATAAAAAAAATAGATAAACATGAGTAGGCATGTATGAGTGAGGCATGTAGTGGACTAAAAAAGGTGTTTTTAGAAATAAATATAGTTTGAACCCTTAAAATAGCCCAAAAATTATAAGAAAACATACATTTAGAAAGAGGACAATGTGTTCATCGTAACGGTAATAATTTTTTGAATTTTGATGTTGAAATCAATAGCGTATTTGGTGATTGAATTTGAAATTTATTAGTTTTTCCTAAAACTCTCGATCTCGGCTTTAGATGCACAGTCCCAAGCCTTTGGCTCAAAAATCCAAGCCATTCTCAAGCCTAAAGGCTTGGTTTTAAATTCAAATTGAAATAACACGTGATGCAACAAAGAATGTGTACATGTTATATAATGTGTAGGAATTTCTTTCACATAAAACCAAATTAAAAAAATCATGTTTGTTATGGGATAAATGTCCCATTATCCATGCATCCTTATAGGGGAAATGTCAAATTTCATGTTTTTAATAGGGGAAAGGTCCCATTAGCTTTAGACAGTGAATTAACATCACATTAGACTTCAAATTTTTTACCCATTTCAATATGTCATCTTAACTACTTATAACTAATATTTCAAGGTCTAACACATTATACATTTGACAATATAACTAATTTTATCACGAGAGGTCATAAAATGCATTTTTTAAACATATGATCAAAACTTAACCTTTATTGTACCAATCATTGTGAATTAGAGTATCAATAGTTGACTCTTACATGTCAAGATATGATTGGTGAATTTTAATTTTATAGAATAAATGTTGAAAAATATTATATATTATATGTTTAGCTTCTAGTGCACTTTAATATTTATATACACCAATATGTTTCATTAACAGAACACATGTTAACAAAAGCCTTGTTCGATAATTGAAACATGCACAGCTATTGGGATATGTCCCCTAGTAAGGCAAGGATATACCTTACCACCTTACTTTCCTAAAATCTTACTTGCCCTTAAATTTTGTACTTCTTATTGATATTATCCTACATGCCTAAAATCTTATCTTACCCTTTTGTCATTTCTTTGATATCTTTGATCAGACCCCTTTATTTATAAAACCCGTTGAACTGGACTATGTAGTATAGATAATCTTATGTAAGTAGAAATAAGAATTGAGCCCTTGGTGTAATATTACATCTCTTTGATATATATTTCAATAATTCTATCTAATGGAGACCAATACCTATCAATCATGCCTTGGATTGTCCCAAAAACAATCCTAAAATGTTTTAAGTAAAATCCCTTAAGTTTCCTCCAAGGTCACTTAGTGCATCTAATTCAATGGATGCATTTTGAGGTCCCAATTGAAACTCTAACGAGAGTCTTCTATTGTTACAATTATTAAAGTTTTATTCCCATAATATATTCAAATACATTATTAAAATTTTGCTTAAAATTAAGATCTCTTGTGAAAATATGGTTAATCCTCCATTCCATGCACCTGCTTCAACTACCCCTCCATCACACATGGGACAACCATCAACCACTCCATCTATTCCCACGTCATCTAAAGAGTGTGTCTTTGACATGGGACTATTCCTAGCCACACCATTGATGAAACAATTGAAATCTCAAAAACAAGCTAGACAACACTTGATGTTTATCAAAAATATATAGAGTTTTATACCTTACTATGTAATTGTGATGGTAAGATACGAAAGTAGGAAGATGGAGCTACAATGTATGTACATGTTAAATTCTTAAATATTTTGGTCAAGTTGGGTACAGATTTAATTTTGTATAAGATGTGGTTTTGTGCTCAATAAACTTGAAATGGTCACATGTATCCATTAGTGATGATGTGGTTTTAAGATGTCATGCCTATAGTGATGAATATATAGCTTAGAAAATATCTAAATGCACAAGGGACTTTATTCTAAACTATTAAGGGATGGCATAGACTTGACATTGACCAAGTACAACATATGTATAAGTTACCTCAGCTCAAAATCTATTAAAATTACTCAAGATATACATTAAACCTGTGATAATGTCCCTTAAATCTGAGACCTGCTTCCCCTCAAGGATGATGTTGAGTAGAGAGACCCAATAATTATTCATATGGATGATGAACTACTTACCTCATATAGATAGTTGATTAGAATGGAGTGCCATTGTGCACCCCCTTGCTGAAGGTTTCAAGATTAAATATATTTTGTACATATATCTTCAATCATCTTGTTCATATTTCATTGTAATGAGCTTAAACCTTATAATGTGGATTACAAGAAATTAGTACATATGTCTCAAAATTATTGTTCCAACTTAGGATTTGAGGTTGAGACTCATCCATGTTGCTGAATTGTGTTCTCTCCTACGTGTAGGACTTAATATGAATGTATATTTTGGGATATTTATCTAGGTAATTCAAGGCAAAGGGATATAAATAATTTGAATACATCCGTGTAGAAAATTGATTACGTTTGATGCTTGCTCATTTCAGATGGGACCTTAAATGTCTCTACATGATAATTATTGTATAGTAATGAAAATTTTGAGGCTCACACCATGTGAATTATTTACTAGACATGAGTTGTTTGGATCGATGTCGATATTTAAACATTATTGGCTTCTATGTATGTATGTAAGATAAATTTGTGAATAGGCCTTAGTTGGATTGGTTGGCTTGGTGATGGATCATGTCTAAGTATCAAAGATGTGCATATCTAATAACTCTAATACTTATTTAGGTGTACTAGACCTACACACATGGAAGTATTTAATTGTATTGGGCATTCTGAGGCTCTAATAAATTTGTTGTTCATAGGACAAGTGACAATTAGATCTCTAACACAAATATATGTGTATACAAGATACACATGTGCATGTGTATATCTAATTAGATTGGGCCTTACAAGGATCTAATAGATTTTTTAATGCTTCTAGGACCTGACACCTTTAATAGTGTTCACACTTTTAAGAATGTACGAGGTACACATGGTGATATATAATTGGATTTGGCCTCCCAGGGCATTTTCAACTCTAAATCTTCTAGGACGTGATGCATCTCTGATAAATTTAATACTTTCAAGTGTATGATGTACACACATGGCACAATAATGTTCAATTATAAGGGTAATTCAATCAAGGAGGCATGGGAGGCCAATTGAACCCCTTATTGACATAACTATAAGATCATGATATATACATAATTTGGGAAGAAATTAAGTACATTTTTATCTATCATAAATTGAACTAATTAGTCAATTGGTTCAATTAGGGACATGATTTGGGAAAAATTGAGCCCCTAAATTAAATTTATGTCCTAATTGATCATATAATATAGATGCAACATGCATGACTTAATTGACCCTAATATAATCAAAACTAAAAATATGAATGCAATTGTGGCCAATTTTAACCCATTGAACCTAAATTAGAGTCTATGATGTGATTGAAAGGGCTAAATTAGGTCATGTTTCATGACAACTTAATTGTAAACCCTAATTTTATCATTTAAACATGTACAGTTCCCTTAAACCCTAATTACATGACATGTACACATGTACAAATCCATTACACTAAACTCCTAACCCTAAATCCTAATTTTATAACAAACACAACCCCTAAGTTCCTTGATTTCATAACAAATGCATAAATTAATGAATGAAATTAATACCAATTTGTGAACTTGTTATTCACTTAGTTTTGTAATGACCTATGATGGGATTTTAGGAAAACTTAGTTCATTTTGTCTTACATATTAAGCCTTATTACATCATTTATTAGTCTTTTTCCTTCATAGTCTTATCAAGAGTCTTATTTTATCATGTATTAGATATTTATACATCATATTTGGGATTTATGCATCATATTGAGCCTTCTTTCATCATATGATAGCCTAATTGCATCGTATTAGAGATTTATTGCATCATATGATAGTCTTATTGCATTGCATGATAGTCTTATTGCATGATATTGAACCTTATTGATGATATGATAGTGTTATTGCAATATTTGATAGTCTTATTACATCATTATAGGGATTTATTCATCATATTATAGTCTTATTGAGTGTTATTACATCATATTATAGTATTACAATGGAAAAAATGTTTGAATATGAGCCTTTTTGCTTTTTAGTATAGCATATGGCTATACTTCAAGGAATGCATACACATTAGAATAATGCATACACATTCATATAACACGAATGTGTTCCTTAGAGTACAAACAAAAACTCACTTTTCAATGTCTATTTTTATCCCTAATTGAGATTTTTGTCCCCACAGACATTCACTACATACTCTATGTACTTTCTTTGTTGCAATTTTTTTTGGACCCCACATTTGAAGTACTTTCTTGGTTGATTTTGTCAAAATGGGCTCCAGTTCACATTCAAGGAAGAGGAAGAAGTTGAAGAACAAAACATTAGATCAATTAGAAGAGTTGAGAGAAAAAAACAAGGTACAAATGCAAGCAATTCATTCCATATAAGGTACAAACACTAACCCTAATGATCTAAATGCCTTAGATAATGAGGTAATTGATAATAATCAATTGAATAATGATGAAATTTATAATAATGAGTTGAATTATGATAAAATTCATAATAATGAATTAAATTATGATGAAACTGACAATAAAAATTAAATAATGTTGAAAATTCACATTCAAAGTTTAAAGTTTTTTATTATGTTGATGAAGAGCCTATGCATGATACTTTACCCACAAAAAATAAATAAAATTTAATGCACTCTAATAATGATGAAATTAATAATGAAGAAAATTTCATGGAAACATATAATTATTTAGAAACACCCTTCGAACAAATTCCACTGATAACAACACCTATAAGAATTGTGAATAGAAAAGATAAGTACTAAATTGAAGTTGATGAAAATATTTTGAAACCAATGCATAGTAAAATGTTTGACCACCATTCAAGAAGATTGACTCAATAAATTTGGGATAGTTTAATAATTTGGAGTATGATAGTCAAAGATGTCAATTATTTGTTTCATTGATGAAATTGCTTAAGATGAGACCTATAATGTACACATTAGGACTAAGAACATCTAATATGGATAATGAAAATGATGAAATTCTTGAAAATATACATGATGCATACATTTTTTAGGCCCAAAATTATGAAATAAATATTATAGTGATGCCCGACATAATTATGACAACTTATGCAGTTAGTGTTAAAATAGGGGAAATGATTGATTTCAAAAACAAGTCAAAAACTTGATATAAATAGAAAAACATTAATAAAATAAATTGCAAGACGTGAAATACTTAATGAACCCAATACGAAATAGCTATGGTATTCTCTGTTAGACTTCCATGAAAGGACAAGGCTATAGTCGATGCTTTGAGAGACTTATTTGCACAATTTTGTAAAGATAATACAAGAGTTTTTCTCAATGCAAGAGATATAGTGAAAAGAAGAGTTTCTTCTCATAATCGTGAACCACATTTGAAACATTTCTTGGATATGACTCAAACACAATTGCACTCTAAGTTTTTGGAAAAACATCCACAAATTATTATTATTCAAAGAATTTTTGAGATGGCCAAACCTTTTTATGTAAAAATAAATCACACACGCACCACTTGATGTTGTAGGCAACATGTTAAATTTTCAATGCACTATGATGTTTTTCGCCATATTCATTGTACTTTGCATACTACTAACATTTTTTAGGAGTGTGTCATAGAAATTATCCCAAAATCAGCCATGGAATTTATTTCAAATATATTTTTTTAAAAGACCAGATGGATAGTTCTTTTATAAGAAAGCATGTTTGGATGGAAATTACAACATTTGTGGTGGATTACCAAAATTGAAAAAATGTATCCATGAGGAGTGTACAAGTGTAATTAGACAAGAATTAGTTGGTTTGATCAAATACAAATATATAACTTATCAAGTAAAATATAGCAAATAATCTAAAAGGTGTGAGCTTGTTACAAAAGAGATACATGTTTCAAAATTTATGGTCGAATTCATGGAGAAAATTATTTATGAGTAAGCAAGGCACACACATAAGGCTAAATAATTGGACGAACATTTCAAGCTAAGAAAGGACACATTCCCACTTGATTCTATTATTATAGTAGTCAACTTTGTATAAAATTACACATTCAAACCATAAATGGAAGTTAAATCACAGTATTACAACTCAACACAAATTGCCATATTCATGCATATAGAATTCATGCATGCACCTGATAGTATAGAGGAAGATCAAAAAATATTAAGGGAGTACCATTTCTATATCAGTGATGATTGATCACATTGTATAGAGTATGTGCAAGGTTGTTTTGATAATTTCTATGGATAGTTGACTTAAAGGAACATTAATTTCAAATGACATTACATTTGGTCAAACAATTGCACATCAAAATTCAATAATGCACATATGTTTTATTGGTTGAGTAGGATGTATGTTACCACTCATTTAGAACATATTTGGAGTTTCATTAAGGCTGGCCATGGAAAAGGGGAGCATGATGATGATAGATCATGTATAAAATGAGCCATTGCAAGGGAGGATTTAAAGTATGACAATGTTGCTAATTTGATTGATGCAAAAACTGTGGTTGACTAGTGTAATGAGAACATATGTCATGGTGGTCAAGTAAATTTTACTATTCATAGACATTTTTAGTTGATGGAGGAAAAATACTTGGCAAACTATGAGGATTATATGACTCTAATAGGTTCAAGTGAGCTCCACTCATTTTGTAGCTCAAATGTAGGTTCTTGGACTATTCATACATGATGATTGGCATGCTTTTGTTTTGCATGCATGGACTTTATTTGGAATGAGTGTGAGTAACAATAATGGGTGGATGACTGGAGTTCCAAACCTCTAATTCTAATCAACACATATTAGGTTCTACCAGAATTTCAACTTACTAACATGACATCCTCACATGACTTTGACCATATATCAAATCTAGTATATCCAAGTAGAAGATTAATCTTTATGTACTATTTATTCTCATGAGGAGCTATTGTAGTAGTCATCTGAATTAGACTATCAAATGTCATATGACATCCCTATATACACAATACATTCATGCATATAAGTTATATTTGCCTAAGTATATAGTAAAATTATTAAAATAAAATTACTAAATTACAATTTAAAATTACAAGTGAATATACATACCTCAATGAGTACCTATGTAGATGACATTGCAGCCACAATGCCTGAGTCTGTCTTGACTCACAATGATGGAGGAGTGTCCACCCTCACCATCAGCTGAACAAACAACCTAATAATTAATAACTTGGGCAATTCATTGATTAAACAAGTTTCTAACAAACTTAGTCTTGCATAAGATACAAAAAAATCTAATGAGGTCACAAGAAGCATGAATGTGACAAGTGGATATGTACAACATGTGACTTGTAACACCAGATTGAAGGCAAGAAATGCCAGTTTCATGAGGGAGAATGACAATAAAATGAGGGAGGATTTTTAGTGGATTTTGTGAAATTGAGTCATTAAATGCAAGGGCATCTTGAGCTAATACAAGGTCTAAAATGTGTCTTAAAAATGTTTAAATTTGAATTTGATTTCAAATAGGTTTTCCTTTGGTCTAAGTTAGTCTAGTTGATGTGTAATTGATAACTCAAATGTTGGATTCTAAAGATTTTAAAGAAGGATGTTGAATGATCATATAAAGGGGGATATCATCTTGATATAGGTTTATAGTGCTTTGACATTGAAAGATGAAACAATCCTTGAGTACCCTATTTGCTAAAGGGCAGCATACAGTCAAAGGACTGAGTTTTATTATGTTGAAACTAGTTTGGGATTACATTGAGATTGTAAGGGGTATAAGATGGTCAATAGAAGTGTATATAATCCCATATTAGATTTTAAAGATATTTGAAGTTAAAGGAAAGGAAAAGTAACCTTGTACCTTATTTTTTTTTGTGCATAGGCAAGGTTATAAACTGAGAGTTTTGAGTTTGCAATTAATTATGGGCTTTCAAAACTTGTTGTTTGAATGAGAAAGTTGTATAGGGTCAATATAGACCCAATAAAAAAGGTTTGGGGTTTTGAAACCCACTAAAACAAAAGTTATCCCCTTTAGTGTTCTCTCGGCCCTGGTAATGGCCTAGAAACCCTGATTCTAGGGTTTAGTGTATAAAATGAGATTTGATGATTGAAAAATTCAAAAAACTTGAAATATTACATTATTTATGTCTTCTCACTAATGGAGGTGGTTTCAGACTTGTTTGGTATGGAAAAGTACGTAAATGAGGTTGTGATCTAGTGTTAGGCCTAGAGAAGGGTTAAGGGAGAAGGTTTAAGGGAGAAGGGTTAAGGCCTAGATAAGGAGTTTTACCCAAAAATAGGGATAGTATAAGGCAAACCTAGAAAGGTGTATGTGAGGGGAAAGTAGACATAGATTTTGAGTTAGTGACATGACCAAGGATGTAAAGAGAGTGTGATAATAAGATAGAAGGATTGATTTGACTAATATTATCATTGTTATTTGATTGAACAAAGGACTAAGGGAATGAGTTATGAATAGATGAAGGAAAACCTTCAAAGGAAGGGATATAGATAGAGTTTGGTATATAATTTGATATATCTCTGCATCAATGGATATAGATAGGACCTCTCCCCCAACTAGATATAGTAGGTCTTTGGGACCCCTAAGTAGGTGGTGGTAACAAACTACTCAACCCCATCTATCTATATGGGGTTGAGGTCCCCTATTTGTATATGGTCATAAGGCCTATGCCATATACATATAGGCTATAGTTTATAGTCGATGCTCTCCCAATAAATAAATGGGATCTAATGGACACTCTCCCAACAAACCAATGGAATTGACTAGGTATAATGGGATCAAGAGGTTATGCCATCTAAATTCATAACTCCATCGATAGAGATGAAATTATTATGCTCGGATGGAATCAATATGGGAATTGAATTGCTTGCTATGACCATTTTGGATATCGATCATAGAAATTGAACCACTATATGTGATTAGGATAAAAGGAATCAAGTGCTTGGCTATGAGGCTAGTATTTAAAAGAAAGGAGTGGTGTGCATATTGATGAAGACATCATATGCTCAATTGGGAAATTGATAGAAATATATTATACCAAATAAATTTTATCAAATGAATTCTATATATATATGTACATCCAATCTATTGATTGGGATTGACCCACTATGGAAACTAAATATAATGGGATATCAAGCAAATGTTTAACTCATTATTTTGGTTACTGAAAACATAGTTGAGATAGAGGATGAGTTTCTAATAAGTTACACCAATCTATGTTAATACATCAAACAATAAAAATCCCAATAAAATTATAAATTAGGTATTTTATATTTTATTACACAAAATCTACCAAATATTCAATTAAGGTGTATGAATGTACATATAGAGTATATAAGATTCACATGCATAGATGTGGTAGCCTAGGTTAGCCCACTACCTAGTTGTGATGTCGAAAGCAACATCTCCTCCTAGAACACAAAAAAATACATATATATTATTCAATTTAAACATGTAAATTAATTTTTATCTTTTTACTTAAATGCAAATATAACTTAAAAATTTAACATTAAATTTATATAAAAGATATCTACATGTTTGTAGAGACTCCCAATGTATCCAAACCAAATGTGTGTGCCAAAAAATCATCAGTCAAGACCATATCCTCCAATCCCCCTAAAGCACCACCATCATCATCTAAACATCTAGTGCATATAGCATGATAACATCTTCATAGGGGGGTTGGGTATAACCACTAGCTAGAGTATCATGAGCATCTATCTCTGAAAATCTACTCGTATCATGAATGAGTGTGTCAATAAGTTCACTAAGTGCATGTAAAGTGTTTATCTCCACAACCTCTATCACCACAAAGGGAATCTCTAGATGAAGTGGCTTTTGGGTAGGTATCCTTGTAGGTCGATTAGGTGCACGATGTGTACCTAGTCAATCTTGTATGGAGCCTTTCCCTCGACCTTGAAACTCACCATAGTCAAAGTAGTTTGGAATTTGATTGAGGACAAACTCACAATAGAGTTTCCTCAAAAAGTATAAAGGGACCTCATGGTTATTACAAGGGGGATATCTAAACACCATCCACCATTGCTCCCAAAAATTAGCTTTAATTAAATCGTGTTGGCATCAGTGGATTGGGAAATGTTTGGTCTTTATGGGAACTGCGGCATTGGTGGTCAAGTCGATAAATAAGGCATAAATTTGATCTTTGTTATGTTTTTGTTTTTCACCTTAAATGCTAACAAATTGTCAACATAGTAATCCCTACAGCTATCCTTATATTAACTCCATCTATCAATTTGACTCATTATCAAGTCAACTTAACCTAATTCTAATTCTAGGTTATTTGCCAAATAGTTGCAGTGGGTGTTTGTGGAAGTGGGCTCCATCATTCTCCTAATTATTTATTCATTTTTTATCATGTTTCTAATATGTGAGCAACTATATCCTCCTATCTGTTTGGGGGATCTAGGGGAACTACAGGAGGGTTAGGCATAGGATTGGGTGGAGGGTTAGGAGGGTTGGGTGGATGGTTAGGTAGAGGATTAGTGGAGGGTTAGGTAGAGCGTGCCGAACTTTTTGGAGAAAAATGAAAAAATAAACTACATGCAATTCATATTCACAAAAAATAAAAAAATGATTTAAGAAATAAAAAACATACCTCTTTTTCATGATGATATCATCGATCTAGCGAATGAAGGGCAAAACATGAATCTTGCAGGCAAAAATGTGAGCTTGAGGGCAAAATGTGAATGTGATTCAACAAAACATGAATGAGAAGAATGAGGAGGATGAGGGTATTTTTTTGTTTTGTAGTTTCAATAATACGTACGCTTTATTGAAACTTATAGAAATGCATATGCATTCTTATAACGTGTACATGTTTCTATAAGTTTTAATAACACATGCATTATTGTTATAACACGTACGCATTATGGCTTGGAAATGCAGAGCCATAATTCATACATGTTATAACAATAACACATACGTGTTATGGGTTATGTCCAAATAATTGTCCCCCAACTCTGTGCACATACCCATTGGTTTTTTATACAAAAAGGGTGTATGTCCTTTACAAAAAATGTTTTGTATTTTTTATTGTGTCATTTATTTGTCCCCCAACTTTATGCATCCACCCTAGATTAAGGGCATAATTACCTTCCAATCTCCCTCTTCAAATCTCTAAGGTTCAATTTTGAAACTCTCTCATCTCCAATGTTTCATAAGGAATCATATTTATCAAGTCAAAGTACCAAGGGACAACATGGTTGGATCGACACACAGGTGTACTCCTTCCTTGCTCTCTTTCTTTTCAAGCATTTCAATTATTTCAAATTTTAGATTATATAAACTTATTTATACTGTAACATGCTCTTTGTTATAGGGCGTACCCCAACAAAGCACTCAAAGTGGGCTAAAAAAAGGCAAGTGTGTTATACAAACCTAGGTATGCATTTCTTTCTTATAAACTAGTGATTTAATCATTGCATGCATTGCTAGATTAAAGGGAAGAAAATATACATACTAAAATTTGATTTATATAACATTTCAATCTTGTATACTTGACAAATACCTTTTAGGTTTCTACTCTTTAGTTTTAGACCTCCCTATTGCTAAAAGGCTTGCATTCCCCATCTATCTATGTCAAATTGCTTATCTTTTAGTCCAACCCTATCATTTCTAATGACTCAGATCTCTTACACTATACAACAAGCCTAAAACTTGGTTTATATCTTTCACTATCAGTTTTAAATCCTCGATAGCTTCTTAGCCTATTGGACACTTGTATCCCACATAGGGACACTTACATTAACACAAGTGTACAAATTCTTATCATATGTCCAGTTCTCAAAAGTCATCCAAATTGCAAATGTTTCAAAACATATGGGTCGATCTATTTGTCTTATTGAACCCTATCATGAGATATTCTCAAATGATGTGGCATAAATACAAAACAAATACCATTCAATATCATCATGTCATATTCAAAAAGATTACCAAGCACACATCTATCAAATCAACTTTCAAGTAATTAAAACCACCCTATTCTCCTCTATTTCTATATCAGTCATAGGATCAGTCATATTACAGGTTTAAAGCATTCAAAGAGCAACCCATGATTATTATTTTTCAAGTTACAAGTTAGATCATTACATGCCCTTGCATATAGCATATTGCACCCTTGTGCACACACAAGACAACACTTAGGGGAGAATTATATATGTTTGAGACCCTCTTTGGAATAATGGCTATGTGGGAAATTCTCATTGACATAGGTATCCTTGAGGTCAGCTCAAAGTCATGAACCCACTAACCCATTTTTGGCAAGGTACAAAGACCTAAGGTGAATAGATGTGGTTTTTCTCCATAAACAGTCATCTACACCCTACGTGCACAAAGAAAAGACATCAACATAAAGGTGACATAAAACTCAAAAGGCTCTAGGTGTTCACTTCATAATATAATGAATATTCCATACTGGATAATTATGTATTTATTAGGACACTTACATTGACATAAATATCTCAAAGCTGACACAAGTGTCTAGGTTTTCAAATTTAATATTTCTAGAATGTGACAACTGGATCCTAATCTTGTTCATACTTATTTCCACCTCTACATATCTCAAATCCACTTGTGCATTTACAGATGAGCTAAGTATTATATCTTCTTCGTGTTTATGCAATCAAATTATTATTTTGAAAGTACTTTCTATATTTAACACAACTTAGCATTTCAATTGAAAATATTCATTTATCTGAGTTTTCAATTAATTGACCTGATTTAGAATAGTTTCATTCATCCTTATGTATAGGCTATTATACACTTTTAACCCTTTACATATTCTCAATTTAGGGTTAGACATCTTTATAAATAATCAATGGTTCATAATCAAGTATGTTGTGAAGATCCTGATGGGTAAATTCACTAATAGTCTAAGATTTTGGTGTAATGGTTCATTACATGTGGTATCAAAGTGCCCACCTATGTTCAAGTCTCAGGTCTCAAGTGGTAATGTTGGTATGGTAGTGTTCATCTGGGGCTCCTGCATGTGCATGGAGGCACACACCCATCTTGAGGATGGGATTATCAGAAGCGTGGTGGGGTGTTAAGACCCTGGTGGGTAGAGTCACTAACATTCAAGTGTTTGATGTAACATTTCATTACATATGTCTAAAAATGAATGGTTATTGCCTCTTCCCAGGTTCAATAATGGGGACCACAAAATGATCAAGAAATGAAGATCATCTTTTGTTTGAATAAATGGACACACCATTGTAACCATTTGACATTGTTCCATGTATATGCAGATATGCCCAGGTTGCTCCATGTAACTCATTGCAGCTGCATGTATTGCCAAGTATCTCTAAAACACAAATAGGGGTAAAATGTTGGTATATCTATGTAGTTGTAGCTAGTTACAAATAGTTCTAGGTATCTTTGGGTATTATATAATAGGTACATGTATTATTTGTTATATAACAAAAACATGAATGCACTCTGAAGGTTGACCTAATATCCTTGTGACTGATAGAGAATATGTCACAATCAACCCTGAAATATCTTTGGATAATTGTTGCACCCCATGCTTTGTTGTGACACCCCACGATAAGTCGTGCTGACACACATATATTCATGGAACCCCATATCCATATGAGTTTTCCTAAAACCGGTATTTAAATTGGGAAACTTCATACCAATAGGAAAAAGTATCATTTTAATAACCAATGGCCCATGATCAAATCTTGTAGAAAATCAATGATTATCACCTTTTCGCAAGTTCAATAATAAAACCCAAAAAATAATAAACCTAATATCTAAAAAAGATCTTTTATTCGAATAAAAAGACATACAAATATAAGTAATTAACTTTGCTTCATATCTATACAAATATATCCAGTCTAAATTAATTTAATAAAAATTATTTTTCACTAATTAACTAATTTATACAAATTTTATAATTTTTAAATTTGCCAATTAATAAATTTATAATAACATGTTTGCCCATTTTTATTATAAAACGTACATAAAGTTAATTACACTCGCCCTCAAACTAAATTATTACAAATTTTATAATTTTTAAATTTATCAATTAATAAATTTATTTTTATTTCTTTCATAAAACATACATAAAGTTAATTAATAAAAAAATCTCATTCGAGACTTCCACCTTGAAACAAAAATTGGCTGGGTGCAGCACAGTCTCCCCCATGACTTGACCTTCATATTTTCCATCAGAACAGTCTCCCTTTTCACCTACAAATAAATATTGTCCCAGCCCTTCCCTGAGAGTCACCAGTCGCTAGTCTCATCTGTTGAAAGGCCTTCCCTTTACTTCTTCAAGATTTACTTGGGCATTAATTCACTCATAGTTAGAGCTTATATGTATTGTGGAGGTTATTTATACTAATTAATATCATTTTTTAGTTATCAAAATATGTATACATAGTTGTCAATTGCATACATTGGATTCAGGATAAGAAATCACATAATTAAAATTTAGAGATACCAATATTATTACAATAAATTAATTTTTCTATTTAAAAAAGTAAATTAATCATATAAAATAGTGATGAAAGCTAATCTTTCATAACATGAGTAAGTACATTACTATATGTATTTATTGACCATTCTCTTTAACTTATTCCTACTCAATGTCTAACTAAGGAATCATACGTAGTTAATAAACAATCTACACTAACCCTAGATTATATACAAGATGCCTAAATAACTGGTCACACATAGTGACTGAACAATCTAAACTAACCCTAAATTATTTGCAAAATATGTGGATTATGTCATTATTCTAGGTAAACATTACATAAAATAATCTAATTCTAACAAGAAGCATTCCACTTATTTCAACTTTTTGGGATATATCTTTCTTAAGAGTGAAAATCCTCATTGATATTGCACTTGACATAAAATTCATAAAGAAATAAACATGTAGGTCACCATAATTATGGTGATCTTTAGTTGTGTTGATATCTTCTCTCCCATGCACACAACCATATAAAAAAAATGTCATTGGATTTTGAATATTCCCAATATTTAAATGAATGTGTATGAATTCACAAAGGAGTGATTTGGGAAAATAAGGAATGTGGCATCATGATATATAAAATTTGGATTGAACTTCTATGTGAAAAGACTAATAATGTAAAGGGATATGTTTCTATGCAAATTTTTTGAAATGTTTATTGAATTGTATGCACATATTCTTCAAAGGCCCATGTCGTGTGTCGTGATGGTGGTAAGCCATTTTGGTATTCATAAAAAACTGACTGTAATTCAAACGTATTTTTGTTGGCCTACCATTCATCAAGAAGTGTGGTTTGTACTATTTATAATTATTTCAATTGGAGATGGGGATACACTCCAATACCCATTCCTAATAATCTTGGGAATTTGTGTCTATGGTTATATTGTTTTTTATCTAAATAAGAGATATGCTTGATGATTTACTAATGGTATAAGATTGGTCAAGGAGGACTCTCAAAATACATTTTCATCATACCAGGAAGCCCATTCTCATGGCATGCAATAATGTTGTTGACTCATGCTTCATGGTGTGTGGTAATGCCATTGCATGTTTCATGGTCTATAATACCTTAAAATACTTTCAAAAGGCCCACAATACTTCCAAGATCACCAATCCATCTCCACCAAATGCCACACACACGTTTCTAGAGGTATGAATTAATTAAGGTAGGTCGAGCATGCTACCATCCATATTTACGCCAAACCTTATGTGGTCTTCATCATTAGCTTTATTAGGTTTCCACGTAATTACAAACCAAACCACTAATGTCCAATCACAATGCATGATACCACCAAGTGCTTACAATGTTGTTGCCTTCATCCTTGAAGGGATGGATCCCCCCATATGACTCGACCATTACATTTGGATATCATTCATCTCAATCGCAAGAAGATGAAGAGTCTCATGGAAGAGAAACCATTTCATCTTCCATAACTATTCTTTAGCATTTTTGAATTTGGAACACTATGTATACATATGTGTCTATATAGATTGTTAATCATCAAATAACATATAAGAGCATAGACATAACTGATGGAAGATGGACAACCACACATCTTTCTCAAGAGTATGTCATGTATATATGAGACCCAAATATAATTTATTGAATTAATTACATTAATTTTCCATCAAAGAGATGGAGATATTTATAGATAGAACATACTATATTTAGCTCCATCTATTTAGGAAGCTAACTTACAATCTATGGAGTATATTATTCTAGTGTTTAGCACCCCAACTAACCAACCTAGAAACTAATATAGGAGTTTTAATAACACCAATTAAAAATTTATTTAAAATAGACAATGATCTAATTATTTATTTTAACATTTCATCCCTTTATTCATCATTGTCTTAAGAGTATAAGAGAGAGAGGTTTTGAATGCTTCTAGCATTTTACTTTGGATAAATATTATCTCTATGAGATTGTGAGAATCGATCTCAAAGCCTAAGTGGTGATCATCATCATCCTTTTGAGAAGAAGCCTCCTCCAATTATTTAACAAAGTTTATATCCTATTGCTCTAGAGTTTTGGTTGTTAGTGACTCACCTTTACTAGATGAAACTGACTCTCTTGAATTCTCATACCTTAGCCTCCCTCACCACCCCTACATGTGAGCAGAGATCCCTACCCTATGTTTGCTAGAAATTCCCATGTTTTCTCAAAGATCTACACTAGTTTCCTAGAGATTAATGGGGTTGGCTTGGGATTTGAGGGGGAGTGATCAAACCAACATCTTTTGCTTTTGGAATCCATTTTTGGGTCTTCTTATGAGAGGGGAAAGTAATAAATTTATGCCCAATTTTATTGCATTGGAAGCATTTGAAAGGTTGTCCCTCGAAATCCACATGCTACAACCATAGGACCCTACTAAGAAGAGATATAAATATAATGGATAACTAGGTTAGAGACATCCACATAGATGCAAACCCTCCCAAAAGAAGAATGGCATCCATTTGATTTAGGATCAAATATTCACAAACTCCCCAACCTTCTCTACCAGTAACTCAAGATCATATCTGAATTTTCAAATCCCAATAGAAGATAGTATAGAGGGACCCAGACGGGGATTTTATTAATAACTTCCACAATTGGGTTGAAAAAGAATTCCCAAGGACATTAAAAACCACACCCTACCAAAGAACCAATGATAGTTTTCCACACAAAATTGCACTCATCTATTGAGTGAAAGTTGATGAGAAAAAAACCTTATGAAAGCATGGTCATAGTAGGGCATGACATCTGATTCAGAAAACATTTTAGATGACAATTTGGGTGATGGGTCCACCCCAATTGATGGTGAAACTTCTGGGAGCCATAACTTTTGCACCGTAGCTCCAATTGACTCACCGTTTGAACTGTTGGAAAGATAATAATGAGGTGAACATCATGAGATGGCATCAAGATATACTAAATGAAGTTTTACCCCATAAAACCCAATGGAAGTGTCCCAAATTTCAATTTTAGTGGTGCAGTCTAAAAATAGTAAGTTTCTAAAAATAGTAATTCCTCAAATTTTGTATTGTTGTAAATCGTAAAAGTCAAACCAATTCATCTCCCTTGAGATTGGTGACCTTCCAAATCCTCCCCACACCTTCAAAACATGTATAAATGAAGATGTAACCTGAAATGGAAATCAAACATCTCTTCTCAGAGATAAGCATATGTTTGGGTCTGCAAATTTGATCAATAAAACATCTCTTATCAGAAATATTATTATTTGAATTGTTTTATTCTTGTTTCTTGAATTATATTTCAACCAAATATTTCAAGTTTTGGATCAACATCTCTTTCCACATAATGTCCGTCCATCGATGAATATTTGTTTAAAAAGATATCTTGGATGCAAATTTTCCAACATAGCCTACTTAGAATAACTAGTCTCCATTAACATTGTGTTAGGAGACACCTCATCATCCACAAAATCCTTCTTCTCCATAGGTCCCTTTTACAACTCAAGTCCCTATTGAGGAGCACATACATATGAAATGAAAATTTCAACCTTACCAAGTAGCATATGCATGTTGGAATTCTTGACATAATTCATCAATTCCTCAACATCAATCACATTTCTAGAATCAATAACATTTTTAAAATGAGTCGAGATATTTTTAATATAGTCATCCACATGTTTATCATAGCCATCGACCATCATATGATCACTATCACCTTGCACATCATCAAATATTAAAACAACATTAACAGAAGTAGGGGTATAAAATGAAGGATCCACTTGTCTAGAGCTATCATAAGAAGATCTAGGACAACTGCCTCAAAAAATCCATCACCTCCTTTTGAGTTGATAGCTAAGTATTAGTATTAATCTTATCAAAATAAAAATATCCAATCCAATCATAAAAAATCTAATCATTGGCTTATTCAAAAAAAGCATCCTTCATCAACTTCCATTCATGCTAAGATAATTTAACATCGGCTACAAAATCCTAAGTAACTCTCCAATAAGGTAGTTTGGGTCATTTAGGAAAGCCACCAGTGTCCAATAAGAAGCTAGAAGAAATCTTCAACATCCCAGTTTGCAATTTTTTATTCAATTGATCTTGAGGAATCTTGAGTTGCAGTAAGGAAAACATTCTAGAGATAACTTCAATGTTGAAATTAGTAAGTAACCTTGCCTCAAACTGAAAAACATCCATGTATCTTTATTTCCAAATAAACCAAAGGACTTCACTAGAGAAAACCAACCAAAATTTATAAAAGAACAAATGAATCTTCCTATGAGAACACACACAACCAAAATCAATATTGTACAAAGAGATCTCACAACCAGACAAATAGGATCAAATTTTAAGATAATGCTTCCAAATATTGATAGCATAAGGACAATAGTAAATTACATGCTTAATAGTGTTCAACTCCCCACAAAACAAACAATAAGGCTGGCAAATTCCAAATTTAAAGATAACAAACCCAACAACCAACTTCTTAAACAACAACAACCATCTAAAACAATATTTCTTAGGTTTAAGACAAGAAGCCCAAATAAAATCAAATTTTAATATCCAGGTATGCAAGCAGTCATAAACATGCCAAGAATAGTTAAGGGTGAGGAAAGGACATTTTGGAAAATCAATCTTATCAAACAACATCTTAGTGGGAAAATACTTTAGAGGTGGGTCATTTAACCATTTAATGTTATCCCAAAACTCATTCTCCTTATCAAAAATAACAATAGCATCAACAAACTGAAGAGCCTTAAAAAGGAGGTTGAAGGTCCTTTTTTAGAAGGAACAAGGTACTTATTAGACACCTCAACCTAGGATGCCCAACTATCATGAAATAAAATATCCCTAAAATTCTTAGGGCCCTGTGAGTACCAAACAAAGGTAAATCATCCCCTAATCAAATCCATAGGTTGTCTATTGATAGAAAGATTACACCAAATTGATTTATACCCTTGACACTGAGCACCCAAGCCACTAAAGATAGAAGGCACCACCATAGGTGCTTAACCAATTCTCAGGGTTTTCATGTAGAATCAAAAATAGGAGATCCATCCACCTTAATAGAAAAAGAACTAGCTAATAAATTAGACATGTGAAACCCTTTTCAGTTTAGTTTACCTTTAGGGAAACCCCTGGTGATGTTATTTATGATCAACACTTTCCATGGCTCATCTCCATTTAGAGGTCTAACAATCCATTTGACAACTAGAGAAATACCTTGAAGACAAAGATCTTTCAACGCCAAACCACCAAAATTTTGAGGGACACAATAAAACATCTAGGCCACCGCATGTCTTTTTCTATTACCCCTACCATCAAACCACATAGAGTCTTTTACGATTTTATGAACCATGTTAATCTGAGATTTACTAAATAATAAATATTATAAGAAAAAAGAACTTTTTGGCACCCTTGGATGAGCCCATGTAAAGACAAGAGATGTACATGCCATTTAGAAATCTTCTTATTGATATTTTCATATAGCCAATCCCACATTTTCTTAAAAGAGGGAATAAGAGAAAAGGGGATGCCCAAATATCTAATCAAATGGTTGGGGCCTTTCCACACCCAACCAAAACTAGCTAGCCATTCCAAATGATTCTCATTCCAACCAATCATAAAAGACTTATGAAGAGCATCTTTAGAAATAAAGGCAAAGCAATAAAATCAATCTTGGACTAAACTTGTTTTAAAGAGTCCTTATTAAGATTAAAAAAATAAGGTAATGTCATCTGTTGGTTGAATATTTTGTGGATCAGCATACTAATAAAAAAAATAGGTTTGATCAACCAA
The DNA here is from genome assembly GCA_037957365.1 of Torreya grandis. Lineage (NCBI taxonomy): Eukaryota > Viridiplantae > Streptophyta > Pinopsida > Cupressales > Taxaceae > Torreya > Torreya grandis. Next base: position 1,875,798 of record JARHVA010000061.1, read on the forward strand.
AGTAGGAAGATTAGTCATCCAAATGTGTAGGTTTACCACATCAGAAGGGGACTGAACTCTCCTCTCATCAAGGGGAGGTTCCCTATAAATAGGCTATATATATATATATATATATATATATATATATATATATATATATATATATATATATATATATATATATATATATATATATAAAACAGAAAATAATACTCAAGGGTAGGACAAACCATCAATCTCTCTTTCTTTAGAGATGATGTGTGTAGATCAAAGGAGAAACTCAAAAAAAATAATAGAAAGCACTCCTCTTCTTTTAGAAGTACTATTCAGCAAGCCACAAAATTACTCCTGGTAGTAATAGCAAAATGTAACAAAGGATGTAGTACCCAGCAAATCGAGATGCAGCACAAAGTCTCCACCTGAATTGCTCAAGAGTAAGATACGAAGGACAATTAGGGCACAAAGTCATCCCAAAGTCCTTTACATAGAAATAAAAATAAAACACACTAAAGGCAATTATGGGGGTACAAAGTCTCTCCACACTTGACTCTTTAGGACACCTTCCTGACTGCTATCACTAATTCTGCTTGTTGAATTAAAAGAATAGAAAATATATTGAAGAAAAAAACATAAGAACAATTTCCTCAACAACAAAGATATTACAACACAAAGTCTAAAAAGTCACTTGCTTTCTTATTATAGTAACAAAATATGATCAGCAATCTTAGCTCAAAGTCTCAGTAAGGCCTTACAATTTGGGCAGAGTTTCATTCTAATTATCAAAAAAGAGATATGTTTTACAATAGAAGAGAGTTCCTTATATATCCATTTCAAGAAGGACTCAAGAACAGTAATACATCATGTTGCATTGGAATCTTTTAAGAAGACAGGATGGAACTTAGGGGTATTTTACCCATTTGATTTTATCAATGCAGGGAAACAAGTCATGCTTATTGAAAGTTTGCAACTTTCAATGTCCACCTGGCGATCTGATCTTATCTTCATCATTCCTCCTTTTCTAGTTAATTGAATTGGGTCTTGGATTTAGTTTATTATTTTATTCCTTCCTCGCTTTGTACTAGTCTTAGCCTTGAAGTCTATGAATTCATTCTAGTCTATAGGTTTAAAGGATCAATAGTTATTTTGTTGTCTTGAATTTTGACATTCGCACGCCCATCACTATGTTTTCAATAGCTAATTCACTATGTTGAATTTGATGTCTTCAAACACGTCACCCCTTGGTCTTCTTTCAGCTTTTTTCTTGGCACTTTTTTGGATTAGACTTACCCTTTCAGGCCATAACTTTGAAACTCTTGTTGAACCACTTCGCTGAACCAATCGGTTGAACCAAGCTTTGAACCAAAATGGTTCAAGCTGATGGTTCAAGCCGATGGTTCAATTGAATGAACCAAGTCGATGAACTAAGCATTGAACCAAATGTTGAATTTGCCTTTTAACCATGTGTTTAAACCAATTGTTGAACCAAGTTTTGGTTCAATGATTCAAACAAAGCCTTGAACCGATTGATGAATTGTTTATTTGAACCAAAGGATGAATCAAAGCATTGAAACACTTGATTGAACCCTCCTTTGAACCATTTGACATTGAACCAAAGGATGAACCAAACATTAAACCTACTGCTAATGCATGCCGATGGAGATTTCTATTTGAACCAAGGTGATGAACCAATTTTAAAAATGACCAATTGTTAGAAACTAATTCTTTTGATTGAACACACCTGCAAAGTCTATAGATTTAAGCCTGAAAAATGAGGAATTTGAATGCCCAAGACAAATTTTGAAAAGGGAAGAGACAATTTTGGTCTATAAGACCAAAATAGTTCAAATGTTGTCCCAAAAATGAGTGATATTTTTGGGGGACAATAGTTGGCTCCCGTTGGGGAACTTCTGTCAATTGCAAAAAGAATTGAAAGGAGTAGAATCTAGAATCTCCAGTGTCTTCAAGTATGCCATTGGGTTATGGAGTCATGCTACCCAAAAATGAAAGGCATAAAAAATGGAAACAAATAAAACAAAATAGAATTTAAAAACTGTACAAATATACATATTTACATATGCAATGCTCTGATACTTCAAGAATTGAAGTGTTTTAGATGCTGCTTCTTGAAAAATAGTGAAAATAGTGCACCATCTTGGTAAACTAGCAAGAAGACATATTATCCCCAAAAATGGTGATATGCGAATGGAGCTCTCCACCAGGAAACCAATTTTTTGTGTCTTCCTCTTGGCCTTTTCTTCTTCTTGTTCCAAGGTAGGATGTGGTCTTCAAACTAAAAACCATAACTCCTTGCTCTCCCTGCGAAGGGTTCCTTTGCCTAATTTTGATTTGCAGTAGCATGGTCCACCATCATAACTTGTTGTTCTGCTAGTCCAGTCTAGCACATGATTAGATTGTCCATATCAAACTCCTAATAAACCACCAGCTCAACATCTCTTTTGATGTGAAGGAGTTTGACTTCTTCACCCTGAGCAGTGTTCAATAGGAGCAACAGAGATCTGTATCCAGCAATGGAAGAAATGCTAACTTGCAAATTGCATGAAGGAAGAATATCTCTTTGAGGAGATATCAACACAGTCCCAACTTCATCATTGGTGGAATAATTGTTGTCATCATTAAAAGCTGATCTCCTATTAGATTTCTCTTCATTAGAGATTGAAGATCCTTCCTTGTTTATACTGCATCCTACCAATTCTCTTGAAGTCTTGTTTGGATCAATTCTTGGGTTGTCAGTTATAGGAATTTCATCTACAAAAACATGAACATCTTCTATGGTAAAAAAATAATTACCTCTACCTAAAGACTCAGACAAAATTTGTGCTGCAGGCACTGATGTTTAGGTAACCACGTATTTTGTCTCAGACAGGTCCGCATCTAGTTCTCCATCAATGTCTAATTGCTCAGGATTGACTTGTAGGGATTCAAACTCAGTCATTTGAATTTTGGATTCCTTGACATGATCAATCATGTCAAATGATTGGAATGGATTTGGAAGAGAGGATGGGAGTTCATCCTTTTGATTTTTAGGAGGGGGAAGACTAGTTTGCAAAGCTGAAGTAGAAGTTATAGAGATGTTTGATGTACTTACTTCTTTGGTAATCACTGGGTCCTTTGATTGAAAAGGAAGAGGGGTTCTCTACTCAGTAATTGAATTTGTTGGTTGGGGTCTCTCCTCTATCTTCTCTTTGTCAGCCTGTTGGCTGACTGATTCTGGGACTGGGTGAATACTGCGTATGATCCTTTGATTACTTCACCTTCACTTTTGGGTTCATCCTGGTAATTCAAGAAACCAATGTGGGAGTCACCAACTAATTCTTCTAGATCTTCCCTAAATAGATCAGTGCCATTTTTTTGCTCTAACTCAGGTTGGAAATAGGAAACATGCTCTGTTTCCAGATATCCAACTACTGAGTTTGTTGGAGGTGCTTCATGGATAGGATTCCTTTGTGGAGGAAGAAGATGATTTTGTTGCCCTTGACTTCTGGCAGTGTTACCTTGATATGGATGATTAGAGAATGTCCTCCTTGGTATATCTTTATATAGAGGAGTAGAAGACATACTTTGTGCCATTTGCCTTTTCAAGGCTAGCAATTCATTTGCCAACTTTTGTACCATTGGGTCAGTGGTGACTATGGGTGAATATTCAGAAGATGAAGAGGGTTTATCTCTATTAGGATCTCTCTTTATCTTTCCTGCCAAGATAAGGTCATCTTCTAGCTTAGTAGCCAAGTCTTGAGCAGCCTCAAGGTCTATGTGTCTAGTCTGTCTCAATAGAAAACTCACTTTAGGTAGCTGTGAGTTGATGAATAAAAACATGAGATTTTGAGATGTCGACTGGGCAATTATGGGAATCATATGCCTCAGTTTGTTAAACTTGGCAATGAAGTCCCTTATAGGTTCATGGGGCTCCTTTTTCATTTGTGTGAGTTGGGCCAATAAGGAATGTGCATCTTTTGTGGGCTTGAATCTTACTTCGAAATTGGCTTTAAGTGTATCCCAGTCAATCACTGATCTAGCTTGCAGATGTTAGAACCAATCTGTAGTAGCACTTTTTAGTGTCTCCACAAAAAGCTTGACTACCACGTCTTCAAATTCCACCCTTGTAATACCACATGCTATGTTAAAGGCTGCAATGTGTTCATCAGGGTGAAATATCTCATCTCCAAATAATTTGGGAAAATTCTTTCTTGAACTACATGGGAGTTCATGTAGAGGTGGAGTCAAATTAAGTGAGCCAAATGAGTTACCCCAGGGGCCTCAAACTGCCATGATCAGATTATGAACAATAGGGATAACACATTGTAGACACCGAAATCGTGTCGACTCCCCTGGTCATCCCCCGTCCTATTCTTCTTCGCCTATTTAACCCTTGTCGATCACTTTTTACATTAGCCTTGACCCTGATAGCATGTAAAAATGAGCACAGAGCTAAAGCTAGACTCTATCCCCATTGTGCATCTGTCGACGACGGTCGCTACCCAGCCGATGTCGCCGATGTCGGTCACTTATCGGTCGACGTCGGCAATCCTACCGACGTCGGTCACCTTACCGTTATCCGTTATCAGTTATCATTCGGTTCCCAATCAGTTTCCCAAACGGTTATCGAACCGTCTCTTGAACCGCCCCTTGCCTTCATCAGCATCTGCCAACCATTTGAAAGGCTGATCAATCAATCAATCCCCGAACTCTGACATTCACAAACTCTGGCAATCAATCAGCTCTGGCGATCAACCAACTCCAGCATTCAACCAATCTGCATTCGCTTCGATCAACTTACAACAACGCTTCAACAACTTCAATCATGGCTTTTATCATGTCTTTTGGAAAGTAAGTATTTACTCTGTTTGTTTTATTTCTTTCTGGTTATTATTTGTTTGTTATTTCTATCATCTCGGATCTTCAGACCGTAGACCTGAGCCCTGAGTCCCTTCCTTACATCTCTGCCCACTATCCCAGTCTATAACTCCATCCAGACTCGACCAAAACCCCCAGACCCTGTCTAGACTCGACATTACCTTGATTAGACCTTGTTCAGACCCAGTCCAAACCCTGTCCCGACCTTGACCAGACCCTATCCCAACTCTGTTAGACCTTCTGTAATTCATCCAGACTCTGTCCAGAACTTGCCCCAACCGATGCCGGTCACTTCCCCGACCGACGTCGGCACTTTCCCTAACCGACGTCGGCACTACAGAGACCGAAATCGGTGACTGCACAGAACAGTTTTACTTCATTATCAGGTACGCATTTTATTTTCTGTCTTTTATTTCTATCATTTCATCTTTCATTATATCTACTTTAGTCCAATATTCTGCTTTTTTTATCAGTGGGTTGATATCCTTCTAGGAAGTCTTCGTACTTTCGGGATTGGGCGTTCGCCTGACAGCCCACCATATCTTTGACTAACATTTTTTTATGTTTCAACCTTTTCTTTTTTGCAGGTGTCATTCCTCCACAGCCAAAGAGGAGAATCTTCCAACGTCTGATTTCGATGTGCATGACTTTATCAGGTATCTTCTAGCCTTGACCATTTCTTTTAGTTTCTTATTTCTTCTTTGAATGTAGAAAGCAATTTTGCATAGAAACATTCTGGCATGCCTGGTGGGACTCTAGGGCCTTCCTTGGGTTCTTTCTTTCTTTTGTTCATTATAGGTGCATTAGGTTCCTTCCTTTTTGCCTCCTTTCGTCTATTCTTAAACGACATCATAAGCAGGAAATGAAAAGAAATTTTCTTTTCTTTCTTGCACTTTTAGACTAGTTGAAACTCATATTCTTCAACTCTTTCTCCATTCGTCTTCATACGAACAAACATTTTGACTTGGGCATTAAAACACTTTGCATTCATTTCTGATTGCCTGCATCTCTTAGACCACACATAGTAATTAAACCGCATATTGAATTAATCTAGATCACTTGATGTTACACGACCAAACCACTTGCACAAAACAAACATTTTAACTTACCTGAGACAAGGCCCGACTGGGATTTCATCCCCCAGCAGATACCTTACCCGTCCCAGCGATCTTACTTGGATTTCATCACCAAGGGGAAAGCCAACTCGATTCTCTGGCAAAGTCTAAACTATAGTGGAAGTATATTTTGGCTAAGCGAAACCAGCTAACCACTGGAATCGTGAAGTGAGGGGAGCTTGCTCCTTAGCACCAGGCCTGTACGAAAGCTAACACAAACTTCTTGAGCACCATAACAAAACCTAAAACCATCCATAGACTGCTTCTTCTAGGACCTGACTCGAAAGCCAATCTTCCTCTACACACATTCTAAGGCATAAGCCACTATAATCCTAATAATTTACTTCTAGGGTTTTAGGATCTGCTTGTGTCTTCATCTTTTTTAGTTCTTATCTGCTTGTTTGAGCTTGTGAGGATGTTCTTCCTTGCCTTGAATGGTTCTGACTCATAGCCAAGCCAAGGCTCTAGTCGATCACGCGAGGCATCATCCTCTTCCATCTACCCCACCTACAACCAGCCCTATAATGGAGTTCAACTCAGAAACTGAAAGAACTCCTACCAGACCATCTCTGACCCAAATGCCTATTATCCCAGAAGGGGACCAAGATTTTGCATGATTCTTGGACCTCAACATAAAAGCCTTGCAACACTATCTCATGAATAGCCGAACGCGAGACCCTTTGGGCAATCCAATTTACGGAATGCCGACTTCTTTCCTCGAGACTGCGGCCGTATCAACGGCGTCCGTAGTCCAACCCTTAGACACCCAGGCTGTTTCCTCAACCAATGACCAACCTTTTACCAACCATCCAAGTGTGGCCTCTCCTTCCATCGTTGGGCCCACTTTCACTGGGGTTTCAGCCCCCTATCAATCTCAGCCCACTCAACCACTTTCTACCCCCTTTCAAAACTTGGTCATCTCTATTCCACCTACCCTTACTCCTATCAACACTAGGGTGGCTACCTATATATTGGCCCATGTTACCTCTAACCAACCTCCCATGACAACATCAAACCTAGCCATGCCTTCTATCCAACCATCCTTAGTCACTTCTTCTGTCCCTACGACTAGTCATCCGTACGTTGCGCCCTTATTGGTGCAACTGACTATGTCGTATACCTCTTCCAGCCTCTTTCAACCGCCTTACAATCTAGGAGGCATTCCACCCACCAATCCGTCAGTAGATATTATCAAGATGCTAATGGATAAAATGTCCAACCTAGAGACCTCTGTTTCTGGCTCACACAACACTCTCTCGTACGAACAAATCTGCAACGAGCCCATCCATCCTTCTGTCCCCATCAAACCATATCCCAGCTAGTGGGAACTTCCTAAGTTTTCTCATTTCCAAAGCAAGAAAGACCCACAACAACACTTACGGGCATTCAGACATGCCTGTTACCTTATCACCCATGACGATGCGTTGCTCTTACGCACGTTTCCCATCTCTCTCTCAGGTGCTGCACTTGACTGGTACAGCTCTCTTCCTAGCCATTCCATCTTCACATTCACTCAGCTGGCCCAGCTCTTCCTCAATCATTTCTCCATCAATATCACCAAGAAGGTCTCCATCACAGACCTCTATTCTATTCGCTAGTTCGAGGATGAATCCATAGCTGATTTCGTCACTCGGTGGAGGGGCCTTATCAATCAACTTTCATTTTCCTTACCCCAGCCTGAGCTTATTGAACTTTTCTCTCAAGCCTGTGCTAGACATATTTCTTCTACCTTGAGGGTTCAGACCTTCCGCACTTTTGACGAAGCCTTCACGATGGCTCGTAAACTTGAGTTACGTGCCATCGAGGAGAATAAAGTCAAGTTGCGGAGTAAGAATCCCAATTCCAAAACCAATGACCCCTCTTCTAAGCCTTCCTCATCCAATCCTAAATCTAAAGCTTCAGAAAACGCTGTGGTTGTTAGATCTTCTTCCTCTTCACCTTCAACTAATCAACCTGAACCATCCACATCTATGAGTGCCACTCGCCAATTTCAGCAGAGATACATACAGCGACAGTTTACTCCACTTGGAGAATCATACGCGTCTGTGCTGGAAAAACTCATCAAATAAGGGGCCATCAATCTCCCTCAGATCCGACCACCACCACAATTTGATCCCTCACGTGCCATCCCTGCGTGGTATAGGGAAAATGACTTCTACCACTACCACCGTGTTAAAGGTCATGACACGGGCAACTGTAAAACCCTTAAAAACATAATCCAAGACATGTTGGAAAAGGGTGACCTCATCCTCGACAATCCTAATGCCCCTCCTAATCAGGGTATCGATATCTTCAAACAACCATTCCCTAATCATCCACCAACCCAAAACAACGTCCAGACCTTGACTGACAATACCCACGAACATAATATTCAAACAGTCAATACGGTCTCGCCCCTCATTTCTAACCAACCTCAAGAGGTGAATTCATCCATTAGTCCATCACATGTGGACGAACCTCTTTCTCCAGTTAGTTCTCCCTCAACTTCTCTCATTTTGGAGGACGCCTCGACCTTACCAGCACCGCCAATTTCACCATCTTCCTTCTTGCTGCCCATGGAGGACCCAACCTTTCCTACTCCTCGACCGCAAGTGGAGGGCACTATCATCCCTGCCCTTTACCCGCTTGAGGAGCTTCATTCGCCAATTTCTTCTCCACCCAGGGAAGAACCTATCTCTCCTTCATCTCCAGCCAAAGATGAACCTGTCACGACTTCACCATGCTTTGGGCCCAAGACTACTACACCTGTCTCACCTTCAGTCCCACAACCGTCGACGTCTTCTCAAGAGCCTAAACCTCATCCCGCATCTTCTTAGCCATTTTTCTGACTAGTGGAGAGACTCAAACTTCTCCCTTCTAGGAAAGTGGAACATCAGGGATTGTGGGATCATCTCATAGCTCTTCAACAAGCCCGTGCCCTCTCATCTCATGCTGCTAATCCTCCCATGGCAGAACCTCCTAAGACTATCAACAAAAATTAGATTTCCGCCTCTAGACCATCTACATCTCCATCAACCTCATCAAAACCAAAACCCTTATCTACTCCGCCTAAACCTGTCAAATCACTTGGCGTTCGCCCCGTCTCCAACCTCACTCATCCACAAGTGAAGGTGGACTTAAACCAGACTTCAACCAATAGTAGTCTTCAACCCAAATCATAAAAGACTGCCAAACCACAGAGGCAAACGCCTCCCCTTCCGTCACCATTGCCCTCCATTTTGGGCCCCCATCCTTCAACCCTAACCAGAGTCCTTCCCGCTTCAACCTCTAATCAAAATTGGTTGCCTCCATTGCTTCCTTTACCTACCGCTAGCCTACCCTCTCCCAAAAGGGCGGTACCTCTCATGAAAAGTGTACCATCTCTGCCTGTCATCGCACCATCAACCCAGAAGGTGGTACGAAAGCCTCCTCCAACTTCACCCAAGCAAAAGTCACCAACATCGCATACATCGATGAGCACGGACCCTTTAGTGGGATCATACTCTTTGATCTTGCAATGAATTTTATAAACTTCCAGCATAACTCTTCCACCCATCAAACCCTTCCAACCTCTCAGGTCTAAACCCTCCTGGTTCGACAACACGAAGATTTATTTATATCATCGTACACCAGGACACGACACCGAGACTTGCTATGCCCTCAAAGCTGTCATTCGCCGCTATCTAGAGAAAGACACTCTTCTCTTTAAGGACACTTTCGACCGACCCCTGACTCCTTCTCATAACCCTTCAACCTCTTCAAACCCATCTACATCTCATCAACTGGTTACAACCCCTTCATCACCTTCACCTCCCATCTTTGAAATCAATGCCATTCACATCACCACTAGGTCACAAAAGGACAAGGCGAAAGAAAAAGCCGCCATTCCTTGGACCTACCCTTTTGTCAATCCACCTCAACCACCTAAGCCAAAGATTTCTATCCTTGGCGCGCCTCAACCCTCTTCTTCTTCTTCTTCTAAACCAATCCACGACTCCATGTTGAAACAGCTTCACCAGACGCCTGTGAAGATGTCCCTCTACGATCTCATCCAAACCTCGCCCCAACATCATCAGGCCCTCATCCAAGCCCTACAGGCAGCAGAGGTCCAACCCGAGGACCCCCAACCACTTGCTGCCCTTGTCCACTCCTTAGCCCCTGTTGCCTCCATCACATTCAGTGATTTTGAGATTCCTACATCCAACACAAAAGATCAGGATGCCGCCCTCTTCATCACTGCCTATATCAATTAGACATGCATTAAACGCGTTATGATCGATGGAGGCGCTAGCATCAACATCATCTCCACCCATGCCTTTGATCAGTTGGCTCTTCCCAAGAATTGTGTCTCCAAAACTAACGCGATCTTGCACTCTTTTAATGACACTACTGCCACGACCATTGGCACAGTCATCCTTCATATTCACATTGGTCCACACACAGTCCCAGAGCTCTTCTACATCATCGAAGGAGAGTTTAAATACAACATCTTGCTGGGCTGACCTTGGATCCGCGCCATGGCCTGTGTCCCCTCCACCCTGCACCGTTGTGTGAAATTTGAGCATGACGGACAAGTCCACACCATTCCCACTGACCCTTCGCCCTTCAAAACTTGCAACACCACCTACCATCCAAATGATGTCCTCATCCCTATCAAGCCGTCAATCCCGGCACTGCCTCCATCTACGGAAGCTTCGACCAGTTCACAATAGGCGGTTGCCCTTACACCTCCCCTTCAAGCGACAACTACAGACCCCATGGAAGACATCTTCCAAAGACTTTCATTGGGAGAGTATCGCTTGCTGGCTTTAGACATGTTCCAAACTCCACAAGAGTATGGACACCTTCATTATAGCCCCAGCTATGACCATCGGATCGGGATGATCATACCTTATGGTCCCCCTCACCTTCGCACTAACCTCGTCTATGGGGGGCTTAATCAAGCTCCTACTGATGGTAATCCTCTTTCTTCACCCCAACCTTTCACATCAGACTTTTCATTTCTTAGCAACCCCGCTTTTGCACACACTTACCTTTACAGGTGTGCATGGAAGGGTTTTGGTTTTGGACGCTATGAGCAGGGCTCCCATCAGCCTATCCAACCGCTCAACGATGACGACGCCAAGAAACGATATGGTCTGGGATATCACGACCCCACTCAAGACCTTGTAGACCTTTGTCCTGAACCAATCATTGACCAATCTCCTCCACACTCGCCTGTTTCGCCCCCTTCACCTACGGAGTCAGTGGTTTCCATTCCTCCTAGTTTTTTTTTTCCATAAACATCATCCGCCTGGACCCCTTGACTTATCAGCTCAATGGGGTGTCCAATTCTCTCCCTCTCATTTTTCCCAGCATGATCAAAGATGAGTCGGCAACCATTCACACTATTCACTGCGTTGATGATGATGCCATTCTTTCTTACATGGGCGCTGACGATTCTTTCATCCAGTGCTCCCTCCCTTCTGAGACCCAGGTTATGTTAAATGAATCAACCATTGACATCAACCTTCCTTCTTCTGATGTTCCTTATGTCTTAAAGATTGGACAATCTTTAGACGCTCAGGAGCAGCTTGACTATACCCATTTCCTCTCTGACCATAGCAAGGCCTTTGCCTAGACTTACAGTGATATGTCTGGCATCGACCCCACCATCGTTACCCATAACATTATCACCAATCTAGAGGCTAAGCCTATCAGGCAAAAGCTTCAAAAGATACATCCTCGCGTTGCCCTCCTTGTCAAAGAGGAGCTTCAGCGCCTCCTTTCTGTCTCCTTCATCCAGCCCATTGATTATCCACAGTGGGTCTCTAACATCATCCCAGTCACCAAGGCAACTGGGGGGATTCGGATCTGCACAAACTATCATGATCTTAACCTAGCCTGTCCTAAAGATGACTTTCTTCTTCCTAACATTGACCAGCTTGTTGATCTTACGGCCGGCCATGAGATGCTATCTCTTATGGATGGATTTTCAGGATATAATCAAATCTTGATTGCTCCAGAAGATCAGCACAAGACCACTTTCATTACCCCATGGGGGACTTTCTGCTATCGAGTCATGCCTTTTGGCTTGAAAAATGCAGGCGTCACTTATCAGCGTGCCATGACCTACATTTTCCATGATCTCCTTCACAAAATCATGGAGGACTATGTGGATGACCTACTCGGCAAGTCCAAACTTCGCCGTGACCATCTGACCATTCTCAAAATCATCTTTTCTCATCTTCTTCAGTACAATGTTCATCTTAACCCCAAGAAATGTGTCTTTGGGGTCCTCTCTGGCAAGCTTCTCGGCTTCATCTTTTCCTTCCGTGGCATCGAGATAGATCTCGCCAAGATTCACACTATCCTCAAAATGCCTCCCCCGACCAATCTCAAGCAGCTTCATAGTTTGCAAGGCAAGCTCCAGTCCATTCGTTGTTTCATCTCGCAGCTTTCTGACCGCTGCCAACCTTTTCATCATCTCCTTAAGAAGAACGTCATTTTTACATGGGATAAGGACTGTCAAGAGGCTTTTGAAGCCCTAAAACGCTATCTAGTCTCTCCACCAGTTCTCATTCCACCTAAAGATGACCAACCCTTCTACCTTTATATCTCAGCCACTCATCATTCGTTAGGTGCCATGATCGTGCACCGAGACGAGCATCACCGTGAGCAAGCAGTCTATTATATCAGCTGAACACTGGTCGACTATGAAACTCGGTATACCCATATCGAGAAACTCTATTTGGCGTTAGTCTTTGCTGCTACTAAGATTTGCCACTATCTTCTTAGTCACAAAACCTTTGTCATCACCCACACCGACCCTCTCAAGTATATGCACTCCAAGCCATATCAAAATCAACGTATGGCTCAGTGGCTCATGCTGCTTGCTGAGTTTGACCTCGAATTCATCTAGCAGAAATCTATCAAGGGGCAAACCATCGCTGATCAACTAGCAGATGCCCCTCTTCCTGACAATCAACCTTCGTAGTGTGAATTCCCTGATGAGTCTATCGCTGCGCTTTCCTTCGACGACACCACCTATCAGATGACTATGTTCTTTGACGGTTCTAAATGTCAACTAGGTGGGGGTGCTGGGGTCATTCTCATCCCACTCAAAGGGGAGCCCATACCTTTGTCTTTTAAACTTGACTTTGATTGTACCAATAATATGGCTAAATACGAGGCCTTAATTTTGGGACTTCAGACCACCCTCTCTCTCAGCATCAAGTCCATTAACATCTTCGGTGACTCGCAGCTCATCGTCAATCAGGTCAACGGTTCATACCTCTGTAAAAATGAAATTTTGCAAAGGTACAAAAATTGTGCTGACATTCTTCTTGCATCTTTCGACCATTTCCTCCTACAGACTGTTCCTCGATCCATGAATAAGTTTGCTGACACCATGGCTTCTCTCGCTTCACATATCCCATCTTCCTCATCTGCATCCAGACTTTTTGTCACAGTGCGTCGTGTGCCGTTGCCTTCATATATCTCTTCTCACATTCATCATGTCAACACTATAGACCCTAGCCCACGAGATGCTTGGTATAAGCAACTTGTAGACTTCTTATCTTTCTCTATCATTCCTCCCAACCTCTCTAGAAATGCATGATGAGCTTTTATCAAGCGTACTGCTCGCTATACCATGCTAGGGGGTCTTATCTATAAGCGAGGCTTTGACAGCCTCCTTCTTCGTTGTCTCACCTCCACTAAAGCATCTCAAGCCATTCAACAAGTCCACGACGGGATTTGTGGTGGACATTTCAGTGGGAATTCGGTTGCCAAGCGCATCCTTCGTTTGGGCTATTATTGGCCTACCCTTCATCAAGACTGTAGCGACTATGTTCGGCGTTGCATCAAGTGTCAGCAGCACTCTAACTTGATTCATCTTCCTAGTCACGCCTTACAAATCACTCAGGATTTCTAGCCTTTTTCTCAGTGGGGTTTAGATCTCATCGGTGAGATTAACCCTCATTCGTCTCTTTGTCATCAATCCATCATCACAACCACTGAATATTTCACCAAGTGGGTGGAAGCCATTCCTCTCGTCTCCACAAAAGCTGACAAGATCCTCGACTTCATCACCACCCATATCATCTATCGTTTCGGTGTCCCTCATAAAATCATCACCAATAACGGCAAGTCCTTTAAAAACAAGACTGTCCAAAAGCTATGCGACTCATTCGGCATCAAACTCAGTTTTTCTTCGCCTTACTACCCACAAGCAAATGGGCAGGCCGAGGCTTCCAACAAAATTCTCACCAAAATTCTCATGAAAGTGGTCAGTGATATAGGCAGGGATTGGCACATTCACATTCCCTTCGTTTTGTGGGCTTACCGCACTAGCATTCGAACCTCTACGGGTGCTACCCCTTTTTCTCTCATGTACGAAACAGAGGCTGTCTTACCTCTCGAAGTACAGATCCCGTCTCCCTACATTTCTCTACATGATATTCTTTCCAATGATGAATTTCGTCAAGATCGCTTAGCTCAACTTTAGTTACTTGACGAACGCCGTCTTGCTGCCCTTAATCATCTCCATGTTTATCAACATCGCATCAAGCGCGCCTATGACAAAAATCTGCGAGAACGAGATTTCAACATCGGAGACCTCTTCCTCAAAGAGAATCAACACGTGACCAATATGGAGCAAAGTAAACGAGGCAAGTTTGCTCCTAATTGGCTTGGACCTTTTATTATCACACACAAGTATGGATCAGGGACTTATCGTCTGTCTTCTCTTGATGGATGCCCAGAACCTGAGCCTCTTAATGCATTGCATCTGCGACCGTTCTATTGCTAGTCGAGTATTCGTCCACTTGACACTTAACTTGATCTCGTCCCTTGAGAAATCCTCGTCCTCTTAATCCTACTTCCCTTCAACCCTATTCCTCTTAATAATTCCTATAACCCTTTTATGATGTATGGATGCTTTGTCCTAATAAAAGGGAGCCGTTGACCTTCTATAATCTTGTCCACGACTCATATTTCTATAAAAACAAATCAAGATGTCACAATATCCATGGTCACTATATCAATATCAAAATCAAAAAGCAGACTGCTCCCTCGAAGGACAGCTGTACTATCATTGCTATAATTAATAGACTGCTCCCTCGAAGGACATCTATTCAAAAGCCTTTATATTAAACAAAGATCTAGACCACTCCCTCGAAGGATGGATATGACTAATCTAGCAATAAACAACACTATTTTAGAAGCTTCCCGCATTGATCAGCTTCACAACTGACCACCAAGCAAATGACATCTCCATGCAGGCTTCCCGCATTGATCAGTCTGTGCCCAAAAAAAAAAAAAACGAGTCATGGACTTGACTTATAGTTGTCTCAGGGTCTCCTATAAAAAGGGGCAAAGTTATCTCTGCTCTTAAAATGGGTTACCCTCTTTCCTCCTCCTATCACCTGCTCAAGGGACTTCGAGCTCACTTTAATGTCGAAGTGATTCGATTACCGCTCTAACATAACTATGGTCAACGACGTCACGCATGAATGGGGCTCTTGGTTCTCATAACCCCTATCTATGCTATCTTTTTGGTCCTTATCAATGAAAGAGCAATATGCTTTTCACTTCTTCTACACTTTGGTCACATTCACCTTCATCACTTGTCACTCAACTCACCTCAACTCTCTTTTCAGACCACTCCCATAGCCTATTCCCCCTAGTTTCTATGGACACCACTACACATGGAAACTATCGACCCGCCGCAATTTATGTTCAGCATAAACCAATACTTGCTGACGCATAAATAGACCTCAATTCATTTTTAGCATACATCCATCACGAATATGGAATATTGCTAGGGATGAAAGACCTCTCGACCAATGTTGCAGAATACACCATTTGGAAAAGGCTGTAACATCTCTTCTCCTCATCATTTCATCGTAACCGAGACCAATCTATCAACCATTTTGACCACCTGTCTACTACTCAGACCCTTTGTCTAAACTACATTGGTCTGAGGCCCTTCCACAAGGGCTATGTAGGCAGCACTCAGATGACACGACTGTCTTCTGGGGTTAGCTCGACCACCCTCATTTGTTCATCTCTCTGATGGACAAACCTTCTTTCCTTCTTTTTACCATAACCTTGCCCTTAACCACGACCAATGCTATCCATTTGTCCCTCCCTCCCTTCTAGGGAGAACTACATTGGCCTGAGGCCCTATCACCAGGACTATGTAGGCAGCACTCAGATGACATGACTGTCTTCTGGGGTTAGCTCGGCCACATCCTTTTGTCCATTCCTCCCCCTTGACCACCAACCATTGGAGATCATGCCTATCTCCTCTGACCTCGACCACTTCCAAGACACTATTGCCTTGGTTGTTTTTGCATGTATACTACCTCATGACTGGTTAGCAGAATTGTGCGCAGACCTTTTTGGACCCTCACAAGTATCGAATCGCAAACCGGTTGATCTGCACTACTTGTGACTTTTTCGTGATTCTAGGAGCACTTCCTGAGCTCGAGATACCTAGAACGCGATGACCCATTTGGAGCTTCAGCTTAGATTGAATAACCCAATCAGCAGACGACTAAATGTTGGGGCCCAATTATTTTAATTTTGGCACTCCTCGACCCTTGACCTGTGACACTTTGACCTAACCATCTCATGCAGTGGTATGCGCGCAATCACGCCTTTTTCAGCGTTTACCCTCACCCCTTTTTTCATCCACTCTTTGTCAAATCAGCACCTGATTCCCAGTTCCCTTCCCTCGACTCCTGCTTTGAGGGGGAATATCTTATCCATAATCGGGGTAATCCGCTACCTGTTTTTGTCTTGCAGTTCATTCGAACAACCAACAAGACAAAATCAACCTTATCCCTCACCTGGGGCAATCACTCCTATTTTTGTCTTGCAGTTCATCCAGAACAACCAACAAGACAAAAAGGGGCAAATGTAGACACCGAAATCATGTTGACTCCCCTGGTCATCCCCCGTCTTATTCTTCTTCGCCTATTTAACCCTTGTCGATCACTTTTTCCATTAGCCTTGACCCTGGCAGCATGTAAAAATGAGCACAAAGCTAAATCTAGACTCTATCCCCATTGTGCATCTACCGACGACGATCGTTACCTGGCCGATGTCGCCAACATTGGTCACTTATCGGCTGACATCGGCAATCCTGCCAACGTCGGTCACCTTACCGTTATCCATTATCAGTTATCATTCGGTTCCCAATCAATTTCCTGAATGGTTATCGAACCGTCTCTCGAACTGCCCCTTGCCTTCATCAGCGTCTGCCAACCATTCAAAAGGCTGATCAATCAATCAATCCCCGAACTCTGACATTCACAAACTCTGGCAATCAATCAGCTTTGGCGATCAACCAACTCCAGCATTCAACCAATCTGCATTCGCTTCGATCAACTTACAGCAACGCTTCAACAACTTCAATCATGGCTTTTATCATGTCTTCTGGCAAGTAAGTATTTACTCTGTTTGTTTTATTTCTTTCTGGTTATTATTTGTTTGTTATTTCTATCATCTCAGATCTTCAGATCGTAGACCTGAGCCCTGAGTCCCTTCTTTACATCTCTGCCCACTATCCCAGTCTATAACTCTGTCCAGACTCGACCAAAACCCCCAGACCCTGTCCAGACTCGACATTACCTTGATTAGACCTTGTTCAGACCTAGTCCAGACCCTATCTCGACCTTGACCAGACCCTATCCCAACTCTGTCAGACCTTCTGCAATTCATCCAGACTCTATCCAAAACTTGCCCCGACCGACGCTAGTCATTTCCCCGACCGACGCCGGCACTTTAACCGACGTCGGCACTTTCCCTAACCGACGCCGGCACTATAGAGACCGACATCAGCGACTGCACAGAGCAATTTTACTTCATTATCAGGTACGCATTTTATTTTCTGTCTTTTATTTCTGTCATTTCATCTTTCATTATATCTACTTTAGTCCAATATTCTGCTTTTTTTATCAGTGGGTTGATATCCTTCTAGGAAGTCTTCGTACTTCTGGGATCGGGCGTTTGCCTGATAGCCCACCATATCTTTGACTAATATTTTTTTGTGTTTTAGCCTTTTCTTTTTTGCAGGTGTCATTCCTCCATAGCCAAAGAGGAGAATCTTCCAACGTCTGATTTCGGTGCGCACGACTTTATCAGGTATCTTCTAGCCTTGACCATTTATTTTAGTTTCTTATTTCTTCTTTGAATGTAGAAAGCAATTTTGCATAGAAACACACATCTAGGTGGATTTTCGAGATTATAGGACAAAAATGGAAAAGAAACTAGCCTTGCTTCAGCTTAAAGCTTGAGGCTTCAAACTACACTTTCTTTCCCAACAGCTCTAGTTTTGCAAACTAGATAAAATAATGGAGGTGGAGGAAGATGGTAAGGCTATAATGAATAATGGGTAAGACATGAAACAAAGTTGCCAGAGTCTGTAATGGATAAGGGTTATAATGATGATGGGTTATATAGGTGATGTTTCAATCTGAAACTTGAGGTTCTAAATTACACAAAATTATGTATATCTCCAGTGGAGTTGCCAAAAATTGTTGGTTGAATATTTTGTCGATCAGCGTACTGATAAACAAAATAGGTCTGATCAGCCAAAGTAGAAAGATTAGTCATCCAAATGTGTAGGTTTACCACATCAAAAGGGGACTGATCTCTCTTCTCATCAAGGTGAGGTTCCCTATAGATAGGCTATATATATATATATATATATATATATATATATATATATATATATATATATATATATATATAAATAGAAAATAATACTCAAGGGTAGGACAAACCATCCATCTCTCTTTATTCAGAGATGATGTGTGTGGATCAAAGGAGAAACTCAAGGAAAATGATAGAAAGCACTCCTCTTTTTTTAGAAGTACTATTCATCAAGCCACAAGAGTACTCCTAGTAGTAACAACAAAATGTAACAAAGGATGTAGTAACCAACAAATCGAGATGCAACACAAAGTCTCCACCTAAATTGCTCAAGAGTAAGATACAAAGGACAATGAGGGCACAAAGTCATCCCAAAGTCCTTTACATAGAAATGAAAAGAAAACACACTAAAGGCAATTATGGGGGCACAAAGTCTCTCCACACTTGACTCTTCAGGACACCTTCCTAAATGTTGTCACTAATTTTGCTTGTTGAATTAAAGGAACAAAAAATATATTGAAGAAAAAGACATAAGAATAGTTTCCTCAACAACAAAGATATTACAGCACAAAGTCTAAAAAGTCACTTGCTTTCTTATTCCAGTAACAAAATATGATCAGCAATCTGAGCTCAAAGTCTAAGTAATGCCTTACAATTTGGACAGAGTTTCATTCTAATTGTCAAAAAAGAGGCATGTTTTACAATAGAAGAGAGTTCCTTATATATATGTTTCAAGAAGGACTCAAGAACAGTAATACATCATGTTGCATTGGAATCTGTTAAGAAGATAGGCTAGAACTTAGGGGCATTTTACCCATTTGATTTTATCAATGCAGGGAAACAAGTCGCGCTTATTGAAAGTTTGCAACTTTCAATGTCCACCTAGCGATCTGATCTTATCTTCATTGTTCCTTCTTTTTTGGTTAATTGAATCGTGTCCTGGATTCAATTTGTTGTTCTGTTCCTTCCTTACTTTCTACTGGTCTTGGCCTTGAAGTCTTTGAATGCATTCTGGTCTGTAGGTTCAAAGGATCAATAGTTATTTTGTTGTCTTGAATTTTGACGTTCACACGCCCATCACTATGTTTTTAATAGCTAATTCACTGTGTTGAATTTGACGTCTTCGAGTGCATCACCCCTTGGTCTTCTTTTAGCTTTTTGCTTGGCACTTTTCTAGATTGGACTTGTCCTTTTGGGCCACGGCTTTGAAACTCTTGTTGAACCACTTCGTTGAACCAATCGGTTGAACCAAGCTTTGAACCAAAATGGTTCAAGCCGATGGTTCAAGCCAATGGTTCAATTGAATGAACCAAGTTGATGAACTAAGCATTGAACCAAATGTTGAATTTGCCTTTGAATCATGTGTTTGAACCAATCGTTAAACCAAGTTTTGGTTTAACGGTTCAAACCAAGCCTTGAATCGATTGACGAATTGTTTATTTAAACCAAAGGATGAATCAAAGCATTGAAATGCTTGACTGAACCTGCCTTTCAACCATTTGACGTTGAACCAAAGGACAAACCAAATGTTGAACCTGCTACTGATGCTTACTGATGGAGATTTTTGTTTGAACCAAGGTGATGAACCAATTCTAAAAATGACCAATTGTTAGAAACTGATTCTTTTGATTGAACCCACCTATAGAGTCCATAGATTTAAGCCTAAAAAATGAGGAATTTGAATGTCCAAGACAAATTTTGAAAAGGGAAGAGATAATTTTGGTCTGTCAGACCAAAATAGTTCAAATGTTGTCCTAAAAATGAGTAATATTTTTGGGGGTTAACATCATCAACAAACAATACATCAATAAGTTCAATTTTTTTGGTCAAGGAGAGGCCTTTGACCAGGGGGCCAACCATAGAACTTCTCAGAAGATAGTGCAAGGCCTCAATAATAATGACAAACAAAGAAGGTGAAAAAGGGCACCCTTGTCTAATAGATCTTTAAAGCTCAAAAGACTGGGTAAGTTCACCATTCACTTCAATAACAATAGAAGCATCTCTAAAAATAATATTTACCGTTCTACAACATTTATCCTTAAACCCAAAAGCTTTCAACATCAACTCAATAAAAGGCCATTCAATCCTATCATATGCTTCTTTAAAATCAAGCAAGATCATTTCCACATTCTGATTAGAATCTAGAGCCCACTGCATACCTTCCCAACTTGAGATAAGATTATCTATACCATATCTACCTTCAACAAACCTTGTCTAAGTCTCAAAAATAATAAAGGGAAGAAAAGAAGAGAGCCTCCTAGCTAAAAATTTTATCAAAAATATAATATGAGAAATTAAGGAGGGTGATGGGTCTCCAATTTCTTACTTGGGTGTGATCTCCATCCTTAGGGATGAGCTTAATAACCCCTTTATTAATATCAGACCCTAAAGATCCTAACTTAAGGGATTTATTATACACAGAGAGACAATCTTAGGCAATCCACTCTTTATTTTCCTTGTAAAATTCAATAAGAAACCCATCAACCCTAGGATCCTTATCATCCTTAAGAGAATCAATAGTAGACTTAACCTCATCTATGAAGATTTCACTATAAAAAAAGTATCAAGCTCTTAAGATACTTTTTTTGTGGATAAACTTGGCACATAGATCTATGCTTTTAACACCATCAGGCTCTGCACCACCAAAGAGGAAAAAAATAGATTAGAAATGGAAAACAATTGTTTTCATCTCCTTAGGGTCACTAGATAGGGAACCACCATGGTTAACAATAGTAATCTTTTTCTTAGAGCTATTGGACTTGAGGAACTTAACAAAAAACTTAGATCCTTTGTCACCAAGTTTAAGCCAATTCAACCTTGAATGAATCTGAGCTCCCCTAGAGATGAAGGCTTGATGCTACCTAAGTTGATATTTACTCAATGAAAGACAATCTAGAAGATTGTCATTACAAGGGTCATTTTGAATAGCAAGATCTGCAATAATCAATTTTTCTTAGGAATCAAGATCCTCTTTTATTCTCTTATTGGCTTTAAACTAGCCAAAACTTATTGGAAAGGTCCATGCAAGAGTTTCACCCATCAGTAAATGATAAGGAATTTGAATTCGATTTGCCAATATTCTGGAAAGCATAAAAGACATCTCTAAAATCACCATCCTTTAAATGAGAAAAAATAATTTATGAAATTCCTTCAAATTTGAGTCCTTATCAATCCCAACATTATTCACAAACACCTCAATCTCAATTGGATGATGGTTAGAAATGGTAAAAGGAAGAACCTTGACAAGGTTAGAGTTAGCGTCTTTCTATACAAAAAAAATCCTTATTCAAGTAGAATTTGTCAAGTCTATAATATACCCTCCTATTATTGTATTGGTTATTACACTAGGCAAACCAAATACCTTTACTTTGCCTTTTAGAAAATTTTAAGGGATCAAAAAAAATTATGCATCTTTTTAAGTTTAGACCCAAAAAAAAGCTCATTTCCCTTCCAAAGCAATAGATCACCACCTTGCTTGTCTTCTTTTTCTTCAACCATGTTAAAATCTCCCCAAAAAATCAAAGGGTAAATTTTTAGGTTCGAGGCTAGCTAATTCCAAAGATATGATATATCTCTATAGTCATTTGGGGTTTAGATATTACATAGTCCAAAAGACTGACCATCTTTTTCCATGATAATCCAAACAACTCTTTGACACAAAGATGAACCATGATCTAACACAAATTCATCCTATTTTGGATGCACAAGGATGGAATCACCCCTTAAATTTAGGATGATTAGTGTAAAAATGGGGGGCCCTTGGCCAAATGAAATTCATTACATAGTCAAGCTTAAACCCCACAACTTTAATTTATTAGAGGAAATGAAAATCAAGATCCCCTCTCGACTGTCTAAATTTTTTGACAATGGGTTTTCAGTTAGGGTACTCAAGACCCCTCACATTCCAATTGATACCCTTCATAAAAAATAAAAGATGGGGGGAACTACTTATGCAAAATTGAGGGCTTACCCCCCATCCCCCCCCTCTAATTCTAATAAAGCCTCTTAAAGGATGGAGGGACTTTGTTCTCCTTAGCCTTAAGATTTGAATCATCTTTAAAAATATGGAGACCAATTTTAGGCTTGATACTTGCATCCCCAGCCACTAGGGTAGGGAACTGATCAATGTTTGGGCCCGTTTCAAGTTTTTTAGAACCTCTTTTAATTTTACCTAGAGGAATGATGTTCATATCAATATTGACCAAGGGAGAAAGATCCTTATGATTACCAAGGACCACAATCTCATAGGATACTCCCTCATTGACCTTTATCATCCCTAATCACTCCCTCATTAACCCTCATATTCAGTTATCATCCATATTCACCCCCTCATTGGTTCTCATTGTCCCTCATTATCCCCAATCACTCCTTCATTAGCTATCATCATCCTTCGTTATCACTCCCTCATCATCCCTAATCATCCTTCATTCTCATTGATCATCCCTAAACACTCCCCCATCAACCCTCATCATACCTAATCATGCCTAATCACTCTCTCATCATCCCTCATAATCCATAGTCACACTCTCATCATC
Organism: Torreya grandis; assembly: GCA_037957365.1. NCBI lineage: Eukaryota > Viridiplantae > Streptophyta > Pinopsida > Cupressales > Taxaceae > Torreya > Torreya grandis. The sequence continues at coordinate 1,898,920 of JARHVA010000061.1, forward strand.
CCTAATAACTTCTTCATTAACTATCATCATTTCTTATCAATCCTAATCAGTCCTTCAACATCTTTCTTGTCCCTTATCATCCCTAATCACTCCCTCATCAACCCTCATCATTATTAATCATCCCTAATCACCCCTCATCATATGTCCTTATCCCTCATTGGCCCTCATCATACCTAATCACTCCATCATCCATAGTCATTCCATAATCTAGTAGAGTGTGTTCCAATCTAGTAATTAGTAAAAATTTGTTTCAGAATAAACAATATCTTTTTTAGATGAATCTTGAATGGTGTTTTGATTCTTTTTACTCTAATTGGAGTGTACTAGGGTGATTATTCTCATTCATGTCTAATAGATTAGGTAGGTTCAATATGGATTACTCTAGGGAGATTATTTAATGATTTACATGGTAGAAATAAGATAATATACTCTTTGCACTTGCATGGTATAAATTCATTTTGAGCGATGAGGGATGATGACAAATGATGATAGATCAAAAATTACCTCTTTTTGCTTGCTTTGTATGAGGTGAAATCCTTCTTCTAGATACAATTATTTCCAAATCATTAAGTGAAAGGGCCAGAGCATTTTGGATCTTCTCGTGTTTATGAGTTATTCTCAAATAATGATGTGGGTCATGAGTATAGATTATTAGAATTTGTTCCACTGACTTTGTTATGGCATGTTTTCTCCTTGCATTGAAATCTTTGCACTTGTGAAGGAATTATGATAGGAAAGTGGAGAGGGGGTTAAGAATAACTACTAATGCTTGCATCATTCCTCTATGGTGTGGTATCCATAATGTATGTTTAGTGTTTTTCATTGAGGTTTAGTGTTTGCAATTTAGGTTTCTTTTTTAGGGTTTTGGGTTAAGGGTTAAGGGTTCAAAGTTTATAGTTCAATATGTTGGTATTGATTGTTTGGGTTCTGTTGACAGTGTAAAATTGTGTTAGGTCTTAGCCAATCAACAATGGGAAGTTTCAAGCTATGGGACGATGTAGCTTGAAACAACCTCCAGGTTTTAAAGAAGCTAGTCTCTTCTATTTTATGGGGTGTTGGGGAAAAGAGATAGGAGACTAAATAGAAATGCAAAATGTAGGAATTGAAACCTAACTATGGCGATGCGCCTGAGAGGTGTTGGGGAAAAGAGATAGGAGACTAAATAGAAATGCAAAATGTAGGAATTGAAACCTAACTATGGCGATGCACCTGAGAGTAATCCTAATCCTAACCTAAGCATAGAGAAACTATTATGTGATTCAATTACATTTAAGAGCAGACAGGTGTATGATCAATGTAAATGATTGGAATAAAAAAAATAGAGGCTCACAAGAGGGGAGTCTTTTGCTAAGATACAAGAATTGGTAACACCGACATAGTGTTCAATCTTCTTATAGATTCCTCCAATCACATAAGAGGCACAAAAGTCATGCACAGTTATGTAGAACTTTAGACTCCAGAAAATGAGATAAAAGCAAATAACATTTCCAATCACAACACTAGAAAATCTACAGAATAGACTAAATTGCAAATGACACAAATAACATCAACCAAGTCATGGAGCTTAAATTTCCTTAATTCATTTAGCCACATAAAGGACACAAAAACATGCATGATTACATCAACTTTACAACTTCAAGAAATCAAGATAAGAGCAATTGATATTACTGGTCAAAATCAAAAAAGTCTAAACTATGAGAAATTCCCCCCCTTCTCATTTTACAATGATGCTTATATATCCTTGAACCTCTCCTTTGATCATCCCCTTTCCCACAGAAATTCCTCTATCTTCTGTGCACAGGGGACAATGAACAGTGCATTCAATGCTTTGGATGCATCTTGGTCTTTATTAAGGACTGCCCTGACCATGGCATGGCAATCCTTGTCTAATACCTCTCTTTGCACTTGAATTTCTTCATTCCATCCTTGTTTAGCCACTCAAACATCTACCCTACTTCCGTTGTTAGGTAACAATCAGATGGTGGCTTCAATGTTTACAAACCCCAAAAATCTACTCAGCGCACTATTCTATCTACCAGGAATAACTTTCACTGAATTTCCCTCCATTTCACTATAGCAAATAGATAGACACGAGGACACTTAGTTGATTTATGAAATTTCTCTTCTTTTGATATAGGAGGCACTAGAAGGTGACACTTGGTCACTTGCACTTTCTTTATATTTCATTAAGGAACACTCCACCTTTGACACCTATCGCAGCCTGCTTCCTCGATACTTTGTAGCTTTATTTAAACAAAAATCAGTGCACCCTTTGCCTTGGCAACCCTTAAGAAAGGATGGATGCACGTGGTAGTCTTCATTTGTTAACACTCAACGCTTCCTTGGCAAGCATAAGCTCTGGGACCCACCACAATCTTCCTTCAGTAATTAGGTTCGAAGGTGGTCTCTTAGAGGTTGACACATGGTGACCTCTGCTGCTCCTAGGAAGATATGTGGCATCTATCACTTTTCCTTCTGGGGGTATATAGTGCCTTCCACTTTCTTTAGGGATGGGGTAGAGAGGGACCCAAAATGTGACACTTGGCAGCTTTCACTACACTTTGACACTTAAGCAAAAAATGAAAAAATGCCTTTATACTCTGAATGAAAGCATTGGACCAAAAACCCCTGGGTGCCAACATGTGGTGGCTTTTGCTTCTTCTTTAAAAGGTAATTTATGGCCTCTGCAAATGCCATATGGCACTTTCTACTCACTAGGTTGCTTGGTTCGTTGAAAGTCCTTACCAAAAGGTGGAATGAAACACGGGTGCCTTTATGAGACTCAGATGCTGACATGTGGTACATTTCACTTAGATGTTATTAGGTACGTGGCACATTCTGTGGCCTTCCCAAAAGTTACAAAAGGGCATTCAGGGAATGCCAGTTGTCCATCTTTATCTCCCAAAAATTGACACGTGGTGACTTTCACTTGATTTCAATACTTAAGCCAAAATTGAGGTGAAAAGAATAAAAGAGGTAAATAGGGACCTTGCTCTGAGGATGACACTTGGTAGCTTCTGCTGCACTTTGACACTTAGGCAAAATTAACCCGTCCTCTACTTCAAAACTCTGCAACTTCATCCAAAATGCGCAATAACCAAAATTGCAGTGCTCAGACCAAAAAAATAAATTAAATATGACATAGAGTAAGAAATTACTCTACAATTATTGGTGACCACCAGGACTTTTGAGCTTGCTCAAAAAGAATCCAACTCCCGCTCGATCAAAATTTCAAAATTTTATAGCTTGAAAAGAGTTGTCTAGGAGATAGACCACTCATGGTCAGATAATCCTTGCTTGCTCTGTAACTCATCAAAAGCCAGGTCCAAGCTAATGATATCTTTGTGTGAGAAGGTTTGTAGGACTTGGGCAGTGGCTTTCATCTTGGATTCTAGCCAAAAAATGAGAATCAAAACAGTCTTGACCTCTAGTGCTGAGGAATCATCCTGCAAGCTCTAGAAAACTATTTGATCCCTTTGTTTTTCCAGTAACAACGGTTGAAGTTGATCAGCCGTCAGGACTATCTTTGCATCTAGAAATGGGGAAGGCAAGCCTAGTTACACCAAATCTTGAATGTGTTGTCTCGTCTGACTGATGCCTTCTTTCACGACATCGAGACAACTTCTACAATTATTGGTTGTGGCATTGAGACTGAGTTATTCATTAATCCACTTTGTAGTAGCCATTCTATCAAGGATCCCCATAGCTTCCAGTACCGCATCCCTTGAGCTATAGAGCTTATCTAGTAATGAATGAGAGTCAGTGACTCTCTGAGAGATCATGGCCAGAATGCTTTGTATTGGAGTCTCTACTCTTTTGCACAGCTACTGTGCATTGTGTAAAAAGGTGAAGAGTGGCTTGAGCTGGATAACCTCAAAAGAGATCCTTACCCATGCCGACTCATAGAGTCCCTTCACCAATTGCGTGACTCTAACACCTCTTGGCCTATTGGCCAGTTCAATTTCTAGTTGTGCCATTCTCTACTGCTCTGCCTAAAACTAAGCTTGAAAAGTCATAGCCTTATTTTGTTCATCTAGTAGCCCTTGCTGTGATTGGGTGACCTACAGTTGGAGTCCTTCAACTCTTCCCTGTAATGCTACATTTTTTTGCCTTAGAGCTATAGCTACATCTTTTGCGAGAAGCAGCTCAACCTTTAAAGAATCATTTTGGGCCTGAATTGCTCATTGAGTCTGGAGGGAAACAATATCTTGCAACTATTTCCACATACTAGCTATTTTATTATCCTTTTGATTTATTTGCTTGGCTAAACTATTATAGTTTGCCTTCTCTTGGGCCAAATCAACCTCCATCTTTGACAATCTCCTTGATTTCTTTAAGTAATCTTTTGTGACTATAGAAGTGGATTCAGTTAGTAGCTCGACTCTATCTTGAGGCCTAAATAAGGACATGTCTATGGCCACTGCATTCATGGTGTAGTCCTCTAGCTGTATTTGCTCACTCAGCCTAGTAGCGTCGGGTGACAAATGGGTCACCATTAGCTACTATTGAATGGGGTCAAATTGTGAACTTAAATGTGGGACAGCCAACACTTTATTTTCTTTACTCCTCTTCTTTTCTAATCAGGCTTCTCTTGCCTTCTTAACAGCATCAACTTGCATCTAGAAGGTGGAAGGGGACACAATGTGTCCCCCTATGAAGGGAAATCCTTATGACAGGCTGTATTAGAGAGCCATTGGTTGTGTAGGCGTGAGTTGCAGGGGCATCTTCCTAGGAATGGAAGGGGGAAAATGGGGTAATGTGAGGGCCAGAGGCACTAATGAGGGGGTGGCATGGGAAATTGGGATGGCAGTAGTGGCGAGAGGTGTCACTTGACTGGGTGGAAGTGTTATGCCGACAGGGTGGGGAATAGGTTGAGAGGGAGGAGGGGGAGTAATACTTACCTACAGAGGAGTTGTTATGGTTTGTGTTGAAGGTTCTTCCTCTTCTGGGTCCAGTTGAAACTACACCCTTCTTCTTTTTTTGGGTGTCTCTGTCTTCGACTACGCTTGTCTCCAATCTGCTTCTGTTGTTGCTACTGGTGCTTGTAGGAAACTAGGGACTTCAATTACTCCCACCTGTGGAGTGGCCTATGGTGGCAAGGATGGCACACTTCTTTGTTGTTTTGTGGCAACTACAACTTACTCTAGAGCCTGTGATGGTTGGCTTGGTCCTGCTTCTGCCATTTGCTCTTCTCCAAGTGTCAGCACTAGGCTTGTTTTTGGGCTAGAAATAGGGGATGGATTCCATTCATCCCAAAGTTCTTCCCACCTTTCATCTGAGTCCATGCCTCTAAAGGTGTGGTTGGTTTGGGAGATTTCTTGCCTATATCTCCAATAGGCTTCAATTTTATTTGCATCCCAGCGTTTGTTTCTCAGCATCCTTCTCAAACCAGAGGTCATCCTAGCCCTAGGATCATACTCCCTCTATTTATCATAGAAGGTCTCCCATGGCCTATTCGGTGGGAGAGGCAGGTCAGTCAACTCAACATAGAAACTAGGGGTGTCTTTTATAGGATTTTTCTTGGTTTCCCAATAGGGGCAGCTTTCATGCATGATCTTGGCTCCAATTCTATTTGCCCTCACTACGTCGGCTATGTAATCTACTGGGTCATAAACCCACTTGTCCTCGATCAATAGGAAGCCCAGGGAGGTCAGCTTCTTTAACAACACGGTCTCAGCTTCTTTGGTCTCTAGGCTTATATTTCCTACCATCCATGGGAGATTATACATTCTCCTCTTCTTCTTTCTATAACCGTATTCATTGTCCACCATAGACACTTGCCTAACAATTTCCAAGAATGCTAACTGAGGAGTCAAAACTTTGGGTAGCAATATCGACTCCCCACAAAATCCATGGACCCTTAAGGTCATGTGATGGGCCCCAAAATAGTAATCACATGGGATGGGACAACTAACCAGGAGGTTAGTGACACTTGGGAATAACCTTTTTATAATAGGCTTGGGGCTAAGGCAATGGAGGACAAGGGTGACGAATAATTCCTAGAAGTCATATGTATCACTGGTTTTTTTGATAAAATATGTGTCCATGTGGACACAGGGATGGTTCTTTGGGGGTCAAAAGCTGGGTCATATAGGTTTAGATTGTTAAATTGGGAGAAAAGGTCAGGGTTATAATGTAGAATGAGAAGGAATAGAAAAGAAGAATACCTAAATATTCTTTGTGCTTTGAATTGGGTCAACTGCTCGACCATTGAGAAGGTAAGGTGCTCAGAGAAGTCAAGACAATATTCCTGCATCTTGTCAACTATTTTTAGCCTGAAGAGAATGGCCATTTGCTCTACATATACCACTATGTCATCCTTCATGCCAAAGATGAGGTCCATCATCGACAGTGCATCTTGGTTGGCAGGTGCAAACTGAGTTCTTAAAGTGAGGAGTGTGGGTACCGTTGAGTCTCCATCAGCTATCTGCAGCGCAGACCTCAAGAACCTGGCTTGAGTGTTGACGTTTGCCCACATCCTCTACACCCTTTCAATAGTAGGGAAGGTGGTGGTGTCATCATATCACAGGACAAGCATGTTCTTGATTGCTTGAGGGGTGATTTTCAGCATGAATGGGCCTTGTTAGATGGAGCAAGATTGTGGGTTGAGCAAGCCTGCACATAATTTGACTATATCTAGGCATGGGTGCATCATCGAGACCATGAACTACATCAGTTGTGAGGTCCATATCCTCATCTCAAACATCTCATATTGCCTTGCCTAGGCTCTTTGTAGGCACCTCTAGTGTGCCCCTTCTTTGAGGTTCTTGGCACTGGCTCTTTATAGAATTGGGTCCACGATTCTGTCTGCATAGTCTCTGACTTTGGATGGGTCGCTGGTTTGGCCAACTCCCAGGGCTTTGTTTCTTAGGTAACTTCTTGGTGGCTACGCAGGAGCTATAGCATATGATTTTCTTGCTAGTAATCTGTCAAGATATCTCGGTGCCCTTATTCCTTGTTGGGATGATGATGCTCCTGCCATCTCTATGTTTCTTGTATGATGCTCTAGTATGAACTTTGTGAAAAATAAAAACATGCTTGTTGAAACAATTTCACTAGGCACTAACAATTGCAATGAGTAAGATATTTTCACAAGAATGCTTGAGATTTGTAAACTTTAAAATTTGCAAATAACATTAATTTCAAGCAACCATTAGCAAATCCTACTCAATCTCTAGGAAATAGTGAGGCGAACATGTTATGCAGCACAAGGTACCTTGGAAATCTTGAAAGATTTGGGCAAGCATTTATTGTGGCAAGATTTAAAGAATTCCTAAGACACTGACTCTGCATTTAAAACACTTATTTAAAAGAAAGTGGGAAAGCAATAACTGAAAACAAAGCAATGCAAAAATGGAAACCTACCTAACTACATAAATTGAATATTCTTACTTCCCTCCTGGATCAAAAATGAACATTTCTATGTTCTCTTTATGACAAGTCACCTTACGCTGCCATACCAGTGATTGTAATGGGTATACTCTTGATGGGATGTCCTCTACACTGGCCACACGAATTTGCCTACACTTGAATGGGTCTGAGAAAAATGTGTATTCGATACCCACGAACTCTTCTTGTCTTTGAATGCCCGTTGAATGCTAGTTCTTCATGTTGTCAGGTGTCATCAAGAAATCATTGGCTATTAGTTCTTCACTTTGTGCCTTTTGATACCCATTCTCTTTTGGCTCATCTTCTATAGGCTCTAGATTTATTGTATCATCATGCTCTGAGATGACTGTGTCCTCTTGAAAGGATGAATCTAAGAGCCGGCATGCTTTCTACACACTCAGATGAGTGTCACCATCGTCTTCTCCATATCTTGCCAATTTATAGCCTTTCTAAAGGATGGTGTCATCTGTTTCAATAGCTTGATTAAGGAAGTGTCCATGCTCCTCCATATCTTCTTGCAAGATGAGGAAAAATTCAAAAATGATCTCTTCCTCATCTGAAGTGAAGGAAAAAGCTTGCATCTCATCCTCTTGCCCATCAAAAGGGGAATCTATGGGGATTTTCTTCTCATCTGTACTTATGGAATTCTCTTGACTAGCCATGAATTGAGCATATTCCTCTGCGTACTCAACTGCTTCCTTCAAATTATACTCTTCTTGGAAAGGGGGTGAAGAAGGCTCTAATGAAAAACAAGAAGATTTTTGAGCAAGGGAGGAAGGGATTTGAGGGGAAAGTGAGAGTTTGGGGACATCTTCCCTTGCTGCTGTCATAGACTCTACATTATTGGGGAAATGATCTTGACAAGTCTGACCTTGTTCTTGAATAGGGGTGACATATGTTTGATATGGGATTTACGGTGGTGGATATGAAGTTTAGCAGATTTGGTAATGCTGTTTCTCATGAACACTTAGCCTCTCTTCTAGAAATACAATCAATCCACACACATCTAGCATTTCATAGGTAAGCTCTTGACAATTTTCCCTTTCAATGGGATCCCACTCACTTTTGATTAAGTCTACTACTTCCCTCACTTGATATATAACATGAAAAGGAATTTCTTGGCCATATTCCTTTTTGCTGTTGAGCTGTAACACATAATTATTGAATCCCAACAATTATTTTTTGAAAGTGAAAGTGAGGTTAGGTTGAGCATAAAACCAGTATAGCTCATGATCATGTGCCTCCTTGTTACTTGACATGGTTCCAGTAGAAGCCTGTTCTTGATTAAACATATTTAAAGGATAAGAAGACTTATAGCTATGAGTAACAGAGTTATATATACCAAAAGGTGACTTCTTGATGCTATCACTTGATCAACTGATGACTTAGAATCATTGTTGGTGTCGATAAAACCTCCAGAGGATGATTGGCTAAAGAATACACCAAGAATTCTCTAACTTCCTTGAAAGATGTGTCCCATTGAGCATGCCAATAATTGTTGACAGCATAAAATTGTGCTAGGTCTTAGCCAATCAACAATGGGAAGTTTCAAGCTATGGGACAATGCAGCTTGAAACAACCTCCAGGTTTTAAAGAAGCTAGTCTCTTATATTTTATGGGGTGTTGGGGAAAAGAGATAGGAGACTAAATAGAAATGCAAAATGCAGGAATTGAAACCTAACTATGGCGATGCGCCTGAGAGTAATCCTAATCCTAACCTGAGCACAGAGAAACTATTATATGATTCAATTACATTTAAGAGCAGACAGGTGCATGATCAATGTAAATGATTGGAATAATAGAAATAGAGGCTCACAACAAGGGAGTCTTTTGTTGAGATACAGGAATTGTTAACACCAGCATAGTGTTCAATCTTCTTATAGATTCCTCCAATCACATAAGAGGCACAAAAGTCACGCACAATTATGTAGAACTTTAGACTCTAGAAAATGAGACAAAGCAAATAGCATTTCCAATCACAACACTAGAAAATCTACATAATAGACTAAATTGTAAACGACACAAATAACATAAACCAAGGCATGGAGCTTAAATTACCTTAATTCATTTAGCCACATAAAGGGCACAAAAACATGCATGATTACATCAACTTTACAACTTCAGGAAATCAAGACAAGAGCAAATGATATTACTAGTCAAAATTACAGAAGTCTAAACTATGAGAAATTCCCCCCCCCTTCTTCTTATTTTACAATGATGCTTATATAGCCTTGGACGTCTCCTTTGATCATCCCCTTTCCCGCATAAATTACTTTGTCTTTTGTGTACAAGGGATAATAGACAGCTCATTTAATGCTTTGGATGCATCCTGGTCTTTATTAAAGACTGCCCTAACCGTGGCATGGCGATCCTTGTCTAGTACCTCTCTTTGTGCCTAATTTCTTCATTCCATCCCTATTTAGCCACTCAAATGTCTACTCTACTTTCGCTGCTAGGGAATAATTAGACAACACCTTCAATGTTTGCAAACCCCAAAAATCTACTCGGTGCACTATTTTATCTACCAGGAATAACTTTTTCCAAATTTCCCTCCATTTTATTGTAGCAGATAGACGGACATGAGGACACTTAGTCAATTTATGAAATTTCTCTTCTTTTGATATAGGAGGCACCAAAAGGTGACACTTGGTCGCTTGTGCTTTCTTTATATTTCATTGAGGAACACTCTACCTTTAACACCTATCACAGCCCGCTTCCTCGATACTTTATAGCTTTATTTAAATAAAACTTAGTGCACCCTTTGCCTTGGCAACCTTTAAGAAAGGATGGATGCACGTGGTAGTCTTCATCTGTTAACACTCAGTGCTTCCTTGGCAAACGTAAGCTCTAAGACCCACCACGATCTTCCTTCGGTAATTAGGTTTGAAGGTGGTCTCTCAGAGGTTGACACGTGGTGACCTCCACTGCTCCTGAGAAGATACGTGGCATCTACCACTTTTCCTTCTGGCGGTATATAGTGGCTTCCACTTTCTTTGGGGATGGGGTAGAGAGGGACCCAAAATTTGACACTTGGTAGGTTTCGCTGCCCTTCGACACTTAAGCAAAAAATGAAAAGATGCCTTTATACTCTGAATGAAAGTGTTGGACAAAAAACCCCTGGGTGCCAACACGTGGTGGCTTTGGCTTCTTCTTTAAAAGATAATTTAGGGCCTTTGCAACTACCATCTGACACTTTTCGCTCGCTAGGCTACTTGGTTCGCTGAAAGTCCTTACCAAAAGGTGGAATGAAATATGGGTGCCTTTATGAGACTCAGACATTGACATGTGGCACATTATGCTTAGATGTTATTAGGTACGTGGCACATTTCGTGGCCTTCCCAAAAGTTATAAAATGGCATTCGGGGAATGCAAGTTGTCCATCTTTATCTCCCAAAAATTGACACGTGGTAACTTCTGCTTGATTTCAATACTTAAGCCAAAATTGAGGTGAAAAGAATAAAAGAGGTAAACAAGGACCTTTGCTCTGAGGATGACACTTGGCAACTTTCGCTACACTTCGACACTTAGGCAAAACAAACTTGTCCTCTGCTTCAAAACTCTGTGGTTTCATCTAAAATGCGCAATAACCAAAATTATAGTGCTCGAACCAAAAAAATAAATTAAATACGATGTAGAGTAAGAAATTACTCTACAGGTTCTAGCATTTAGGTTTTAAGGTTTAGGGTTTATCCAATTTTAGGATTTCGGATCTATGGTTTTGGGTTTAAGGTTTTATGGTTATGGGTTTGTGGTTTAGGGTTCAATTTTCAAGGTTTAGGGTTTAGTGTTAAGAATTTAGGGTTCAAAGTGTAGGGTTTGGGATTTAGTGTTTAATATTTTGGTTATAAGGATAAGGTTTTAAGGTTTAATGTTTAGGATATAGAATTTTAGGCTTATGGTTTGGGATTTAAGTTTAAGGGCTTAAAGTTTAGGTTTTAGGGCTTAAGGTCTAAGGTTTAAGTTTGTAAGGTTCAATGTTTAGGGTATAGGTTTTAGGGTTTAGGAATTATTCTTTTAGGTTTATGGATAATGTATTAGGGTTAAGTATTATAGGTTTATGGCATTTAGAATTTAGGTTTAGGTTTCAATGTTTATGGTTTTTAGGGTTTGGGGTTTAGGATTAATGGTGTAGGTGTAAATGGAGTGTACTAGGGTGATTAGCTACTTTTGTGTGTGGTATGAGTGATTGTATCATGAATACATGAATATATCATGTATGAGTCACAATATACCTACATGTAATACTAGGTATGGGGTAGATGTAATGTATGAATGACTATATCATTATTATATGTATGTTATAGGTTGAATGTTACATTATAGCCATTTATGAATATTTGTAACAACCCTCCTTGTCATACTTAGAAAATGCAGTAATTAAAAAAAAAAACTAAATATTGAAAATTCATTCAACCATAGTTGCTAGAATACTTTAGTCAATCATAATCAACAACTTTAAGTAATAACAATTCAACATTCCAATACTACAAAGAATAGAATAAAATGTAAGATACAAAAATTTTACTATATCATAAGAACAATTAGCACAATCTAAATTCTCATACTAAGTATTGGTACTAATTCAACCAATCATTCAGATTGTTATGCAATCAAGTTTATCCTAACCTAGCCTAAGGATCTAGACCCATTACCCCACCATAATCTTGGGCATCCTACATATCTTCTCCTTGGAATCAGGGTTTGATGTAGTTCACCTTTCAAATGTGATAGTCTCCTTCATGAAACATCACCATCAAAGGGGTTGGCACTCTAATCCAAATAGGTAACAATCTACTCATGATATAGATGAGCCTCTAAAGTTCTAGTCTATAATCCTATAGCTAAGTGGCATACTCAAATATAACACCTTATTATCCAGGGTTGTGTGCTTACCCAACATTCTCACATAAAACCTAAATAATAGTAATGATGAAGGAATTTGCATTCCTAGTTCCATAGAGAATCACATGCTATGCATATAAGTATGCTAAGTATATAAAAAAAATTAAGACATACCATACATAATATTCGAACCTATCATTTTTTAATAATCTCAAGATTGTATGCACATATACATGTTGTCCTGCTAATTGCTATAAATATATTTCTCAAGTAATAACCAATAAAATCATTAGAGCAATCAATTTAGGTGAGAGTTCAAACATATAGCTACAATATGTACTACCTGAGTATATACATCTAAGCTAAAGTATCTTATGATATCCCATACTATTATAGTTCATGATCACTCTATCCAAACATTTAATAACCATAACTTATATATTTATTTAAGTATGGGTCAAGATATAATGAATATAGTATATACCATCTAAGTACTTTTCATATTGTAAAAATATATGAAATCCCATATGGTCATAGGTCTTTGTGTTTGAGTATCTGACTCAACACCAACAACAATCTTACACCCAACCACAATAATAAAACAAGTCAAGATTATACTATCTGAGTATACCTTCAATAAAAATCTGAAGAGAACATAATCTCTAGGTACACCTCACGATGCACTATGTTATTCTATAAATGTCTAGTCACTTGCATAGTTAACTTTATCATAAAATATATTGCATACAATGTTCATCCTTACAAGATGTTACAAACTTGATCCTACCAATAAGTTTTCATAACAATATTGTGCTAAAAAAAGGTTATTTGATTTCACTAGCATTTATAGTAGATTTCATACTAAGGAATACCTATCAAGGTTAGTTTCCTATGCCCAAGCTCACTCCTTGAGCTGACATACATATCTATTATGTCTCATACATGCAAAGAATCAAGGATATATGTAGTTCTCTCCTAACTACTATAGGTATATGCAATTACTAGAAAATTTCATACATAATTAAGTATAACCATGTTCCTTAAATATAGTGAAAAGACTCAATAAACCTCTACACAATATAATTTGCATCAAAACTCACATAAGCTAACATGTCAAAGATGTACATTATCACATAATATATACACATATTGATAGTTGTACATATATAAATAAATATACTTATTAAATTTCTCAAGTCTTTAGCATATAAGTAGGTTTGTCTTAGCCACAAAGTGTATAAATTACCATGTCTAAATGCAAATTAGATAATAAGTATTTAGTAACTATATAATGACACAACTATGGCTAGTCTCCCAATACAACAATGACTATTCATGTGAAATAAAATTACATTTACAAATTCTATAGGTGTTTAGCCTTATATTAAAGATAATTAACTCTTCAAAGCTCAAGTTGCACCAACTCATGTATCTCTGATAAACTCAAGTGTTATCTCCAGGAATGTATTGTAGTGGGGGAGGGAGAGTATCATCTGAGCTCTTTTCCACCCAACCACAGACCAACGATCCCCTGCACAATCTGTTATGTGATGTAAGATTATACTATATGACATGTATCATAAAGAAAGATACGTTTCTATTATGATATCACACAACATGCAAATCATAAATATGAATTGACAATGTTAATCTAACATTAATTTGACCAAAGTTTTTAAATAACATATGATCATTCAGATTAGTCAAATTCATAACATATCACTTGCTCGGGTTATCCATACCCATCATTGGTGATGCTAACCAGGGTCACCAAGGAACACCAACTCTATCATTGAAAGGAGCATCACTGGCAAGTGGAAAGTGCTTTTATAGCATTACGTGAAAGAAGACCCTTCATTGTCCATTGCATGCCCTCACCAATAGAATTCAAAGCATCTAGCTAAAGTCTTTCTGCTTCCGTTTATCTTCCTCTTTGACTTTTCTTTCTAGAAATTGGTATAGTCAATAATGAAACTTCTCTGAGAAATGGTGAGGATCTACCTAGATCCAAAATATGCTTCACTATCGTAGGAATAAGAAGGTTCATCCATAACTGGCTCAAGATGGGTGAGGGGGGGAGAGGAGGGAGGAAGGCGGGGTAAGTGATGAGCAAGGTCTATATTTTATTGCTCCACTTTCTTAGCCCCCGCTGATTCACTTGGAACCAACTTTAATTGAACCCTATTTTCCATCTTTCATTTAGTCTCTGCCACCCTCTCCACAAATTGACTCTTCAATTCCACTGAATTTTCAAAACACAACTTTCAATGACCGTCAATCACCCTGGTATTATTAAACTCAAAATCAGACACACCTGCTAAAAACCTTCAACATGCTACTTCTCTAGACTGGGAGAAATAACAAGATTCTCCATAGGTGTAGGAGACCCAACACCCAATTTCAATAGTGGAGAAGTTGTCATTGCAATGCTTTCAGTGCTACTCACTTTCACCACAATCTTGGAATGATGCAAAGCCCCAGGGGGTATGTGGTGTTCATGTTGTAAAATGTCAGATTTATAGAAACAATGTTGAAGTTGAAAAGAATGCAATGTTGTTTAATGATCAAAATAGTATTATGAAATCTTATGCCCCAACCAATTGCATCGAAAATAGTAAAAAAACAAACCTTTGAAATTCAAAAATTGAGTCCAAACCCTCTCTTAAAAAACAATTTTGATTTTGTGAATAAATTTTTTGGACATATCAATTAAAATGCAAACCTTACGAATCTCTTCTAAATTCCAAAGGAGGATTCATCCACTTTGATAAAGTCCCCCACTAGCCCTAACAATCACTTTTGGTTACTTAAGTAAAAGACGTGAATGATATGCCTTTTGCTAATGTATTTTCCTCAAATATTAACAATTAAAATGTGATAAATTTGGTAATGAATCACATGATACTCATATAAGCTTTTGATCAAGAAACTATTGATAGAAATCAAAATATAGAAAACTTTGAGGAATATATATATATATATATATATATATATATATATATATATATATATATATATATATATATATATATCAGCAAAATCCGATGAAATATCTAGATTCATTGATGTTATGAAAGAATTTGCATGTCAAAGTGAACCTCCTACTATAGTAACTTTTCCAAGTTGCATCTCTTTCTATAGATGCTCAACCTCCTATCTCTAATGTTGATTTAATTGCTTCAAAACTTCATCCGATTGCTCAAAATGTTTTAGTTGCTTCTCGATATACTTCTATTGATTTTAATGTTCCTCCTATGGCTCAACATGATTATATTACTTTTTTTAATATTATAAGATAGTTTATAAAAGTCTATGCATTCAAAGATGAAAACATAAAAAAACTAGGGTACAATAGCCAATACCCAAGAGAACCAAGGTCCAAGAACAAGTACAATATTATAATATAAAAAAGCCACATAGTTGTGGCAACAAAAAAAGAGACAAAGCAATAGGAAAACAAAGGCCACATAGCCTACTCAGAAGAACTAGTGTCTATTAATATTCTGTCAAGAGACACCTCATCATCCACAAAATCCTTCTACTCTATAGGTCCCTTCTATAACTTAGGTCCCTAATGAGGATCACATACACACAACAAGAAAATTTCAGCCTTATCAAGCAACATATGAATGTTGGAATTCTTGACATAATTCACTAATTCCTCAACATTGGTCACATTTATAGAATCAGTAACCTTTTAAAGATGAGCCAAGATATTGTTAATACAATCATCCACCCATTTACCATAGTCATCAACCATCATTTGATCACTATTACCTTGCACATCATCAAATATTACAGTAGCATTAATAGAAGTAGGGGTAGAAAACAAAGGAGCCACCTGTCTAGAGCTATCCTAAGGGGAGATAGGACCACCATGCCTCAAAGCATCCATCACCTACTTATGATTTGATAGCCAATTATTAGGATTAATCTTATCAGAATCAGGAGATCCAAACTAATCATATAAAATATGTTCATTTGCTTGTTCAAAAAAACCATCCTTCATCAACTCCCATTCATGCTCAGATAATTGAACCTCAATAGCAGAGTTTTGAATAACTCTCCAATTTGGCAATTTGGACCATTTAGAAAAGCCACTAGTGTCCAATAAGAAGCTAGAAGATATCTTTAACATACCAGTTCAAAAAAAAAAATCCAATTGTTCTTGAGGAATCTTGAGTTACAGTAAGGAAAACATTCTAGAGATAACTTCAATGTTGAAATTAGTAAGAAACCTTCCCTCAAACTGAAAAACATCCATGTTTCTTTATTTCCAAATAAACCAAAAGACTTCAGTAGACAAAACCAACCATAATTTATAGAATAAAAAATGAAGCTTCATAGGAGAACACACATAACCAAAAGCAATATTGTACCAAGAGATCTCACAACCAAATAAACATGACCAAATTTTAAGATAGTGCTTCCAATTATTGGTAGCATAATTAAAATATTAAAACACATGCTCAATAGTTTCCAACTCCCCAAAAAACAAACAATAAGCCTAGCAAATTCTAGATTTTGAGATAATAGATCCAAAAACCAACTTATTAAACAACCATCTAAAACAAGATTTTTTAGGTTCAAGTCAAAAAGCTCAAATAACATTAAATCTAAACATCCAACTATACAAGGGGTCACAAACATGCCAAGAATGGTTAAGGGTGAGGAAAGGACATTTGGGAAAAGCAAGATTCTCATACAACATCTTAGTGGAAAAATCCTGTAGAGGCAGGCCATTTAACCATTTAATATTATCCCAAAACTCATTCTCCTCAAAAAAAATAGCAACAACATGAGTAGACTGAAGAGCCTTAAAAAGAAAGCTAAAAGTCCTTTTCTGAGAAGAAGGCATGAGGTACATATTGGACATGTTAGCCAAGGATGCCTAACCATCATAAAAGAAAAGATCCCTAAAATTCCTAGGGCCCTTTCAGTAACTGACAAAGGTAAAACATCCCCCAATCAAATCAAAAGGTCATTTGTTGATAGCAAGATTCCACCAAATTGATTTATGCCCCTGACACTAAGTACCCAAGCCACTAAATAGATAAGGCACCCCCACAATGTGCTTAATCAATTCTCAGGCTTTCAATATAGAAGCAAAAATAGGAGAGCCAACCACCTTCACAAAAAAAGAACCAGCCAACAAATCAAACATCTGCAGCCCTTTACAATTTGATTTACCTTTAGGGAAACCCATGGCAATGTTATTTTTGATCAACACTTTCCATAGCTCATCTCCACTAGAATCTTGAACAATCCATTTAACAACCAAAGAAACACCTTGAAGATAGAGATATTTTAACCCCAGACCACCAAATTTCTGAGGGACACAACAAAACACCTAGGCCAATGCATGTCTTTTTCTATTACCCCTACCATCAGACCACAAAAAATCTCTTATAATGTTATGAAGCATGCTAATATGAGATTTACTAAACATCCAACAAGAGGCATAGTAAATATTGTAATATGAAAGAACTTTCTAGCACACTTGGATATTCCTAGGTAGATACAAGAGATGTCCATGCCATTTATCAATCTTCTTATTGATATTTTCATATAGCCAATCCCACATTTGCTTAAAGGAGGGAACAAGATCAAAGGGGATATCCAAATATATAATCAAGTGGTTAGGGCATTTCCACACCTAACCAAAACCATCTAACCATTTCAGAGGATTCTCATTCCAACCAATCATAAAATACTTGTGAAGAACAAATTCAGAACTAGAGACAGAGCAATAAAAATCAAGCTTGGACTAGCTTGTTTCAAATTATCCTTATTAATAATAACAAACAAGGTAATGTCATCACCAAACAATACATCAATAAGTTTATATTTATCTATCAAGGAGAAGCCTTTGACTAGGGAAAAAGCATAAAACTTCTTAGAAGATAGTGAAAGGCCTCAACAATAATGACAAATAAATAAGGTGCCAAAGGGCACCCTTTTCTAATAGATCTTTGAAGCTCAAAATATTGGGTAAGTCCACCATTCACTTCAATAACAATAGAAGCATCTCTAAAAAGAACATTGACCATTATATAACATCTATCCTAAAACCCAAAAGCTTTCAACATCAACTAAATAAAAGGCCATTCAATCCTGCCATATGCTTTTTTGAAGTCAAGCAAGATCATTCCCACATTCTGAACAGAATAAAGAGCCCACTACATACCTTCCTAACTTGAGATAAGATTATCTATAGTATATTTACCTTCAAAAAACCCTGTCTGATTATTAGAAACAATAGAGGGAAGAAAAGAAGAGAATCTCTAAGCTAAAATTTTAGAAAAATATTATAGGAGACATTAAGGAAGGTGATGGGCCTCCAGTTTTTGACGTGGGTCTGATCTCCATCCTTAGGGATGATCTTAATAACCCCTCTATTAATATCAAGCTCTAAAGAGCCTAATTTAAGGGATTCATTATACATAAAGAGACAATCTTAGGCAATTCACTCTTTATTTGCCTTGTAAAATTCAATAAGAAACCCATCAATCCAAGGTGCTTTATCATCCTTAAGAGAATCAATAGTAGACTTAACCTCATCCAAGGAGATTTCACTATAAAAAAAAGTAGCAAGCTCTTGAGAGAATTTTCTAGGGATACAATTGGCACACAGATCTCTGCTTTTAACAACATCAGGCTCCACACCACCAGAGAGGAAAAGGTTGGAGTAGAAGGGGAAAAAAAAATTCATCTCCTTGGGGTCACTAGATAGGAAACTAACACAGTTAACCATTGGAATCTTTTGCTTGGAGCTATTGGTCTCAAGGAACTTAAATTAAAACTTATATTCTTTATCACCAAGTTTAAGCCAATTTAACCTGTAATGAATTTGGGCTCCCCCAGAGATAAAGGCTTGATGCTGCCTAAGTTGAGGTTTAAACAATGAAAGATAATCCAAAAGATTATCATTACAAATGTCATTTTGAATAGCAAGCTCCACAATAATCAATTCTTCTTTGGCATCAAGAGCCACTTTTCTCCTCTTCTTGGCTTTAAACTAACCAAAACTTCTACCAACTTATTGGAAAGGTCCATGCAAGAGTTCCACCCATCAATAAATGATGAGGAGTTTGAATTTGCTTTGCCAATATTCTAGGAAGCATAAAATTTATCTCTAAAATCAACATCATTTAGATTAAAAACATTGAATTTATACAACCCCTTCTAGTCCAAGGCCTTATCAATCCCAACATTATACATAGACACCTCAATATCAATTGGATGATGGTCAGAAATGGTAAAAACGAGAACCTTGAAAGGGTTAGAGTTGGCCTCTTACTGTATTAAAAAAACTATCTTCAAGTAAAATCTATTAGTCTAGAGTTACCCTCCTACTATTGTATTGGTTATTACACCAGGTAAACCAAGTAAATTTACTTTACATTTTATACTTTTGTAAGGGATCAAAAAAAATATGCATCCTTTTAAGTTTAGACCAGAAAAAAGCTCATTTCCCTTCCAAAGCAATGAATCACCACCCTATTTGTCCTTTTCTTGTTCAAACATGTTAAAATCTCCCCCAAAAATCCAAGGGATAACTTTTAAGTCCAAGGCCAACAAATTCCAAAGATATGATCTATCTCTATAGTCATTCAGGGCATAGATATTATATAGTCCAAAAAATTGACCATCTTTTTCCATGATAATCCGAACAACTCTTTGACATGGAGATGAACCATGATCCAACATAAATTCATCCCTTTTCAGACACATAAGGATGGAAGCACCCCCTCTCCCTTTAGGATGATTAGTGGAAAAATGGGGGCCCTTGGCCGAATGAAATTAAGTAAAGAGTCGAGCTTAAACTTCAAAACTTTAATTCTTTAGAGGAAAAGAAAATCAAGATCCCCTCTCGACTGTCTAAACTTTTTGACAATGGGATTTCGATCAAGGGACTCAAGACTCCTCACATTCCAACTAATACCATTCATAAAAAACAAAAGAGGTGTGGGGGCTACTTAGATAAAATTGAGGGCTTATCCCCTCCCTTATTCTAATAAAACCTCACTAAACATGAAGAGACTTTTTTCTCCTTAGTCTTATGCTTCAAATCATCTTCAAAACCAAAGAGACTAGTTTTAGGATTGATACTTGCATCCCCAACCACTAGGGTAGGGAAGTGACTAGTGTTTGGGCCATTTTTAAGTCTTTTAGAAACTCCTTTAATATTCCCTGGTGGAATGATGTTCGCATCAATATTGACCAAGGGGGCAAGGTCCTTTTTATTGCCAAGGACCATATTCTCATAAACTGGCTCAAGGTAAACTATCATGAAGGAAGCTACATCAAGGCACTCTTGCAAAATAGAGCTCATGAAGATGTCAAGGGTATAAGAAACACTTTTAGGGTGTTTGGATCTAATGATAATATATTCTTCTAACAACCTACTTTTATAAAAGGGAAGACTTCCTTCTGAAAACACTGCCATCACTTTGAACTAGTTAGTTAGAGGCCAAAAGATAAATAAGAAGGGGGGTCCACCATACCCAAATTATCACTAGATGGCAAATCAAAGGCAAAGGAGAGAGGAATATCTATAGATTAATGCTCCATTGAAGATAATTTCTACAGGGGATCATCAAAGATGGACTCCCCATAAAATGCCTCTAAACTCGCACAACCTGAGCTTGAAGGGGATGTAGTTCCTTTATTAGGGTTGAGGTTAAAACATATATTGTCCCTCATAACAACATTCTATAAAGAGTCAGGAGAATAATTTTTGTGAGAATTTACTTTAGGGAGAATAGGATTTGTCTGTACATTATTTTTATTCACCTTCACCTCCTTATTGAGAAATGGACAATTTTTTTTGAGATGACCATATTTTTTAAAAAAATAATTAAGGCCACCCATTCCCTTAATAGAGCACAAGAAAGTAAATCATTCAAGATAAAATACTAGAGATTTAGGAAAACATCCATAGGTTTTAGAAAGATTAAGACCCAAGCATTCATATGCGCTAGTGATCTCCGAGTGTCCTCCATTCTTAAGACCTATCCTAGGGGATTGAGGGCTTGAGGTAAAAAAATCCAAAGATGGATAGGAAAATTTTCAATATCAACCCACAATGGAGCCATTTTAAAGGTTAAATCATCACAATCAACTATGGGGTTCCACATGATGGATTTAAACATCATCTGGCCAACATTCCAAAGGGGTTTATTGATGATTCTTCTTTGCATTTTTGAATTTTTAATAAGAACCATAAAAATACCTTGCTTAAACATTCTACAAAAAGTGCCATAAATAATCATTTTTACCCCACAAATAATTAATCCAATTGTAAAAAAAAAAATCTCGAGGGTAAAAAATGCTTATTTAGGCACACAAAGAAAATCCCAACATTATTGAGTCGAGTTTCTTTCGACTACAAATATAGTTCCATCAATTCATTAGGGAATAAAGAGAGGGTCTTTCCAAAGCAAGGGAACTTACCAGTTTCCACCGAGTGTTGATCACTAGGGCCAAAACTTGTTGGTTCTCCACTATAGAGGATAAAATGGCTCCATCATAATGTTTTGATGCTTCTTCTTGATGTATAACTTCAATAAATAATTTCTTTCCTAAATCTAGTTTATCCTCCTTTTTTTGACCCAAATCATCTACAAGGTTCTCCAAAGGGCAATCTTTATTGTTTGCATGGGCATCTAAGGGGCCATTAATGTTTCCATCCTTCAAAAAACATTTAACATGCACAACATTGTTTCTCTAGACCACATCCATACACAATTACAATGAATGCATGAGATGCAAGTTTTACTAAGGACAATGACACATGGATCGAGGAAAGATAGACCAATGACCAAAATAAGAAATAAATTAAAAAAACAAATAAAATTAAACCCACCAAATATAATTCATGAGAACAAGGCTACCCAACAAGATTAAAAGCAAATGACATTCGAAAGACCAATGTAGCAAAGGTGGCCAAGGCTATAAATTATCAAGAATGAGGTCTTGAAGCTCATCAATGGAAGAAGACTATTCATCTTCCACTTTTAGAGCTCAAAGACACCTCCATGATTCTATTACTTTTCAACTCTATGTGCTTCTATTGCTTCTAATATCCCTTCTCTTTTTCAACAACCTCATGTTTAGAATATTCCTTTTTATTTTCAAGATGTTGTTAATCCTTCATGTTTTTAAAATTATTTTATTCCAACGTATGCTACTTATCCACCTAATTCTTCTACAACACCTGAAATGACTATTATAATGTATACTTTGTGTGACATGTAAAATCAAATTCAAAGCCTTACCCAAGGGTCTCATAGGTCAAATAATAGGGTCACTCTTAAACCATTTTTCATATGACGTGCCTGTATATATTTTTGCAACAAGTAAATTGTAGCTCCAAAATTTGAAATGTTTAATGGAAAAGGGGATCCTTCACATCACATTAGAGCCATTTTTGCTTCTTATTTCTAGTTTTTTTTCATAATGACAAACTATTGATTAAGTTATTTTCATGGATCTTAAAGGACGATGAACTTGATTGGATCATGTTTTCCAAGGGGATTCATGCATACCTTTATGAAATTAGTTGATTATTTATTATCTCACTCTCAAATCAACATTTTCATGTGTATGTAATCCTAAAATAAATATCTAACATAAGGATCCTCTAAAATGGGAAAATGTATAATATCATTTTAGATCAAACATATACATAATATATCAATTTTCAATGCTATCTAAAGATATAGATAAGGGTCATGTGCGAAGGAATTTTTAAGTGATCTAAAAGGATAATCTACATATATAATCTCTAACAATATATAAGGTGAAAGAACTTACTAGACCTTGCGTATCATTATAAGGTAAACACTTGAGTTATAAGTAACTAAAAACCATTAGGTGGTATGCATGAGCTATCTAATATAAGGGTTGTAAAACAAAGTAAAAATGCCACTAGGCAATAAATAATAACTATGAATAACAAGAATGTAAAAGATAATGATAAAGTAACAAACATATGCTAACCAACCAAAATACAAAATAAAGTGTATAAGGTTAGGGATACTTATCTTGGATTGACTTATTGATGCATCAATCTCCCATATGGATTGTATAATTTTATGATAGATTATTGTAGGTAAAGTCAATCCATATGGGAGAATACCTAAGTGAACCACAATTTGGGAATCCAAAGAATATGGTGGAGCTTGATGGTACAACTCCATTTCTTGATCTTTAAGGAGTTTATGCTAACTTTCCTTCCATGGTGGAAGATCATTTGAACCCTAATTCATCATATTATTCCAAGGGTGGATTTACAAGCATGAGAAAATCATATTTAATGTTGTTTATTATTTTATAAATGCATATGATTCATCCTTTAAATAGAGGTATGGAACATAGACATAGTCATCTTGACTGACCTTTAGCTCAAAGTATATGTATAAATTGAATATTTAGGTAAAATTTTACATTTATAGCTTGAAAATTATATATTTTATTTTATAAATATAATTTCAAGATGTTTGAGAGTTGTTTCAAACCTCTAGGATTTATAGAATATTATAGTTTTTGGAGAATCCCTTCACATTGCAAAATTAGCCATATTTTAGGATTTTAGGGTTTTAAGTTTTAAAAGGTTTAGGAATAAATCATAAGAGGTATGAATTTGGTATGAAGGAATGATAGTACACAAAAAATATCTCATAAAGTGCCATAATCTGACCCACCTTATGTATTCATAAACATACATTCAAGAAGATTAATTCTTCGATAAGACCTATTACAAAATAGTGTTGGTAAGCAAAAATAAAGTGTATACAGTGTGAAATTTCATTATGCAAAATTAACTCAAATTAAATAAGGCTCAAATGAAATCATTGGTGACTATGTGCTTATTAAGACCAAGGTTATTGTTGGGGTTTTATATTTACACCCTAGTTGAGAAGGGGATTATTTAGGTCCTCTTACTCGAATCTAGTCCAACATGGGATTGATCTTAGGCTGTCGATATCCTAATAATGGATCAAACCTCTAGAGAAGGCTGGATTCCTTTTGGATCTATCACCTATACTAAACCTAAACTAGCACTTTATTTGAAAAGGGAGAGATATTTTAATAATAACATATGAAATCATGTAAAAAGAGGTGATGCACCAATGATTCGATCACTCAAACTTACAAAAGACACACTATAGGATGTATTCAAGACCAAATAAAATTAGTCTTACATAAATATTCCACAATAAGGCATGAATCCATTATCAAACTAACATGAGAGGGCAAATACCCACTTTCAAGCTAGACAATGAACTGTAAATTGCACTTATAATGACATTTGAGAGATACTAAGATCTTCATGAAGGTGAGAAAACTTAGACATAGATAAATAACATACATTCACTTAACCATGGTACATGAATTCATAAGACACACTTCAATCTAGGTTACAAAATGATGGAATTTAGTCTTTATTGCATCAAAAGGTGTTACAATACAAAATTTTGGTAGATTCTGGTCATACCAAAAAAGAGGGATATATTTAAATGCTTGAAAACATATATTTATAGAAAAGAGAAAGAGAGAGAGCTATGCATTCAAAAAAAAAGCCAACCACTTTTGATGGATTAACAATCTTGAGGATGCTGAGTCATGGTCTTATCAAGAAAGAAAGTCCTGTGAAAGAATTTAATGCTCCATTGATCTTTATCC
Source organism: Torreya grandis (assembly GCA_037957365.1). Taxonomy (NCBI): domain Eukaryota; kingdom Viridiplantae; phylum Streptophyta; class Pinopsida; order Cupressales; family Taxaceae; genus Torreya; species Torreya grandis. The sequence continues at coordinate 1,923,841 of JARHVA010000061.1, forward strand.
ATCCATTAGGTGTCCATTTTAGGACTCTACATCATGCTCTTGAGGACTAAATATTTATACCTTGGAATTGACATAGCATGTTATTCTGCTTTAGGCAGCTATAAATATTTGCTTGTCTAAGAAATGATCATGCTGAAGGACAAGAAGCTTCCCATTAATTACATATCTACCCTAAAGAAATATCTGAGCACAAGTTTCATTATAAATTGAAAACCAATCATATTTATTGGTTTTCCTATAGTTATCATGTTGATGAGATGGAGTTTACTTGATTTTTAATCTTACTTTGACAAAAGTCACCAACCCTTAGTCTGCTTTAGGTCTTATGAAGACCTATTTTGCCACTACTAAGCTTCAATGGTCCCTTTTGATCCTAAAATATATGTTATGGTTTAATCCTGGGTAATCTTTGAACTTGGATCCTTTTTATTTAATTGTCTTGGTTGAATACTAGCTCATCGACTTTTGTCAAAAATGTCCTGGGCTTTCCCCTTATTTATTGGTTGCAAAAATTGACTTGGATCATTAACATATTGACCCATCTCACTCTGTTAGATCCTACTTATCTGGATGACCATTGATTATCAATATTTTGATAATTTAATGTGTTTGTGCCACTTGTAATACATGCATTTGCTCCTTGGTTTTTCTTACTTCTTTGACTCACGCTCATCATTAGATCTTTCTCACGAGTGAAATTGTGTTATTGATCTACCTAGGCCCATTAACTTTTTAGTCACCACTCATCATTGGATCTTCTATATGATTGAATACGAATCATTGATCTAAAAATCTGAAATCAAATGGCTACTTCATGAGGCCTCACTTTGACATCTATGTGCCTATATTTAATCTCATTATGAATGTATTTGATATCCATATGCCTATCATTAGGATATCTAAAATTCAATGACTATCTTCTGTGCTTAAAACTTGACACTTGCACAAACATCTCATTGACTTCTTGACCTTAAGCTTGCCATTAGATCTTTGCTCGGATTGAACATAGACCTTTGATCTTGGACCCATTTGAATACAAATGGCTATTTTCCATGGCCTAAAATTGATGTTTGTGTAACTATCATTACTCTGTTGGAATAGAAATTCCCTGGGCCATTTCCTTTAGACTCTTGTCTATAGGCTTTTCATTGAAGAAATGACCCTTTGGGTTTTGTCTTAGGATACTTTTCTAAAAAATGATCCTTCAAAAAAATGCTTTGGACCTTTTGGTGAATAACTACCCTTCAAAAAAATGTTTTAGGACATCTTCCTTTAAAAAGTACCCTTTGAAACTTTTGCTTTGGACATTTTGGTGAAGAAATACCCTTCAAAAAATGGTTTGGGATACTTTTCTATAGAAATGACCATTCAAGATAATGTATAAGACACGTTGCTTGAAAAACTATCCTTCAGAACTTTTGTACTAGACCACTTTCTCAAAGAAATACCCACTGGAAAAAGTGTTTCAGACACTTTGCTTGAAAAAATACCCTTCAATATTTTTGTATCAAATAAAATGTCTAAAAGAATTCAAGTATTTGGGACTTTTGTTTTGGACAAAATGTCTAAGAGAATTTATACTTAGCCTTTTTTGATGTAGATAATTTCCATGAAATAATTAGGTCTGCAAAAATATCCAAGAGAACTCATGCCTTTTGAAACTTTGTCTCAAATAATTTTTCTAAAAGAATCTTCAACACTTAGCCAAAAAAGGGTCCCAAAAGATTTGAAATTAGTAAAATAAAAACCCAAAATAAATTTACGAAGGACCTTAGCTAAAACAAAGGTTTTGTACTTAGCTTTTCCAAGGCCTATATGTTCTTCTAAACTCATGCTTGAAATGTTGCTTGATCCTTCAACACCTGAAAGAAATATGAAGACCTTGTTAGGTTGTGGAGCTAAAAGCTTCACTGATGCAAACATAGGAGGAGGTTGCAGAGAAGGTTGCTGGAGTGTCACAGACACCGGCATCGATCAGGCCAACTGACATCGGTAGAATTAGATAGGGATAGTAATCGATGTCAGTCAGATATCAACTGGCATCGGTCACCTCCAGGCAGACAGGGACTGATGTCAGTCGCCTGTGTGGTTCAAACTACGAGTGTTACGAACAATTTGTTAACGAACCAAGTGTTTGCATTTTTAGACTAGAAGCTGTGGATCTAATTATTGCAATTAGATGTCTAATTATTGTTTGGATGAGATCTATATAACAGACTCATGGATTGTATTGTAAAGTGTTCTAGTTTGAGTTGAGCAAAGTTAGCTCCTTTTGTGTGTGAGGTGAGCAAGGGTGTTCCTCCTAGTTCCATAGTAGTGCCAAGGTGGGTGCTGGTTTTGTAGAATCAACAAGATTCTTCAGGGGTGTAAGATCTTGGTCAGTAGGTGTGCATGGCTACATTAGGAGATCTACATGGTAAGTAAGATCATTGATCTATAGGTGTATGTGTGTGCATGATCTAGGTTTGTAGGTGTGCAGAACCAGATTGATTTTTAGGTGTGCAAGATCAGGGAGGACAACAACACAACAGGGAGCAGGATCAGGCAGGATCTACTTGGAGTACAGTGTGTACTCAGACAGTGCAAAGAGGAAGGCAAGGGAGTTCCTTCCATAAGTAAGATCATTTGAGGTGCATGTTGTTGCAGGTTCAGGGGAGATCTACTTGAAGTATGATTGTGTACTTGTGGAGTGCGTGGAGCACTTGTGGAGTGCATGGAGCATTGGAGTACTGGCAGTAGTGGATACTGACTAGTTGGAGGTGAACACCAACTCTGTGTTTGAGTTGTGTGTTGGGACCGTAAGAGAGAGAGCTTTGAGGAAAGAAGTATTGTACACTTGAGGTGTGGGAAGCCTCTATAAGGTGGAAGAGTGTGGCGGCTCTTTATTGTATTCTTTTTTGTATGAGTATTAATACAAGTTGTGTATTGTCTCTCATATTCTGTGTTATTTTCGAATGCTAGTTACTTCTTGATTCTGGTTATTTTTGCATATTAAATTTCTTGGTAATAAATTGTGTGCTTCCATAATTCCCAACAAAGGCGGTGATAGAGTTCTTTGGTTGGGTATCTAATAGACCTAAAGCTTATGCAACTTGGTTCATGCTCTTGGATGCCTTAGATATCATGAAACCTATTTGGACCCTTCCATCTTGTAATTGTTATAAAAATATACCAAAATCTCTGGGTTAAAAATAAGCATTAGTAAAGAAGATTTTTCACCATTAAATTGAATGGAAAAGAAGAGTGTACATATAGCCAAAAGATGTTAGTGTTAGTGGAGTTTGACAAATGTATTAAATCCCACTTAATATCACCTATGCTAAACCTAACTAGGCTTAATTTTAGTGTATCATGCTAATAACTATAGTTGCATATACAATTGCAAGTTAATGGAAGTACATCTAAAAGCAAACTGATGTAATACACTAACCCCCCTCATCGCCCCCCCAAAGCATAACTTAGGTGGAAAACATTTTGGGTCCCAGCAACTAACCCTGATTAGGTACCCAAATACAAAATAATCTCTCAAAAAGTGGAGAAAGGAAGAAAACCCAATGGGAAAAAACTCCCCTCCAAAAAGAGATAAAAGACTAGAAGAGAAGGTAGGACTAGAAATCCCCACTGGAACCCACCACCCACCTTAAGCATCTATTAGGTGGGATGTAAAATTGGGTCCCAACAATGATGCCTGATGAGGTACCTAAGTACATAGTGATGATCCCAGTATCCTACAAAATGTGAAGGATGTGTGCCTCCATAATGAAGAGAGAGAATCTATGCATAGAATGTTGTATGGAAAATGCTATGGTAGGTCCCTCTACAACAAATGTTTTCTCTTTCTTTTTTAAGGAAAAAACCATGAGCTATCAAATTATTAAACTCCCACTCAAGTGGAATGTAGATAAGAATCATGAAATAGATCTCTAGAAAATGCTAAAATGTCTCTCTACCAATGCTCAACTATATCAAATTCTGATAAGGTATTATTGTCAGGACCCAATTTTATAGTCCACCTAAGCTATGCTTAAGGGGGGTGTTTGAGTGGGGATTTATAGTCCTACCTTCTCTTCTAGTATTTTATCTCTTTTTGGATGGGAGTTTTTTCGCACTAGGTTTTCTTCTTTTCTCCACCAAATACCAAACTTTTGGTTAACCCATATTTAATTTGATACCATGTAAAAATATACCAGAATCTCTGGGTTAAAAACAAGCATCAACAAAGAAGATTGTTCACCATTAAATTGAATGGAAAAGAGGAGTGTACATGTAACCAAAAGATGTTAGTGTTAGTGGAGTTTGAAAAATCATTAACTCCCAATTAACATCACCTATGCTAAACCTAACTAGGCTTAATTTTAGTGTAGCATGCCAATAACTGCACTTATATGTACAATTGTAAGCTAACATAAGTACATCTAAAAGCAAACTGATGTAATACAATAATAATTGTAGACCTATCATTGAAGATTAATCAAATCACACTTTGAGCTTGCTTAAAGTGTTTCAAAATATTTTCAAAATCTATATGATCTCTACTTGAGGTTTGTAAGCTCATTGTGACATTGGGTCACTCTTTAATTAGGATCTTGATCCTTCCACTAGACTCTTGGAATAGGTACATTTTTGGCATGTAGACCAAATTTGGTCAACATCTTTGGTGACTTAGCTAGGTATCATGCCTACTATGCTAAGAACTTGGACTATCTCTATGACTCTTAGATAATTTATATGATACATGGACCATTTACATTACTGCAAGACATCCTTTTGACTTGCAAAACAAATAATTCCAACAAATAGAGCAAGAAACACACTAAAAGGGAAACTAACCTAATAAATTAAAGGCAAATAACCTACCAAAAAGATATGAAAACAAAGAATTTATTTGGAATAGAACAAAAATAAATTAAAAGTGTTATAATAACACTTAGAAAAAATTAAAAAAAACTATGTACAGGGGACTTAGCTTCCTTAATATCAGAGCTTTAAATGTATCCCATTGACTGGGATAGGAAGATCTTCACCATCCATCTTTGTAAGATGGAAGGCATTGTGATATTTATAGTTGGAGATTGTATATGGACCACTCTAGAGAGAGTAAAATTTAATGTGTCTTCACGGCTTAGCTCTATCCTCATCCCACTTGAGAACCAAATCTACCTCTTGAAAACTTCTTGAAGAAGCTCCTTTATCAAAATATTTCTTCACCATTGCTTGATGGGCTTCCATGGATAACATGGATTGATGTCTTGTATCTTCTATCTCCTAGAGCTCAGCATATTCAATTTTCATTATCTTATTCTCCAAAATCTCAAGTTGATGCATTAGTTCCAAAGTAGGGAATTCAATAGAAATAGGTATTCTTGCTTCTTTACCATATAATAACTTATATGGATAATTGGAAATTGACCTCTTATAGGTGATCTTGTCAGCCCATAGAGCTGACTTCAATTTGAGATGTTATGATCTCTGATTAGCTTCAATAGTCCTCCTAATCATCTTTAACAAATTTTGTTAATGGACTTAACAAGGCCATTTCCTTGGGGATAATAGTTTAATGAGGTACTGAGGAAAACACTATGTTGAATTTCCCATTGGATGATTTTAGATCCTATGAAATCCATAGCATTATCATAAATTATGGTTGAAGGGACCCCAAATCTGGTAAGCAAACCTTCATAAAAGTCCAAAACACTGGTTTCATTGGCTTCTTTTAATGCTACTATCTCTCTCCATTTATTAAAATAATTTATGGCAGTTAGGATCCATTTGTGTCTTGATCTTGAAGGAGGGTTAATGAGACCAATAAAGTCCAATCCCCATTGGAAAAAAGGTTTATTCACTAAAATTGGTTTGAGAGGTAAGGCTGCAAGCTTAACTTTTCCAACAAACATAGCACATCATCTACATTTCCTAGTCCATGCATGCCAATCACCAAATATACTTGGCTTGTAATACCCACCTCTCATGATCTTTTGGGATATGATTCTTACTAAATAATTACCTCCACCATGTTGATCATGGATTTGATCAAGCAGTCTCTATATTTGACTTGGTTTTAAGCACCTTAGCAACATGCCATTGATATCCTTTTTAAACAACACATTATCAACAAGAAGAAAAGGAATTAACTGTAATCTAAAATATCTTCTCTTTAAAGGGGTGAGATGAGAAGGATAAACACCATCCTGTAAGTATCTTACCATATCTTGGAACCAAATGAAATATGAGGTGTGATCATTTGTGACTTTTTCATCATTTGACACCATAGCCAACTTGTTAGCCTCTTGCAAATATTGGGCTAGATGTTCAAAAAGTGATTTGCCTCTTACTAACTTTGTGACCTTGATCTTAACATCATATTCCATGACCTTGGTTATCCAACTAGCTCTTTTATCATTTATATCCTTATTCAAGAGGAAATCTTTAACACTTGGATGTGCAACCATCAAATGTATCTTATTATTGGATAGAAAGTACCTAAACTTTTTAAGAGACCTTATAACTAAAAGGACATGCTTCTCAACAAAACAATACCTTGTTTCATACTCTTCTCAGCCTTGACTAAAGAAGTCTATTGGATGCTCTAAAGTCATTTTATTTTACTACATGAGAATACCTAAAATTGTGTCAACATTAGCATAAGTATACAAAAAGAAATCCTTGGTGAAATTAGGGTTCAAGAGTGTAAGAGCACTGGTTATAGCTTTCTTGATCTCTTCAAAGATTATTAGAATTTTTGGTGAAGAAATACCCTTCAAAAAAATGGTTTGGGATAATTTGCTATAGAAATCACCTTTTGGGATAATGTATAGGACCCGTTGCTTGAAAAATTATCCTTCAAAACTTTTGTACTGGATCACTTTCTCAAATAAATACCCTTCAAAAAAAGTGTTTTAGACACTTTGCTTGAAAAAATACCCTTCGAGATTTTTGTATCAAAAAAAATGTCTGAGAGAATTCAATTTTTTAGGACTTTTATTTTAGACAAAATATCCAAGATAATTTATACTTCAATTTTTTTGATGTGGACAATTTCCTTGAAATAATTAGGTCTTAAAAAACTTTGTCTTCATCTTTTGCTTTGGATAAAATGTTTGAGAGAATTCATGCCTTCAAAAACTTTATCTTAAATAATTTTAAAGAAAGAATCTTCAACACTGATCCAAAATAGGGTCCTAAAGGATTTGAACTCAACAAAATAAAATCCGAAAAGAAATCTGCCAAGTGAGGACTTTAGCTAAAACAAAGGTTTTATGCTTAGCTTGTCTAAGGCTTGTGTGTTCTTCTGAACTCATGCTTGAAATGCTACTTGATCCTTGAAGGCCTGAAATAAAAATGAAGACCTGAAGCTTGTGTAACTTAGTTCATTATCTTGGATTCCTTGGATACCGTGAAACCTGCTTGGACCCTTCCATCTTGTAATTGTAGACCTATCCCTTGAAGATCAATCAGATCACACTTTGAGCTTTATTAAAGTGTTTCAAAAGATTTGTAAAAGATATATTATCTCCACTTGAGGTATGTCTACTCATTGTAACATTGGGTCACTCTTCAATCATGATCCTGCTCCTTCCACTAGACTCTTGGACTAGGTACATTTTTGGCATGTAGACCAAATTTGGTCAACAGTTACCAAAGTAACATATCAACCATTTAACAATGAAATTTACAATATATTTGTTGATAGTTTGCTTCCACTCATTAAAGACAAATTCATATTCAAAACTTATCATTAAATATAAACCTAATTAAATATGAAGTAAATATTATTACTACTAATGCTTCACAATTTCTAAAAAGTCAAAATTTAAGGCTAGAAGCAATGATAATGGATTTTAACATAAGAATGATGCCAAGAGTGGTCAATGCCATTGAAAAACCTTGTAAAAATCTCATTTTACCTTAAAAAAAGGATAGTAGGTAATTCCATAGGGTTCGTAACAATCCAGAACAAGTCTTGAAGATATTGGTTGAGAGTAACAAGATGATTTTGCCTCTAATAAGGTTTGAGTTTGATCATTCAAGGCCATTATCTAGTTTCTATGATGCAAATGCATTTTGTGATTATCATATAATCCTAGTTCATTATTAAAATAGTTCTATAATTTTAAAGTGTAATATTCAAGATCTTATTGATAACAATCAAATCCAAATATGTGGAACCTATGAATATAGGATTGCAATAAGGGGGAATTAGTATGGTGGTAGTGAATGAAATCAAATCCAAATAAAACACACTAATGCTAACACCTTAGGCCTATCTCAAGGGGGAGCATGATGAAGAATATAAATGAAAAAAGCACAAAAAAATGCAGTAAACTTACCTTTCTTACCCTCCTTGATGTTCCAAGAGTCTTCTTTGATTGGCTTGCTCAAATTGTGCCTAAGAGGTCTTCATCAATGGAGTGTGGCTAACTTCATCTCCTCTTGGTACCATTTCCTTGGCTTGTGATGGATTTGGATCAATATTTAGGCATAATAACACTAATTGCATGAGGTTTTGGAATGATTTGTGCATGATAACTTTACACTATCTAAGCTTGAAAATCAATAGACAAGGCCTCATATTTATAGATTTTACAAAATGATTAGAATGAGCTCAAACCATCCATCTCAAGATGAAGATGTGTGGCTCAGAATCTATTCAATTTTTGAGGCAAAAATCAATAAATGTCTTCATAAATATTTAGGATATAGAGGCATTAAAGAGGCATGGAAGGTCTTAATGAGGCATGGGAGGGCTTAGTGAGATATTTTATGCATTTATGGCCTAGGGATGCCTTCTCAAGAAATGATGCCACTTGATGATGTAGTTATTCAATATCAATTTTTAAAAAGAAATATTCAACAAGTTCCATGGAAAATTAACTTAATCTCTTGATCAAAATTAATTAGAGTTAAACATGATTTATCAATTTTGGTGTAAATCTTGGTAATTGGTGCATAAAATAATCAAATTGGTTAAAATATCATTTTATTGGCTCAAAATTTGATTGGATTGGAATTAAGATGTGATGTTAGATGTATTGGAACCATTATCCCAATTAGGATGTTTCCAACACAAATAACAAAGGCACATGTCTCATGTAATAAATTTGATAGAAAAGAGCAATCCAGAGCACTTAGGTGTGAAAATGTTATTTTGACTCGAAATGATCTGATCAAAGTTAGCTATATTATAAATTATTTTACCCCATTTAGTGATACTCTGGCCAAAATCATCACTTGTGTATGATAAATTCACATCATTTAGTGTGTTTTAATGTTTTTTAGCCCAAATTGTGCATTTTGATAGAAATTGGTCAAAAACTTGGTTGGAGGTCATTGATGGACACTTTTAGGTGCCTGTAGTTTTCCCTTGTTTAGGAAGGCATTGCAATCTATATGCATAATAATGTCTTCTCAAAGAATTAAAAGGTCCTACCTACCTGCAATTTTAATGGAAATGGATGAACTATATGATGCCCCCTTAAGGGGATGGTTGACATAAGTAGGTCGACAAATGGTCCCTCAAAAGAAAGAAGTGAAATGAAGGGACCACATGTATGAAGATGATGGGGTGAGAACACAATGAGTTTGAAAAATTAGTCAAAATCACTAAAAATTCAAGTGGGATGGTGTACAATAGTTTGCCCAAAAGTGGTTATAAGCATGGTACCTCGATCATGGCAATGTGGTATGATAACACAATGATTTACCCAAAGGCAGTTATAATAATTGAGAAGATGGAGCTGCCCTAGTTAGGACAGACAAACAAGATAATAACATGCCCCTGTGTGGGCAAAAATAAGCTAAATATGGTGAGAACACAATGATTTTCCCAAAATCGGTTATAATAATTGAGAAATGCAAGTGGGATGATGTACAATGCTTTGTCCATAGACGGTTATAAGCATTAGACCCTGATTATGGAACACATGATTGATTAATGCAATGATTTTACCAAAGGTGGTTATAATCATTGAGAAGATGGAGCTGATGATGGAAAATATGAGGTGGGTAACTTGATATAGAGGATTAACAGGAATTGGGACAACCTGCTAGTAGGGAGATGCTCGTCTAAACTAACAAAGGTTAAAATTCTTTCATTTTTTAATTACTCTATTTGAGATATGATTTGGATTGTATTGGGATGTCAATACCAAGGGGATGTTGATGCCTCCATTCTTGGGTAGACTTCTTGAAGCTAATTTTTACTGTAGCACTTGACTGTAGGCATCATGATAGAATACCATGAGGACTAATCTAAAAGATGCATAAGCATTGACTCTCAAAATCCAACATTCAATGGAAAATAATACACTAATGATAAAAACCATGATGACAATGGAAAAATATAAATATGGATGGATTCAAGTATAAATGTGCAAGGAATCACACAATGAATGTACATAGATTGAATTAAGGCAACAGTGCTGAAAGCAAACAAAAAAGCACACAAAAAACAAATAAACAAAAAAGAAAAGAAATAATCAAAGAAATAAATAATAGTTAGTTTTAATATTAGTATAAACAATATGATTTAAACCTATGCAATGAACATTGCCCCTAGAAAATAGGTGATAACAAATAAACATGACTAGGGGAATAGAATAAAGGGAAAAAGGGGTGGCCGAGATGTCTTCATATGTATTAGGCAAGTAAATGTTGCCTACATAGTTTTATGGATGTAATATCCAACAAAAACTTCAAGCCAAATTTAGTTCTCACAAAAAATGGGAAGAAAATGATAACTGATGAAAATAAACATGATGGATGAGATAGAAAAATAGAAATGGACTCATAAAATGGTGAGAGCATGAGATAAAAGACCAAAAAATATGGAGAAACTAAGGAACAGGTGATTTGCTTGTGACTTAGTAAGGTTCCTAGAATCCTCAAGGCAAAGAAATGGTCAATGTTTTTCATTTTTCTAATGATTTTACAAATGTTTTTAGAAATTTCTAGGTATCTCAACTCGATAGAGAATGACAAGATACTAAACGGTCCAAGCACACAAAACGGTGAGAGCATTGACTTAGGTTGCTCAAAAAATTATGATAACATGGATTTAGGTTTCTCACAAAATGTTGAGAACATAACCTAGGTTTCTCATAAAATGGTGAGAGCATGGCTTAGGTTACTCACAAAACAATGAGAGCATAACATAGGTTGCTCACAAAATCGTGAGAGTGTAGCTTAGGTTGCTCATAAAATGGCAAGAGTGTGGGTAAAAGGTGATTGATCTAAACTCAATAATCATTGAGTGCTACCTACATAGTCCTAGAGTGGGACCTCAAGTCACTGTAGTTTTGCCTTATAACAGAAGAATTTGACTAGTGTAGTATCCAATTCAAATAAAATAGGCATAGTTGGTAAAAAGGCATAGTATGACATAGGAAATGGCTAGTTGGTATGATCAAGGTATAATAAACAAATGTTGCCTCTTTTTTCCATAGGTGGTTATAACTAGGATACAATGCCATAGGTCAATGAGACTAATTTGCCCATAGGCACTTATAATTAGTATCAAGACAATGAGAGAATGAAACAAGAAATGAAGGATACAATTGTTGAACTATTGTCTTTTTGTTCCAAAATACTACCTCTATTTGGAATGCTAGAAAGAACCATTAAACTAAAATTGAAACCTTTTTACTAAAAAATGTGAATGAAACCAAATGGAATGGAACCAAGGTCATAAGGTGGAGTAGGGAAATAACTCTTTTGATGAGAAAGGTATGGTATAATGGATAGGCGATAGGAAAAAGTGATATGTTGGTAAGATGATAGGATGGTAAAGAAGGATGATAATATGGTATAGTATAAAGAAGAATATTGATAAAATGATACAACTTGAAAGGTCCTTATAGATAATACACCAAGTTACTCAAGTATAGTACTGCTTGAGGTGGATAATGTTCATCGACTCATCAAGTTCATATCTATCTAGTGTGGTGAGCCTGTATGCTCTTGTTACATAGTTTTCTATAATGATGAAAGGATCAACCTAGTTGGGTTTAAACTTGCCTTTATGCTTATTTTTGGCCATGGTATTCTTTTAGTTTTGTTTAAAGACAAGATCACTAAGTTTAAATTCTCTATGCTTCATGCACCAATTATAGTGGCCTCAGAGTCGATTATGATAGACTCAAAGATTATTCACTGCATTCATGTATTTCTCATCAATTAACTCTAGTTATTCCAAATGAGCTACTCAATAATCATTGTTGTCTAAGACATGCTTGAAAAAGATGCATAGAGAAGGTAACTCAACCTCAATAGGAAGAATGGACTTAGTACCATAAATAAGTGAATATGGAGTGGCTCTTATGGGTGTACGGTGATTAGTATGGTATGCCCAAAGGGAACATAATATTTTAAGGTGTTAATCATGACTTGCATTATTGACAATCTTTTTGATAATGTTAACAATGGTTTTATTTGATGCTTTAGCCTAACCATTACCTTGAGGGTAATATGTCATGGAGAAATATTACGTGATGTTATATTAACTACATAGCTTCTCAACATCCTTGTTATTAAATGATTCTCCATTATCAGATATAATTTTAGAGGGGATACCATAGTGGAAAATAAGATGGTTGAAAATGAACTTGAAAATTTGCTTTCCAGTCACATAAGAGAGGGGCATAACTTTAACCCACTTAGTGAAATATTTGGTGGCAATAAGGATATGTTTATGGCCATCAGATGAGGTGGAATTAATCTCCCCAATGAGGTCAAGGACTCATTTAGCAAATGGCCATGGTGTCAACATTGATTTCAGAGTCTTGGCTAAGGCATGAATTAGATTGGCATGCCTTTGACCCTTGTCACACTTATTTACATATGTAGTTGCACCTGCGTCCCTTATGGGCCAATAATAACGAATACACAAAAGCTTTTTGGATAGGACTGCCCCATTAGTATGAGTTCCACATACTCCTTAGTGAACTTCCCATAATGCTAATGAAGATTATGTTGAAGTTAAATAATGAAGTAGAGTTCCATCAAAACTACAGTGATAAAGGGTTGATCCAAGTAAGGGATAGTGAGTGGTTTGGTGGATGAAGGCCTTAGATTGTTTTCAAGATAGGTTAAGTGGCGTAATTTGGTTGTGGAGGTAGTTGTAAAGGTCTGAGTACTAAATAGACCAAGGGATAAAAATATCACAAATCATCACGATGGTTGAAGGTTCATGATCTGGTGCTAAAAAAATATTGACAAGGAACTAATACTCTTTAGCTATGTTTATTTGTCGAGTCAGAGATCCAATATTGGTCATAGCATCCATAGTTCTATTACTTGCCTTTGGTATATGCTCAAATTGAATGTCAATAATCTATTTCTTAAAAGTGTCAACCATGGCCTTGTATGGCACCGACTTGTCATCTTTAGTCTAAAAGTGGTCTGTAACCTAATTGATGATTAACTCAGAATCACCATAAACCTTGATATGAGATATGTTTCATCGTACCACTTGGTGAAGTCCTACAACTAGTGCTTCATATTCAACCATGTTATTGGTATAATAAAAGCTAATCCAAAATGATTTAATGATTATATCCCCCTATGGTCTAATAAATAAAAGGCTAGCCCTTGATCCATGTGCTATGAATGATCCATCAAAATACATTTTCTAGGGCTACTCCTCAAGAGGTGTGTCAATGATGGTCATTATGGATTCATCAGGAAATTAGAATGTCAATGGTTATGCATTAACAAGGGGTGCTTCAGTAAGTTGATCTACAAGAACTTGCCCCTTAATAGATTTTTGGTTAATGTATTTGATGTCAAACTCACTTAGAAGCATGATCCATTTGGTCATGTGGCCTTGTAAAGATATTTTAGATAGTAAATACTTGAGGGGATCTAATTTTCAAATAACCATGGTCTTATTGTTTAACATGTAATGGTGCAATTTTTGAGCTATGAAGACCATGGCTAAACAATATTTTTCTATGGGTGTATAATTATGTTCATATGCTACCAGTTTATGGCTTAAATAGTACATGGCATGTTATTTTACATTATCATCATGCTGAGGCAAAACTGCCCTTAGGGCATTATTAGTAGCTAATAGGTAAAATAAGAATGGCTTTCCCAACATAGGAGGGATACATTTCAAGGCTTAGAAGTATATATTTATAGAAAATATAAAGAGAAAGAGAGTTGTGCATTAAAAAAAAGGCTAATCACTTTAAATGGATTAACAATCTCAAGGATGCTGAGTCATGGTCTTATCAGGAAAGAAAGTCCTATAAAATAATTGAATGCTCCATTGATCTTTATCCATCCATCAAGTGTCCATCTCAGGACTCTACATCATGCTCTTGAGGACTAAATATTTATACCTTGGAACTAATAGAGCCATGCTATTTTGATTTAGGCAGATGTAAATCTTTGCTTGTCTAGGAAATGACCATTTCAAAAGACAAGAAGCTTCCCATTAATTACATATATGCCCTAAAGAAATATTTGAGCACAAGTTTAATTATAGATCAAGAACCAATCATATTTATTGGTTTTCCTATAGTTATCATGTTGATGAGATGAAGTTTTCCTACTATTTAATCTTACTTTGACAAAATTTTCCAACCCTTAGTTTGCTTTAGGTCTTACAAAGACCTATTTTACCATTATCATGCTTCAATATCCCCATTCAATCCTAAAATATATGTTCTATTTCAATCTTGGGCTGCCTTCAAACTCAACTCTTTTGTATTTACTTGTCTCAGGTGAAAATTAGCTCATCGACTTTTGTCAAAAATGTCTTGGGCTTGCTCCTTATTTATTGGCTATCAAAAACTGACCTGGATCATTGACATATTGACCCATCTCACTTTGTTAGATCCTACTTGTCTGGATGACTACCGATCATCAATCTTAAACCAATTGAATTCACTTATACCACTTATCATACATGCATTTTCCCCTTGGATTTGCTAACTTTTTTGATTCAATCTTGTTGTTAGATCAATATCATAATTGATGCATGTTATTGATCTGCTTGGGCCCATTAATCTGTCAGTTGTTTCTTATCATTGGATCTTATGTACAATCAAATGAAGATAATTGATCTAACTATTCAAAATCAAACGACTACTTTATGAGGCCTCATTTTGATGATTGCATGCATGTATTTGACATCGACATGAATGTATTTGATGTTTACGTGCATATCACTAGGATATTTGAACTTCAACAGATATCTTCTATGCTTAAAACTTGACACTTGTGCAAATGTCTCATTAACTTCTTGACCTTACTCTTGCCATTATATCTTTTCTCAGATTGAATGTAGACCATTGATCTTGGACCCATTTGAATACAAATGACTATTTATCATGGCCTAAAATTGATGTTTATGCAACTTCCATTACTCTATTAGAATAAAAATTACCCAAGCCATTTCCTTCAGATTCTTGTCTTTGGGATTTTCATTGAAGAAATGACCCTTTGGGTTTTGCCTTAGGACACTTTAATAAAAAAAGATCCTTCATAAAAATGCTTTGGACCTTTTGGTGAAGAAATACCCTTCAAAAAAATATTTAGGACATCTTGCTTGAAAAATTACCCTTCAAAACTTTTGCTTTAGAATTTTTGGTGAAGAAATACCCTTCAAAAAAATGGTTTGGGATAATTTTCTATAGAAATCACCTTTTGGGATAATGTATAGGACCCGTTGCTTGAAAAACTATCCTTCAAAACTTTTGTACTGGACCACTTTCTCAAAGAAATACCCTTCAGAAAAAGTGTTTTAGACACTTTGCTTGAAAAAATACCCTTCGAGATTTTTGTATCAAAAAAAATGTCTGAGAGAATTCAAATTTTTAGGACTTTTATTTTAGACAAAATATCCAAGAGAATTTATACTTAAATTTTTTTGATGTGGACAATTTCCTTGAAATAATTAGGTCTTAAAAAACTTTGTCTTCATCTTTTGCTTTGGATAAAATGTTTGAGAGAATTCATGCCTTCAAAAACTTTATCTTAAATAATTTTTCTAAAAGAATCTAAACATTGATCCAAAATAGGGTCCTAAAGGATTTGAACTCAACAAAATAAAAGCCCAAAAGAAATCTGCCAAGTGAGGACTTTAGCTAAAATAAAGGTTTTATACTTAGCTTTTCTAACACCTGTGTGTTCTTCTGAACTCATGCTTGAAATGCTACTTGATCCTTGAAGGCCTGAAATAAAAATGAAGACCTGAAGCTTGTGCAACTTAGTTCATTATCTTGGATTCCTTGGATACCGTGAAACCTACTTGGACCCTTCCATCTTGTAATTGTAGACCTATCCCTTGAAGATCAATCAGATCACACTTTGAGCTTTATTAAAGTGTTTCAAAAGATTTTTAAAAGATATATTATCTCCACTTGAGGTATGTCTACTCATTGTAACATTGGGTCACTCTTCAATCATGATCCTGCTCCTTCCACTAGACTCTTGGACTAGGTACATTTTTGGCATGTAGACCAAATTTGGTCAACAGTTACCAAAGTAACATATCAACCATTTAACAATGAAATTTACAATATATTTGTTGATAGTTTTCTTCCACTCATTAAAGACAAATTCATATTCAAAACTTATCATTAAATATAAACCTAATTAAATATGAAGTAAATATTATTACTACTAATGCTTCACAGTTTCTAAAAAGTCAAATTTTAAGGCTAGAAGCAATGATAATGGATTTTAACATAAGAATGATGCCAAGATCGGTCAATGCCATTGAAAAACCTTGTAAAAATCTCATTTTACCTTAAAAAAAGGATAGTAGGAAATTCCATAGGGTTCGTAACAATCCAGAACAAGTCTTGAAGATATTGGCTGAGAGTAACAAGATGATTTTGCCTCTAATAAGGTTTGAGTTTGATCATTCAAGGCCATTATCTAGTTTCTATGATGCAAATGCATGTTGTGATTATCATATAATCCTGGTTCATTATTAAAATAGTTGTATAATTTTAAAATGTAATATTCAAGATCTTATTGATAACAACCAAATCCAAATATGTGGAACCTATGAATATAGGATTGCAATAAGGGGGAATTAGTATGGTGTTAGTGAATGAAATCAAATCCAAATAAAACACACTAATGATAACACCTTAGGCCTATCTCAAGGGGAAGCATGATGAAGAATATAAATGAAAAAAGCACAAAAAAATGCAATAAACTTACCTTTCTTACCCTCCTTGATGTTCCAAGAGTCTTCTTTGGTTGGCTTGCTAAAATTGTGCCTAAGAGGTCTTCATCAATGGAGTGTGGCTAACTTCATCTCCTCTTGGTACCATTTCCTTGGCTTGTGATGGCTTTGGATCAATATTTGGGCATAATAACACTAATTGCATGAGGTTTTGGAATGAGTTGTGAATGATAACTTTACACTATCTAAGCTTAAAAATCAATAGACAAGGTCTCATATTTATAGATTTTACAAAATGATTAGAATGAGCTCAAACCATCCATCTCAAGATGAAGATGTGTGGCTCAGAATCTATTCAATTTTTGAGGCAAAAATCAATAAATGTCCTCATAAATATTTAGGATAGAGAGGCATTAAAGAGGCATGGAAGGTCTTAATGAGGCATGGGAGGGCTTAGTGAGATATTTTATGCATTTATGGCCTAGGGATGCCTTCTCAAGAAATGATGCCACTTGATGATGTAGTTATTCAATATCAATTTTTAAAAAGAAATATTCAACAAGTTCTATGGAAAATTAACTTAAGCTCTTGATCCAAATTAATTAGCGTTAAACATGATTTATCAATTTTGGTGCAAATCTTGGTAATTGGTGCATAAAATAATCAAATTGGTTAAAATATCATTTTATTGGCTCAAAATTTGATTGGATTGGAATTAAGATGTGATGTTAGATGTATTGGAACCATTATCCCAATTAGGATGTTTCCAACACAAATAACAAAGGCACATGTCTCATGCAATAAATTTGATAGAAAAGAGCAATCCAGAGCACTTAGGTGTGAAAATGTTATTTTGACTCGAAATGATCTGATCAAAGTTAGCTATATTATAAATTATTTTACCCCATTTAGTGATACTCTGTCCAAAATCATCACTTGTGTATGATATGATAAATTCACATCATTTAGTGTGTTTTAATGTTTTTTAGCCCAAATTGTGCATTTTGATAGAAATTGGTCAAAAACTTGGTTGGAGGTCATTAATGGACACTTTTAGGTGCCTACAGTTTGCCCTTATTTAGGAAGGCATTGCAATTTATATGCATAATAATGTCTTCTCAAAGAATGAAAAGGTCCTACCTACCTACAATTTTAATGGAAATGGATGAACTATATGATGCCCCCTTGAGGGGATGGTTGACATAAGTAGGTCGACAAATGGTCCCTCAAAAGAAAGAAGTGAAATGAAGGGACCACATGTATGAAGATGATGGGGTGAGAACACAATGAGTTTGAAAAATTAGTCAAAATCACTAAAAATGCAAGTGGGATGGTGTACAATAGTTTGCCCAAAAGTGGTTATAAGCATGGTACCTCGATCATGGCAATGTTGTATGATAACACAATGATTTACCCAAAGGCAGTTATAATAATTGAGAAGATGGAGCTGCCCTAGTTAGGACAGACAAACAAGATAATAGCATGCCCCTATGTGGGCAAAAATAAGCTAAATATGGTGAGAACACAATGATTTTCCCAAAAGCGGTTATAATAATTGAGAAATGAAAGTGGGATGATGTACAATGCTTTGTCCATAGACGATTATAATCATTAGACCCTGATTATGGAACACATGATTGATTAATGCAATGATTTTACCAAAGGTGGTTATAATCATTGAGAAGATGGAGCTGATGATGGAAAATATGATGTGGGTAACTTGATATAGAGGATTAACATGAATTGGGACAACCTGCTAGTAGGGAGATGCTCGTCCAAACTAATAAAGGTTAAAATTCTTTCATTTTTTAATTACTCTATTTGAGATATGATTTGGATTGTATTGGGATGTCAATACCAAGGGGATGTTGATGCCTCCATTCTTGGGTAGACTTCTTGAAGCTAATTTTTAC
The DNA here is from genome assembly GCA_037957365.1 of Torreya grandis. Lineage (NCBI taxonomy): Eukaryota > Viridiplantae > Streptophyta > Pinopsida > Cupressales > Taxaceae > Torreya > Torreya grandis. The sequence continues at coordinate 1,942,894 of JARHVA010000061.1, forward strand.
TGTAGCACTTAACTGTAGGCATCATGATAGAATACTATGAGGACTAATCTAAAAGATGCATAAGCATTGACTCTCAAAAATCAACATTCAATGGAAAATAAGACACTAATGATAAAAACCATGATGACAATGTAAAAATATAAATATGGATGGATTCAAGTATAAATGTGCAAGGAATCGCACAATGAATGTACATAGATTGAATTAAGGCAACAGTGTCGAAAGCAAACAAAAAAGCACACAAACAACAAATAAACAAAAAAGAAAAGAAACAATCAAAGAAATAAATAATAGTTAGTTTTAATATTAGTATGAACAATATGATTTAAACCTATGCAATGAACATTGCCCCTAGAAAATAGGTGATAACAAATAAACATGACTAGGGGAATAGAATAAAGGGAAAAAGGGGTGGCCGAGATGTCTTCATATGTACTAGGCAAGTAAATGTTGCCTACATAGTTTTATGGATGTAATATCCAACAAAAACTTCAAGCCAAATTTAGTTCTCACACAAAATGGGAAGAAAATGATAACTGATGAAAATAAACATGATGGATGAGATAGAAAAATAGAAATGGACTCATAAAATGGTGAGAGCATGAGATAAAAGACCAAAAAATATGGGGAAACTAAGGAACAATTGATTTGCTTGTGACTTAGAAAGGTTCCTAGAATCCTCAAGGCAAAGAAATGGTCAATGTTTTTCATTTTTCTAATGATTTTACAAATGTTTTTAGAATTTTTTAGGTATCTCAACTCAATAGAGAATGACAAGATACTAAATGGTCCAAGCACACAAAATGGTGAGAGCATTAACTTAGGTTGCTCAAAAAATTATGATAACATGGATTTAGGTTTCTCACAAAATGGTGAGAACATAACCTAGGTTTCTCATAAAATGGTGAGAGCATGGCTTAGGTTACTCACAAAACAATGAGAGCATAGCATAGGTTGCTCACAAAATGGTGAGAGTGTAGCTTAGGTTGCTCATAAAATGGCAAGAGCGTGGGTAAAAGGTGATTGAGCTAAACTCAATAATCATCGAGTGCTACCTACATAGTCTTAGAGTGGGACCCCAAGTCACTATAGTTTTGCCTTAAAACAGAAGAATCTAACTAGTGTAGTATCTAATTCAAATAAAATAGGCATAGTTGGTAAAAAGGCATAGTATGACATAGGAAATGGCTAGTTGGTATGATCAAGGTATAATAAACAAATGTTGCCTCTTTTTTCCATAAGTGGTTATAACTAGGATACAATGCCATAGGTCAATGAGACTAATTTGCCCCTAGGCACTTATAATTAGTATCAAGACAATGAGAGAATGAAACAAGAAATGAAGAATACAATTGTTGAACTATTGTCTTACTATTCCAAAATACTACCTCTATTTGGAATGCTAGAAAGAACCATTAAACTAAAATTGAAACCTTTTTACTAAAAAATGTGAATGAAACCAAATGGAATGGAACCAAGGTCATAAGGTGGAGTAGGGAAATAAATCTTTTGATGAGAAAGGTATGGTATAATGGATAGGTGATAGGAAAAAGTGATATGTTGGTAAGATGATAGGATGGTAAAGAAGGATGATAATATGGTATAGTATAAAGAAGAATATTGATAAAATGATACAACTTGAAAGGTCCTTATAGATAATACACCAAGTTACTCAAGTATAGTACTGCTTGAGGTGGATAATGTTCATCGACTCATCAAGTTCATATCTGTCTAGTGTGGTGAGCCTATATGCTCTTGTTACATAGTTTTCTATAATGATGAAAGGATCAACCCAGTTGGGTTTAAACTTGCCTTTATGCTTATTTTTGGCCATGGTATTCTTTTGGTTTTGTTTAAAGACAAGATCACTAAGTTTAAATTCTCTATGCTTCATGCACCAATTATAGTGGCCTCAGAGTCGATTATGATAGGCTCAAAGATTATTCACTGCATTCATGTATTTCTCATCAATTAAATCTAGTTATTCCAAGTGAGCTACTCAATAATCATTGTTGTCTAAGACATGCTTAAAAAAGATGCATAGAGAAGGTAACTCAACCTCAATAGGAAGAATGGACTTAGTACCATAAATAAGTGAATATGGAGTGGCTCTTGTGGGTGTATGGTGATTAGTATGGTATGCCCAAAGGGAACATAATATTTTAAGGTGTTAATCATGACTGCATTATTGACAATCTTTTTGATAATGTTAACAATGGTTTTATTTGATGCTTTAGCCTAACCATTACCTTGAGGGCAATATGTCATGGAGAAATATTACGTGATGTTATATTAACTACATAGCTTCTCAACATCCTTGTTATTAAATGATTCTCCATTATCAAATATAATTTCAGAGGGGATACCATAGTGTAAAATAAGATGGTTGAAAATGAACTTGAAAATTTGCTTTCCAGTCACATAAGAGAGGGGCATAACTTTAACCACTTAGTGAAATATTTGGTGGCAATAAGGATATGTTTATGGCCATCAGATGAGGTGGAATTAATCTTCCCAATGAGGTTAAGGACTCATTTAGCAAATGGCCATGGTGTCAACATTGGTTTCAGAGTCTTTGCCAAGGCATGAATCAAATTGGCATTCCTTTGGCCCTTGTCACACTTATTTACATATGTAGTTGCATCTGCGTCCATTATGGGCTAATAATAACGAATACACAAAAGCTTTTTGGATAGGACTGCCCCATTAGTATGAGTTCCACATACTCCTTAGTGAACTTCCCATAATGCTAATGTAGATTATGTTGAAGTTAAATAATGAAGTAGAGTTCTATCAAAACTACAGTGATAAAGGGTTGATCCAAGTAAGGGATAGTGAGTGGTTTGGTGGATGAAGGCCTTAGATTATTTTCAAGATAGGTTAAGTGGCATAATTTGGTTGTTGAGGTAGTTTTAAAGGTCTGAGTACTAAATAGACCTAGGGCTAAAAATATCACAAATCATCACGATGGTTGAAGGTTCATGAGCTGGTGCTAAAAAAACATTGACAAGGAACTAATACTCTTTAGCTATGTTTATTTGTCGAATCAGAGATCCAATATTGGCCATAGAATCCATAGTTCTATTACTTGCCTTTGGTATATGCTCAAATTGAATGTCAATAATCTATTTCTTAAAAGTGTCAACCATGGCCTTATATGGCACCAACTTGTCATCTTTAGTCTAAAAGTGGTCTATAATCTAATTGATGATTAACTCAGAATCACCATACCACTTGGTGAAGTCCTACAACTAGTACTTCATATTCAAACATGTTATTGGTATAAGAAAAGCTAATCCAAAATGATTTAATGATTATATCCCCCTATGGTCTAATAAATAAAAGGCTAGCCCTTGGTCCATGTGCTATGAATGATCCATCAAAATACATTTTCTAGGGCTACTCCTCAAGAAGTGTGTCAATGATGGTCATTATGGATTCATCAGGAAATTAGAATGTCAATGGTTATGTATTAACAAGGGGTGCTTTAGTAAGTTGATCTACAAGAACTTGCCCCTTAATAAATTTTTGGTTAATGTATTCGATGTCAAACTCACTTAGAAGCATGATCCATTTGGTCATGTGGCCTTGTAAAGATATTTTAGATAGTAAATACTTGAGGGGATCTAATTTTCAAATAACCATGGTCTTATTGTTTAACATGTAATGGTGCAATTTTTGAGCTATGAAGACCATGGCTAAACAGGATTTTTCTATGGGTGTATAATTATGTTCATATGCTACCAATTTATGGCTTAAATAGTACATGGAATTTTATTTTACATTATCATCATGCTGAGCCAAAAGTGCCCCTAGGGCATTATCAGTAGCTAATAGGTAAAACAAGAATGGCTTTCCCAACATAGGAGGTAATAAAATAGGTGGATTCACTAGATAGTCTTTTAGTTGCTAAAAATTTGTTTGCTAGTGATCATCCTAGTGAAATGTGACTCCCTTATTCAAAATATGCATAAATTGATGGAATTTGTTAGCTAATTGTGATATGAAGCATCAAATAGAATTTATCTTACCCTGTAAACTATAGAGTTGCTTCAAATTAATTAGTGGTTTCATCTATGATATGTCTTGGACTTTGGTTGGATCAAATTTAATGCCTCGATGAGGCATAATAAAGCTAAGCAATTTACTTGAAGTGACTTATAAGACACACTTATTAGGATTAAGTCTAACTTTGTACTCACACAATATTTTAAATATTTTACATATCAATGCTGGATGATCAACCCTATCTTTGATTTGCCAAGAATGGCATCGACATAGTCTTCAACAATATCATGCATCATATCATGAAATGTAATCGTCATGGCTCCTTGGTAGGTGGTCCCTACATCTTTAAGACCAAATGACATAACTTGATAATAAAATGTTCCCCATAAAATGGTGAATGTTGTTTTTTGTTGGTCTTTTGGTGCTATCCTAATCTGGTTGTACCCTAAAAAGCCATCCATTAATGAAAGAATTTCATAACCTGTTGTGGAGTCGATGATAATGTCAATGTTTGGAAATGAAAATTTATCCTTAGGGTAAGTTTTGTTTATATCATGGAAATCAATAAAAAATTTGATCCCTTATAGCTTTTTGCTAACTAGCACAACATTGGAGATCCACTCTGAATAGTTGATCGATTGAATACAACTTGCTTCCAAGAGTTTTTCTAACTCTTTCTTTACTAATACAACAATGCGAGGATGTGTCTTACATAAATTTTTTATTTATTGGTTTAGCATTAGGATTGACCACAGGGTGGTAAAAAACCAAGTTAGGGTCTAAACCTAACATGTCATAATATGCCCATGCAAATATATCAACAAATTCCCTCAAAAGGGCTAGAAGGACTTCACACTCCTTCTCACTAAGGGATGCACCTAACTTGATCCACTTTGGTTTGTCTAGGGACCTGATGTTAACCTATGTTGTATCTACCACTAGAAGGGTCAAACCATCTTCAAGGATAGTGGGCAAAGATTTGAATTGATTGGAAATATTAGATTTCTCTATTAGGACTAGAAATTCAAGTTTTCCTAGGCATGATGAATCAGAGTTCCCTGAAGGGAGAAGTGGCCATGTAAAAAAAAGTATTGGAAACTCTTGAATGATTTTATCAAAGAGTTATTGTTCTTCAAAACTAAACCCTAACTCATAAATTAGTTCATTGTTAGTGGTCTCCTGAGATATTTTTGAACAAGGTTTAACACCCCCATCTAATGGTGTCTCAGGCAAGTTTTCACCATTAGACTAGACTTTTTATTTACTTTTTCCCTGGTTAGAAAGTGCTTCAAAGAGGTTTTCACTTTAAGACCTTAATTTTTCAATTATTTACTTTTGTCTAAGGGTGTTCACCCACTCTCCAAAATAGGATTCAGGATCCAACTTGATTGAGAACCCCAATTTATGGTCCCTCAATAGAATATTGTCTCTAAGGTTGAGAAAATCATAAAAAGGATCATCATTTTGAAACTCATCAATTGGCACGTTAGAATCTTGTTGGTCCCAATATATCAGGTGGGGATTATATAATGGAAATGGGTTGTGATGAATGAGTAGTCTAAGGGTACAAATAGAATGAATGTCAAACAAATTGGTCTCAACTAGGTCATAAAAAAGGCTATGATCAGACTCTGATTCACTGTCAACATCATCATCACTAGTAGATGGTGATGAAACATGATTAAGGTACATGGGGTCACCCCCAAGTAATTTAAATCCAAGTCTATAGGGCCCTTTGTATTTGGTCATGGAAATCAGCCCAAGTATTCCTTGTTAATTTGGTCTGAGGCCTCCTCCTTCATTATGTTGACTCTTCATGATCCTATTGGGCATAAGATACTTGGAATTATCATAATAATCAACCTATTTTTCACTATACAACCATGATTTATCTCCTTTAAGAGGGTCCTTTTCTAGGTCAAATACTGGTACAAACATGATGGGTCTTGGACCTTTGCCTTTTTATTGCCATTCTAGATGAAGTGGCTTGGCTTTAGGTCTTCCAAAGGATTTTGGGTTTTTTGGAAGGTTTATGATATGAAAGGTATCATGAGTTAAATACTCTCTTGGGAAATTGGATGAGATGGTATAATGATTGGATATCTCAGGAGGTAGCATGTGAGAAAGGGAATCGAGGGTATTAAGATCAATGTATTTATCCTTTGGCAGATAAAGGAGTATCACTTTTCCCTTATCTTGATTATCCATTGGATTCATGCAAAAATGATAGTTATAGCTCTTGAACTTGGCCTATAAGTGTATTCAATGCTTGTATAGATTCAAATCTCTTGGTATACAAACTTCCATCCTTGAATGAGAGAACTTGATACATTGGTGAAACATCAATGGGACTGCACAAACTTCATGTAACTAAGGTCTTCTTAAAATCATATTGTATGAAAAATTAAGATATGGCACATGGCAAAGTGTATCATGGGTTAAGGTCCCAAGGATAACTGGTAAATAGATGGTGCCTTATAATTCTTGTTCATCATTATCGTAGGCTTTGATAGTTATTGTCTCTTCTTAAAGATCTATTATTGTGTACCCAAGAAGCTTGATGAGCTTTAGAGAAATTATGATTAGCCCTGATCCATTGTCTATTAGGACACATTTCAATTTGTGTTAGTTTATGCAATCTTTAATGTACAAGTGGTTATTATGCAATGAGCCAAGGGATGACATATTGCTTTGGTTGAAAGTGACTTATTAGGCTGGAGTTAGGTGTCCAACCAAAGCTTGAAATTTTTTAGGGGATATGTCACTTGAAATAGTAGATTGGCTCATGAAGTCATTCAATTTTTTTTTGTAGATTATTGATGTATGAAAAAAATCTAAAATGGATATTTTTGTAGACATCTTTTACAATTATTCCACAATGTCAAATTTCTTCTCTTGGTCAGTGTTAAATGGATTATTCTGAGGTTGAATAACTAGTTGGGTGATGGGAGAAGAGGCAAATGGCTATGGGCCTAGGATGGTAATCTTTGGCCTCTAAGTTGTGATTGCACAATCAGGATTAAACATAGGACCATGATTGCTAACAAATGATGGTGATGGTGGGGGATCAGATAGGATAAGTCTCAGTTACTAGTATACTTGTGTGTTGTCATGAGGCAATGATGATTTATCGATATAGGGTCCAAAATTAGTAATCCCTACTTTTTGGTATGCCTATATGTGGTTTTAGGCCAACGAAGGATTATCAATGTGAGTTGGTGGATTGGCATTATTTAAAAAAGGTCATGATTTATTGGTATTTGGTCTTGGATTGATGGATATGGTGTTAACATGACCTCTTGCAATATGACCTACAACCCTATCATAGTCATGTGCAATTGCATGGTAGATCTATTAGTTGTTTCCATTCTATCCTTGGTTCTATCCATTATTCAAATGTTTTTGGTTATGTTATTGGTGATTCTATTAGTTTTGTTGGTTCAACCTTGATTGTTTAAACTATTGTTATTGGTGTTACACTGGTCATATTACTATTGTTACTGTTGTGGTTGGTTTTTATGTTGGGGAAAGGGATTTTGATAGAATCCAAGGGTCTGATTGGAAGTGGAAGCATCACCATCCAATGTTATCTCCCCTTTCTCCAACATATTTTGAATTAAATGTTTAATTTTCACATAGTGGTGCAAATTATGTCCATTAACCTGATGATATTCATAGAATTCATTTTGGTGGTACCAGTCAAGATAAAGAATACCCTAAGGATAATATTTTGATATAGGCTAGATAATTAGATGAGTGATGGAGAGCTTTCAAAATGCAAACTCAATAGGCTCTTCAAGGTCACTAAAAACATGATGAGTAGGCATTGTTCTCTTTAGAGGAAGAGATTATAATGGTAAAGGTTATTGCATTTGTTACACAAGCTTAGGCTAATTCGATTGTTGTGCTTGCTAAAAAGGTTATGGGTTAGGAGTAATTTTTAAATTATACATGGGTTGAGAAGATGGTATTTGTACCATATAAACATGTCTCAACTCTATCACTCTATTTCCAACAACATTTTTGCTGCGATTGAATTACCTTGGTCTATCATTGTTATAGGCCTGTGTTAGTTGTGATGCTTAATCTTGGACTTGATGTTGGTTTTGGCCATTTCCTTGATTGGTACCCTAATTATGATTAGATGAGGTAAGATTTGTAATATATTTTTTAATAAGGTCTCAATCAATCAATAAACCTTTGTCAATGATCTCCTTGAAGGTATGCACACACTGCAGTTCTAGATGATAGGATATCTCACTATGATTTTTTTTGGTAAACATAACAACTAATTGTTTATCTAGTAAAATATGGGTGAATCTATTTTCAAGGGCTCTCTATCACTGTAAATAACTTGACAAACTCTCATCAGCCTTCTACTTGGCTTGCATCAAGCAAAGATAGAAATCTCATGTTTGAGATTGTATGAAAAGTGCTACACAAAATTGTCTAAAAGATCATCCAAATTGAATACTAAATTCTTGGGCAACTTAAAAAACCACTCCAAAGCTTGTCTTACTAGACTCCTTGGGAACAAAAATAAAAGGTATATGTCACTATATGCCACTAGCTGGCATGCAATAAAGAACTTGGTCAAATGAGCCTTGGGGTCACCTTTCCCCTTGTATTTGTAAAGTTTTGGTGGTTCATATCCTAGAGTAAATGGTATTTTCAAGTAGTCCATGTTAAATAGATAAGAAAACACTTCATCCAACCAAAAATTTATAGGTCTATTTTCTATCTTGGATGGTAACAATCACATCCTTCATCTGTTGCAATTCTTGGGCTAGGAAATTAGAGGGAATATTAATTTAAGGTGGAATATTAGCCTGTGTAGATAGTTGAGTATTCACAAGTGGATCACTTTGACTAGGGTATGATGAAGGTATTTGCTAGGGTATGTTGGTTTGGTTAGGGAATGAATCATCAATATTCATGCATAGATTAGGGTTTGATTATTGGAATTACATGTAATACGATGTGATATTCTAGTTTGGGTTAGGTAAGTAGGTTTGAGTTTGGGGATTTTGAGGTTGGGATGGAGGGATATGGCTATACTATGCCTACTAGGGTTAAATAGGAACCTATTGTTTACTAATCAAACCTTGTTGTTGAGGGGTTGTAAACCAAGACCCTATCATTGAACTAGTGGCACATTCTACATAAAAGGCAAAGGTTGCCTAATCAATACTTGAGGAACATTAAAACCTTCAAGTTACATGAATCCTTATTGGGAAGTGGATGTATGTTGGCGATTCAACATTTATCATTGACCAATAGTTGTACAATGTTGATTAGACATCATTTGGATTTGAATTGGTCTATGAGGAAATAGGTATGTTTGCTACTACTTGATGCAGTGGAACATTGGTTGCCCCTATTGAGGTGACAATGTGTTCTACCTCTACTGCATCGGTATGATGGATTGTGCATGTTATAGTGTAATATTAATCATTGCTTATTGAGTAAGATTTGTCACATTTTGTTGTTAAGGCATGACATTGGTCACTAGTTGATTACCTAATCCTCTTGCTTGAGCACTTGAAGAAGAAACTGGTTGAGGATTAGTGCTAGTAGTTAGCTGAGGTTAGGATTTAAAAAATCCTACTCCCTGATTTAGAGAACTAATCATGGTGTTAACTAAAGGTACACTTGTTTATGGACTAGTTGTTTATGTACTTACACCACATTGGTTTGAATTGGATATTGCCTATGCATTATCCACTACATTTTGCTTGATATTCTATGTACAAGCAGAAGACACTTCTTTGATGATTGGCATATAAAAAAAGTTACTAACCAAAGTATTTTGTGTGAAAGAATCTACTCCCTAATTTTCTTGACTATTCAATTCTATTAACACTCCTATTGAAGGAACCAAGTCTATGAGAAACCTATTGGACATGGTTATCTCATTAAAGTTGCATGTTAGGTTTAAGTAAGTTTGGTATGCTATCTACATCTATACAAAGTGATCCTCCATGGGGTCCTTTCCTTTGAAAAACATACTAGGGTCCTGATACATCATTTGGACTAGAGATAAAGGATTAATAGAAGAATCATGTGGACTATAAGGTATGTTGTGAGGCATTATTACTAGACTTGATAAATTCTCATGGGGGAAGTTTGCTAGAAACATAGCCCCTACTTCTATGGATCTAACCAAAATTTTGTCCTTGTTTTCTAATAAGTGACACTTAAATAGATAAGGATCATACGTGGATGGTGCAATAACATAGTATGGTTGTTGAGGAAATGGTTCTTCAATTATTGGTGTCAAATCTAGGTACCTCTCTATTTGTGCTTGATCCTACTCTAAGTATGGAGGCATGTTTACCAAATAATTATCCAATGGGTCTTAGTTTTATGTCCCTATTTGAACATTATAAGATGGACAAGGATCCATCTCATAAGCAACATTATCTGAATAAGGGTCTTAAACTATTTTCTCTTGTGCAACTACATTACTAAATCTTAGATTGTACATGAGGCCACTAGAAGTGTAGGAAGACATGTTAGGATCCATAGTGAATGCTTCGTGACAAAAAGGAATAAAGTTATACAAACTCTAAAAAGGTGATGTCTAAAAAAAGAGGTTCAAACTTGGTCTAACCTAGTCAAAATGATGAATATGAATATTGAAAAATATTAATGCAATGAATTAGGATAAAACAAGCTAACGTCAAGTATCTAACATTACACATCTCACACAAAAAGGTCAAGTAAAAGGACTATAAATCAAAATGCCAAATTCTAGGTCAAAGTGTTTCAAATGAGTCTAATCTAGTAAAAACAAAGGTTTATAGTTATTTTTGCTAAATTCCATGTCAAAATCTAGGCTCAAACAAATCATGTGCTAGGACTTTTCATCAAACGATGTCAAAAGCTAGACTTTAAAATATGAGATATTTAATCTAATAGATTTGAAACACTTATAACAAAAACTAGGCATTTGACTCTTGGACATAAACTTGATCAATAAGTATGAGGTATGAAATAAAAAGGTACTTGGAGATACTTTATTTCTCCCAAATAATTGCACAAACTAGACTCTTTTGATCGATGAGCTAGACAAAGGTGAACGGCATAATCGTGCTAGACAAAGGTTCTCAAAGAAACTCGAAATGGTTGGAAAGTTGTAAATTTTTTTGAATCTATGTGAAGAGGTCTAAGAAACAAGTCTCAAAATAATTTGAGTAGTGAAACAACACTAAAATGATCAAAAGGTGTGATAAATGCTTCTTTTAAGACTCTAAGGCAAAATGGTCTAACATGATTTTAGCAGTGCAACACTACTCTCCGTAACTCAAATGATAGCCACACATAAAGTTGTGTCAAAATATCTAAAGCAAAAGTGTGTTATCATATAGACTTAGGACAAAAGGTGAAATAGGATAGGTAGTACAAAATTTTGATTATGACTCAAAGCACAAGTGATACACAAGATGACTTGAGTCCTACCAAATGATGTTTAGTCTAAAAATGGCCCTTAATTCAAATTGTGAATTGAAATGAAGTTAAAACAAGTCAAGTACAAAGTGGTGAACCCGATTTAACACATCATTCTTTAAAACTTGGAAGATTCCAATTTAAAATTTAAATGACCAATGAGGGACTTAAACACAATGTGGTAAATGGTCTAGATTCAAATGGGTAGCATAACTACACCAAATTGGAAGATATAAACAAAGTGTATGATAAGTTTTTTGAACAAGAAAAAATATGATTTTCACTTGGGTAGCATAATGCCTCCTTGTTCAAAGAAATTTGGGGCCAATGTGTTTGGTCATGTCATTTCTGTTAACATCAAGTCTTGACTCCAAACAAGACCAAGTAATCTAAGATAAATGAAAATTAACTAAATAATAATCTTAAGCCCTAAACTAACAAGGTATGGCAAAGTGGGGTTAACTAAACTAAGAAGTTTTTGAATGTTTCTAGAGGGATCCCATACATAAGACTTTCACATCAACATGTAAGAGAAACAACATCTTAATTGGGTTCACAACACTTGGTTTTTTGTAAAAAGGTCTTGCCCTTTTTACAACCACTACATCTATCACTTGTTAAATGTAGTGCGATGTCCAATGTGCTCAAACATCCCAGTCTTAGCCCCAACGATAGGAGATGGTTTAATTTCTCAAACCATCACCCCAATCGGGTGATCCCAATTTATATACCTCCTCCATGGAGAGGGGTTAAAGTTGATGCTAGGAGATGAAACCCAAGGTCAAAGCTTCCCTAAATAACTTATGGAAGGTAATGAAGTTCCCCTCATATTCCAAGATGCAATAAAAGTAAAAACCCAAGTAAAAGAGATTTAAAGGTTGTTTCTAGGTCACCCAAGCCATGTAGGTCTTGGGGAGAGCCTTCACAACTTCTCTTTTACGCCTTTAGACTAAGGCACTTTGTAATGAATTTGGCATTTTTGATCCCACAAGTTCCCTATAGGGGATAGGGGTAGAGCATACATGCACAACTCCCTATTTGCTCAAACAAATCTAATATAAAAAACTAATGATAACAACTTTGCAAAAACTTGAAGTGTGTTCAATTTTAAATCACTAAATGAAATGTGTGGTGATGTTCTTTATCCCCTTAGATTTAAGATTTAAGAACATGTAAAGAAAAACTACAAAAAATTCAAGCAAAAATCTAAGTGTTTATTTAAGCACCCAAAATAAATGTTCCTAATCCATTTTAAGCACTTGAAAAGAGTTTTAAAAAGATTAGATTAAGCTTGTTTAGATCTTTTTTCAATTGGGCCCTACAAGAAAGAGTCAGAGTTTTAGTTAGCCTTGAATCACTTTTCCACATGAGACAAATAACTTTGCAAAATGATGTCTCGAGTTTCACATATTACAATCCCGCTACTCCATAGTGCAATCCTGCTACTTTGTAAAACCATGATTCATATAGGTAATATGGCTAATCAGGTTGGTTTAATATAAATAACAATCCTACTACTTGGGCTAACAATCTCATTATTTGGGTTAAAAATCCTACTATTCTAGTTAACAATCCCATTATTTGGGTTCACAATCCCATGAGTCAGGTTAACAATCCCACGAGTTAGGTTAACAATCCCACTACTATGAGTGTTGTGGTATTGTCTCTTAACCACTAACAATTTATCAACAATACTATGACTCAGTTAGGCAATTATGTGACTCAAGTAGGCAATATCATGACTTGGATAGGCAATCCTATGATTGTTGAGTCACAATATTACAATATCGTGACTAGCTAGTAGTGGGGTTGCAAAATGGATACAAGATCTACAAATAGACAAGTTAGTCTAAAAACATTAGTTTAAATGCAATACTACAACTTGAAATGGCAAACTTGAGACTTTCTCAGTGGTGGGATTATGGCCAAAAGGTCAAACCCATGACTTCGTAGGGATAAAACCATGACTTCCAAAAAAATTGACTTTTTGTTCAAATTTTTACCTTGCTTCCACACTCTAAGATCATGCATGATTATGGTTAGTAGTTTTCTTGTAGGTTCTATTTGACCATATATGTGATGTTATGTCCCATCGAGCATGCCATTTGTGAACATAGGATTACAATAAGGGGAGATTAATATAATTTTGGTGAATGAAATTAAATATAAACAAAACACACTAATGCTAACACCTAAGCCTATTTCAAGGGATAGCATGGTGAAGAATACAAATGAACAAAGCATAACAAAAATGCAATAAACTTATCTTTCTTACCTTCCTTGAATATCCATGAGTCTTTTTTTATTGGTTTGCTCAGATTATGCCTAAGAGGTCTTCATTAATAGAGTGTGGCTACCTTCATCTCCTCTTGGTACCATTTGCTTGGCTTGTGATGGATTTAGCTCAATATTTGGACATAATAACACTAATTGAATGAGTTTTTGAAATGATTTTTGCATGATAATTTTATACTATCCAAGCTTAAAAATCAATAGGCAAGGCCTCCTATATATAGATTTTGCAAAATGATCATAATGAACCTAAACTATCCATCTCAAGATGAAGATGTGTGGCTAAAAATCCATTCAATTTTTGAGGTAAAAATCATTAAATGATCTCATAAATATTTGGGATAGAGAGGCATTAAAGAGGCATGGAAGGTCTTGATGAGGCATGGGAGGGCTTAATGAGATATTTTATGCATTTATGGCCTAGGGATGACTTCTTAGGAAATGATGTCACTGAATGATACGTTTATTCAATATCAATTTCCAAAAATAAATATTCAACAAGTTCCATGGAAAAGTAACTTAAGATCTTGATCTAAATTAATTATCCTTAAACATGATTTATCAATTTTGGTGAAAATCCTAGCAATTGGTGTACAAATTAATCAAATTGGTCAAAATGTTATATTATTGGATTGAAATTTGACTAGATTGGAATTAAGATACGATGTTAGATGATTTGGAACCATTATCCCATTTAGGATGTTTACAACACAAAATAACAAAGGCACATGTCTCGTGCAAAAAAAAGGTATAAAAGAGCAATCCAAAACACTTAGGTGTAAAATAATCATTTTGACTCAAAATGATTTGATCAAAGTTAGTTGTCTTATAAATTGCATTGCCCCATTTAGTGATACTCTAGCCAAAATCATCACTTGTGTATGACAAATTCACATCATTTAGCATGTTTAAGTGTTTTTAGCCCAAATTTTGCATTTTGATAGAAATTGGTGAAAACCTTGGTTGAAGGTCATTGGTGACCACTTTTAGGTGTCTATAGAACCAATAATAATTTTATTGATTTTGTGGCACCTTTAAGCCAACACTTGAATATTTCCACAAGCCCTATTCCAAATCACAACAATCAATCAAGTGATAAAAAAATGGTCCACATTGTAGACAAGGAAACTTATGATATTATCCCATTGTATTATAAGACTCATCCACTTGATGGTTTTATTGGTGTTGTGTACTCAATTAAGAGGATTAAATATTCCATTCAAATTATCCTGGATGAGGATGATATATTGTATGATATTTCATACAATAAACCTTTATTTATAAGACCCTTCATCAATGGGTATGAAAAGAATGGAGTAATGGATAATAATGGTTCAAGTCTCAACATATGCACCAATGAATTTATTTATAATCTTGGAATCAATGAAATAAATTTAGTATAAAATCTAAAAGTTGTACCAGGATATGATGGTATAGGTAGAGAGCCTCTTGGTTTCAATATTTTTCCTATTTGAGTGAGTTCTAAGACAATTCCAAACTTGTTCCATATGGCACCCAATAATAGAGCATGAAATGTGTTCCTTAGTAGACCTTAAATATATCAAATGAAAGTAATTTCTTCTACATGTTCAAAATTTGGACATGATGATTGATTGATTACAATTATAAGGGATATCAATTATCCAAAAAAGAATGAACAAAAAGATACCAAGTGAGGAACCAAACTTTTTAACTAAACACTAATACATTTGGTATAATTGGTGTTACATTTTGGTTCAGGATTGTGTCTTCAAGATTTTTTCTATTTTTTCATGTGGTTTTAATAATTCAACCCAAACTAGACCCAACTCTACTTAAAATTTCATTCAAATTCAAACCAAATAACATAAAATTTGTGTCACAAATCATCTTGAAATGTATTAAAAAAAACTTACAATATCCTCATTTAAAAAGATGACAAAATAAAAGATTAATAGTCATTGATAAGTTATAATTTAATGACTCTAATATAATTAGACTCAATCTATGACAAAACTTCCCTTACCAACCTTATTTAAATATTATATGGATTATGCATACATACGTATTCATACATATACATATACATATACATATGCATATGAATATGCATATACATATACATATACATATAAATTTGTTCAGGGTGACAATGGAAGAGGAGCATAGAGGAGTACAAAAACATGGAAGGCAAAAGTGGCATATTATTGTGAAGGATTATCTTATCTTTCATATGTATTGGGGTTTATAGGGTTTATATTATGGTAACCCAAAATAATTGAACTAATGATTCCCTAATAATCTAGCCCTAGTTTTATTTTCAAACCAACCATGCAACTCAAGTATGGGAAGGCCAAAAAGACTTCTATTAGAATGGGACTTGAGGTGTTAGGTTTGAATCCTTCTCTAAAAATGAGGAAAACATAGTTCAAAAGTAAATCATGGAGTAAATCCCTCATGTAACACCTATAGACACCTAAATTTGGTACAATACCATTTTTCATAGTGTCTTATCCCTAATTTATCATATTTGGCACTTGTGTATATTTGCATGTTTCTAAGACTTCTCTAGCCTCACATTGGTCTCCATTTATCCCTTGAACTTTAAAAACACATCTAACACTTATCATAATGTATCTATTATCACCCTTGAACTAAATTTCATTTTTTATCAAGCTCCTCATCAATATCTAAGCCTCTATTCATTTTAAGGAAGATTTTTGCCTGGGTAGATATGTGCCTTGCACGTGTTTACCTAGTTTTCCTTTGTGGGTCATTTTCCCCATTGTCATTGATCATGCACTTATAATTACACTCATTATCATTTTTAAAGTTTGCCTACACACATAAATTATTTAGAACACCCTATATATATAATTCATCCCAATCCATTTTAAAAGAAATAAAATAAGATTATTAATGATCAAGACCTAGAGTAGAGCCAAACACCAAGCTTCATCATTACTCCTACTTTAAGTTGAGCCTCATTGAGTCATATCTTACACACTTGTGATGGAGTTATTTACCTTGATATATCATTATCCTCTTTTACCAAATGATGTTTTTAACTAGTATGTATTTGCATCATCATTTATAGGGAAGAGGAGGTTCAAAACCCTTGCTTGAGCTACTCTATTTACACTCACTTAGAACTATGTGTGGTTTGCTTCGAGTGTGTGGGATATGTAGTTTGAAACATCGCTTTAGTTTTGTTTGACTTTATAACCTTTTGTTTATTTTGAGTGCCAAGCTAGGTAAAAGAGGAAGAATCAACAATTTAACATATTTTGCCAAGAATAACCATGAAGTGAGCATATTAGAAGATAAAAAATAAGGAAATGAACCAATCATATAAAAATTATACTGTGTAACCCTACAAAGGTTGGACTTGGAAAAATATACTTATAATTCACAATGTAAATCCACCCAATGCAAGTTCACCTCGAGTGAGTTTGCCCAGTTCAAACATGCATAGATACCAAGTCTACCCAATTCAAACATGCATAAAGAGGAGCCCCATTTTATAAAGTCTCTACTAGGCTGCAACAATCACATTCTAGAATCAAAAAATTAGAATAACAACAAGGTGATTGTTTCTTTTGATTTATTCTTACTTTTGTTAGTGTGTTTAATACATCATATATTGTCATATGGTTTTAAGAGGCATTTATAATATAATTCATATATAATCACTAATTGGTGCACAATTATCTATAAAATATTATTATAGAAGAGTATCAATAAATTTATTGACCTGAATAACTTTTGCAATTGACAGTAAATTATTATCTTAAGAATACTTGTTTGACAAATTAACTACTCTCTAAACCCTATCCCTAGACTCTTTATTACCTATATAAGATCATAAAGAGATAGTTATTGAGGCAATTAACTATGGAAGAGAGTTATTGTTATTCTAGCAATTTAGGCTAGAGTCTTTTATTCTAAAGAGGTAGTCACACTACTTGTGGTAAATTTGTGTATTATTTTTATTTAAAAACTTCATTGATTTATATTATTGCATGTATTGTAAGTATATGTATTATGGTGACTAACATGATTTTGGACCATATCCATATAGTTTAATAACTTTTTCATGTCCTATTTCATTTATTTCTTTTATCTTGTTACAATTGATAGTCAATTAGATGGATCTAAATTATGTACTTTCATAGTTGTATTGTTAGATCTATTCATTGAAATTGTTTATTATAATTAGGACCATTGAAATATAATTTGGGGTAAGTATAAATGGTGAACCCCAACATTTAATTACATTCAACCTACCCACTCAAAATCTGAATATTTATATTTACTTCTCACATTAGGGTTTACTCCCTCCTTAACTAAATACACAGTTTCATTTTCATTGAAATGGATGTGAACACTTTATCTTTGTTGAATGATAAAATAAAAATTGTAAATGTTTAAAATGATGAAAAGATTAATCAATGTATTGTTCAATCTCTAAAAGAATATTTATTGAAAATCCTAGTCTCATTAATGAAATTATGCATATGATTAAAAATAAAAATAATTCAAGTGTATATTCATCTAGGGTTTTTGATAATTTGATTGCATCTTCTTAACCCATGAGGAATAGTGCATAAATGACAACCATGAATGGTAAGATTCAAACATTAAATGAGCTCTTTGAAAACCTAATGTCCTTCCCAAGAGGTCTTACTCCTAATGAATGGAGTAGGTGCATTATAATGGAAAGTGAATGATAAATTATTATAAATTATTTCATAACACTCTTAGCACATAATGTCCTTAATTTATCACTACCTCGTGATTTCATGATGCCTACATTTTCACTATTTAATGGGAGTGGTGATCCTTATTTTAACCTCAAGTAATTTATGGATTATATTGTAAAATACAATATCAACAATTGGATCTTTCTTAAAACATTCCCCAAAATCCTAATAGGTCAAAATTTACATTGGTTTCATTATATTACTATGGATATTTGCATACATATCTTGGGTTGAAAGATTTTTTTTAGCACATTACATTCACAATAAGGGACCAAAGATTACATTTGAACATCTTCCCTCTCTTCACCAAGTAAAATATTATGTTTTTAATCATTAAATATTATGATTCAAGTCTTGTATGCATCATTTAATATACCAACCAACGAAATATGGTTTCAATAAACATAGTCATCTACTTGAGATTGTTATCACATATTAAGAGTTCCACTATATATGACATATATGTACTGTGACACGTATTTGAAGTAACACATCATATTTAAGCCTCATCAATTATCATGATTATTTCATTAGTTATATAGGGTTTATTCACTTATTTCATGCCACATTCAACACTTAGTTTATCTCATTTATACATCAATGACTAGACATTACACCTTGAGTGACACATATAACCTAGTCATCCATACATCTACTGCTTAATTAACACATCATTATGATGGGTGTTAATTATAAATAACATCATGTATGCATTAAAAATAAAGATTAAAAAATCACAAAAATATTCATAAAATACAATAAATAAAAAACCCTTTGCCTTTATCTTAGTCATATAATACATATCATGCGTATTTTACTTATACAAAAGGTTTTTCACACATTTGTGTTTGACACATATGCTTGTCATGATATATTTTGAGTAGGTGAGATCCATTATATCTATGTTATATGGTTATGTACTCATTTGTGCCTCACCTAGGGGGGGATTTATATACATGATACTATTTCATAGTAATATCTTTGTAGTTTTTTTTTCAATATCTATATAGAGCCACTTTACTTGGATCATATATCTTGTATTTTTGTGTACATGGATTATACATATATTGATTGTGTACATGAATATATACATGAAATTATTACATATTAGAGTCACATGGATGAGTACATTTTCTATCACATGCCTTTTGATCAATATTTGTCTATTTATTACAGCTTGGCCTCATAACCTTTTTTAGAACACTTTGTTTACAAGGGACATATATTGCCTTGATATTAGGGGGAAATATACCACACATACCTCAATATTATTATACACATATTGAAAATTTGGAGTGTCAATTAGGACATAGTATCCAACCCTTTCATCTTTGATCATATTATCTATACATTGCCACTGTTGGGGGAACATAACATTCTTAAACTGGACACTATATCAGGATTGTGTTTCACAAGATTATACATAATTCAACATATAATATGCACCCATAAAATCATATCACACATTATTCCTTGAGCCTCATTTATACTATATGACATTATGGACCTATATTATCCATATGCCCTACATTAT
Organism: Torreya grandis; assembly: GCA_037957365.1. Classification (NCBI taxonomy): domain Eukaryota; kingdom Viridiplantae; phylum Streptophyta; class Pinopsida; order Cupressales; family Taxaceae; genus Torreya; species Torreya grandis. Next base: position 1,962,919 of record JARHVA010000061.1, read on the forward strand.
TACATTGGTGGGGTCTTTATGCCCTACGTACTATTTAAATCCTGAAATATCATGACTGTCATACTTGATACTTACATGAATTTATCTTACACATTGGTATACATGACACATATTTTGTTATGTGGGAGTTGTACCTAAACATGTTCCTTATTGATCATATCTATACATCTATTTTCCTAAGGGGGCATGGTACCCATATATCTCTCTCCATGAGTCTTATTGACATATCCTACATGTTTAATCCATAATACCCTTCACTTATGAGTCTACATTGCTTATTTAAATTATAAATATTACATGTTCTTTGACACATGATAAGTTATCACTCGTGGTACATTCATTACCGTATCTATCAACCCTTGAGTTTTCATACATAAGGAGGCATGTTATTTCCCAATGTACATATTCATCCTCACTATAGCATGTATTCATTTATGAGCCTTGCCACATATTCATTTATATCACATTATCATGAAACATTGATATTATGTTATTATTGGGAGTTATAATACATATGTACCTTAGATTATTGCATTGATGGGACATGATGCCCCACACAAACTTTTACACATTGTCACATTATATTCATCATGCTTGAAATATAATGATTCATACAACAACCCATCAAGAGGTAATATCTTATTAAAAAACATCAAAAACATTACAAAATATTCAAAAATTCAAAAACATTACTTTATAGATGGTAACATATTCACCTATGCTGTAGGTTTTCATATCCATGATTTACACATCTACTTCTCACAATATTTCTTAAGTAGGTACTATGTAGATTTACATGTTACATGATACTATGGTGCATATTATTTGCCCATATCTTGGGGGGGAGGTGGGCATTTACTATACAACTCATATCCTATCTTGGGGGCATGGCCATACAATAGTTTTTGGATGGTGATATATTTCCTTTCTTGCCCTTTATCATATTAAGCTATACTAAATTAATTACTACATATATTGATGGTACCTAGATATTATATATCGCATGAATATATTCATTATGATTGTTACATGGTTACATTGACTATTGTGTGTAAATGTTTTCTTGTGTGTGGATCCTTGACCATAAGTGATCCTCTTTTTCATCATATCTTGTGTCATCTTCTTATGTGTTTTTTCACTAAATTGTTTAATCACAAACTTGGGTGTAGTCACTAATTTTTATGGTCCCAACTTGAGTTCACTTCATTGATTTATTCTATGATTATAACCATGATGTATATCATGGATAATATTATAGAATGACTAGTGTTTGATTTATATTATGCACATATTTTTCAATATACTTTCTTGGTTTCTATGTTTCCATGGTTTCTATAAGACACATATCGGGGCATGTTAATTGCATGTATTTCCATTTATATATGTGACTTGACTAGGGCATATTTGTGACATTTTGGGTGTACTAGTTTTCCCCTTCTTTCTTTTCTTTAGGGGGCATCATGCATGTTTGTGTTGTTCTTGATATGATACTATCTTTATTGCAATATGAGACACTTTTTTATGATAGTATGGGGCATGAATAGATGCTAATTCATTCATTCTAACTATAAAATTTTACAAAAAATATGATGGTATCAACTATTTTCAATTTCATTACATATGTTTTAGGATATTGTCAATTTAGCTATATTATTTTCATAACATATGATGCACTTAACTTTTTATTTATAGATGAGTGATCGCAACACAAGTGTTCACACCTCACCTCAAAAGGGGGAATATATTAAGGAATTTATAAAGTTTTAGAGATCTTAGGTGAAATTAATTCAATTTTGACAAAATTTTCTACTTCTCTAATTAAGAAGTGTATTAGACCCTAGTAACTCCCGAAGAAGTGTTATCTATGTTTCAACACCTATTGGAAGTCTAGTGCCAAAATAAGTTTATTGTGGCATTTTAGGAAAATACCAACTAGGTCTACTCATTTATTTATCTCTTTTTAAATTCAAAATTTTAAAATTCAAAATTCAAATTTTTAATATATATTATGAAAATTTACTACCTTTAGCAATTTGCACTTATTTTAGGTGTAATAAAAAACCCATGGGGATGGAATTATTTTAGATCACACATTCAAAACCCCCAATTTTCCTTAGGTAAGTGAAGGTGCATGTTTTAAACTATTTATATTTATACTTTGATGCACACATGTATTCACTCACACTTACAAATCCATGTCAAAGTGGGGTATTATGTAGACATTGAAATTTGGTATAAGACCCTTTTACATAGTATCTTATCCCAGATTTATAATTTTTGTCATACTTGCATATATTTTTAGGACTTTTATGACCCCCCATCAATCTCCATTTATCCCTCAAGACTTAAAATCACATCTAACACTTATCCAAATATACATGTTAGCACCCTTAGATTAAATAAATATATTATCATGATCCAAAGTTTACATTAGGTAAACATGTGCCCTACTTGGGTGCATCCCATTTAACTTTGTGGGTCATTTTAACCAATGTTGTTAATCATGTACCTTTAACTTCACTCATTATCATTTATAAAGTTGGAAAACATGCATAGCTTGTCTTATAACAACACACACACACACACACACACACACACACACACACACACACACACACACACACACACACACACACACACACACACACACACACACACACACACACACACACACACACACACACACAAGTCATCATATTGATTTCAAAATAGATTAAAAAAGAAAAGAAAATTAGATTATCAAGGATCAAGACTTAGAGCAGATCCAAACACCAAACTTTATCATTCTTCCTACTTCAATTTGAACTTTATTGAGTTATATATTACATGCTTGTGAAAAATATGTTTACCTTTATATCTCATCATCCTCATACCAAATGAAGGTCCTAGCTTGCATGTAGTTGCATCATAACTTCTAGGGAAGATGAAGTTTAAAAACTTTTCTCAAGCTATTTCATTTAATTTCACTTAGAAAAACATGGAGTTCTGATTCCAACATGTTGGATATGTAGTTTTAAATGCTACTTCGATGGTTACCCAAATGCATAACCCCTTATTAGTTTTGAGTGATAAACTAGGTCAATGAGGATGAATAAAAAATTTAGCATATTTTTCCCAACAAAAAAATAAAGTGGACATACATGAAGATAAAAAATTAGGGATCAAATCGATCACAAAAACTCAAATTGCATAACCCTACCAAGGTCAAACTTGATAGAATATAGTTAGACCTAATGTCACTCGTTTGCCCAACATGAATCTACCTATATCAAACATGTATAGAGTGTGAGTCTACCAAGGAGCCCTATATTTTAGGATCAATCTTTGTTAGGCATGCAAAATCATGTTCTAGAATCATAATTTCAAAATAGCAACAAGGTGTGATCATTTCTTGTCTGTTGTTCTTTATTTTACATATCCTAGTTCATTTATCATTTTTATCTTATTATTTTTGATAGTCAATTGGATAGATCTAAATTTCATACTTTTATAGTTGCATTGTTAGATATATTCATTGTAATAATTTATCCTAATTAGGACCATTAAGACCTTATTTTTGGTAAGCACATCTAACATCTAAAACTAGGGGTTTGATTTATTTTTTAAGATTAAATGTGTATTTGTGTATGCAAGTTTGTGTAACGGTTGAATATATAGACATGTTACAAGGGGGTTGCATAGTTGGTAGAATGTTTAATTCCTCCTTTAACTACAATTTACATAATGCAATGAGTTTTAGGATGATATGGGTAGTGGATGACATTGGAATTGTCATTGTGTGATTATAATTAAAGCATTGAAAATATGCATTATTATTTAATCTATTTCTACTAGAATACAAATGAGACATCTTCATTATCTTTATCTTAAAAATATATTTTATGGCAATTTTGATTCTAGTATAAATATGGGTGAGCTTATCCAATATATAACTATAGAACTATACATGCTAAAATAAAATAAAATAATATAAACTATTGATGCAAAAGTGACACAAGTTTTTTAGTTTAATATATTTTATTTTTGTAATTAAAAAAAAATACATGTGTTGCATTGAAGGCAAGAAATTTACATAAACTTTGGCAATGAAAAATTGGAAAAAAATGATGTAAATCCAAAACAAAGTCAATGTGCCAAAAAAATCTTAGTCATGTTGAATTCATGCGAATTTTGCATTACCAAAGTTGACGTAAAAATATCAAAATTTTGGCTCAAAACACAACCTTAAATTTTGATGAAAATATGATGAAAATAGAAATGCAACATGAACACAATGTAATATTGAAAGAAAGAGAGCATAAAGTGCAAATATATAAGTTAATTCCAACAAGAATGCATGTAGCATAATTGATAGTGAAAAGAAAACAAAAGGAACATATAAATGGTATAGCCTTTCTAGTTCATATCAATGAGAAGGATCATGTAATGGATAATATTGTTGAATATGGTACTTTAGATGATGGATTATCATGGCTTGATGATTAGATAACTCAACACCCTATATTATCCTTTGTATCTTCTAATAGTTTTCTTTGTATATCTACTAATGATCATTATGACTCACTTGGTTATGCCTATATTAATTTTTAGCCTTACTTACCAACTACTTGTATTTGAAAATTAACATTCTCTATTTTTTTTTTTGTTTCTTTTGATCACTTTCTTGTGTTGCTTATTTGTCTCTTTAATTGTTTTTAGCTTCTACTTTATAGTATGATTATTCTATTTTTTATTTCTCCCACTTGAGTTTTTATATCTTTATTTATTTTATGATTTGAAATTATAATTGGTTTTGGTTTATATATTATCTCCTATATGATTTTATATATTTTTTTCTCATTCTTTATATTTCATTGATCTTTCAAAACTATCTCTGATTTAATTTCATTGGCTTTTCATGTTTCAATTTTTATTGTATTTTAATTTTCTAGCCTTATATTTCTTCCTTTCTTTTATTTGATGTTTTCTTCCATTCTTAATTATGATTTGACTCACATTTTTATTGTAGCGCTCAAATTCTTTCATATTATTTGGGTTCAAAATTGCATTCTATAATCTTATTTTGATTATTATTGTCTTTCTATTGTTTGTGTTTCCTTTATCCTAAAAATTTAAAAGGAATTCTTAATGTTGAAAGGACATTTTTGGAAATCGGTCAGAAATTAAATGCATTTTGATAGGAGTGGAAAAGTAGGGATGTTTCTTTTATTACCTCTTTATTTTGCTTGTTATGATTTCATGATTTTATATGTAATTTATTCCAAATTTCATTGTATTTTATATTATTTTGGTAAATATTTACCCTTTATTTGTTATAATAATACTAAATATGGAAAATTTTCCATCACCATTTAGGTTGGATTAACATCACCATGAGTTTTCCATCTTTTTTGTTTGTGTGATCTGATGGTGACATGACTCTTATGAAATGGTGACACCAATTTGATGCTAATGGCAACATGAATAATGTTGGATTAGTATCACCATTTATTCCATTAAAATTTAAGGGTTATCTATATATTATGTATATAAGACTCCTTAAATTCATTTTATTATTTGTTTTCATTTTCATGAATGGTGGAAGTGATGTAATTTTGGTGGAGGATGTGTTTTCAAATTCATTTCAAAGAGAAGTAGGTTAAGCAGGTTGACTTTTTTGGAGAATAGGGGGTGAGCTTATTTATTTTTTTCCTTCATTTCATTTATTACTTTTTTTGATGTGTTAATTTAGTAGTACATTAATATGTTTTTAAACATACCAAATTTAAATAGCTAAACATAGATAAAATATTAATTTTAATGAAGGTTTTGAATGTATGGAGGGAGTGAAATTTTAATTTTATTTTATCTAAGATTGAAGCTATGTATCAATCTATCTATCTTAAAATTATTAGTTTTTAATTTAACCGTACTTTAAGTGAGATTGGTAAAAATATAAATAATGAATAAATTCAAATTAATATACTAGAGCTTGTTGGTTTTACTTTATGAATACTTACAATAAAAGTTTAGAGATAACAATATGCAAAATGAATTTTCAAAAATAATTGTTTTACCACACTTGTATAAAATATTTTATTAATAACAAAGACTAAAAGTATCTAATTACAAGAATATATTTAATTAAAAAAAATCCAAGATATCAAGTTTAATTCACCAATAAGATATGGACATCATGCAAAAAGCTTATTCATTAGTTAATGAAATATGCACACTAGATACATGAAAGTTTAAAAACAGAATTGTAAAAATAGAAGTTTGATTAAAATAAATTCAATTTTAGTTAACTAAACATTCAATAAACTAGATTCTAATTGGCACTTCTGATTTTTTTTAGTAAGTTCTCATAAAGTGTCTAAAATTGAACAAACAAATAATCTATGACTTAAATAAATTAAATAAACTTACTAAACTAATAAAATAAATAAATAAACTCAATTTGATACAAATGATCAAGTGTCCATATTAGAATCATACTCAACATTCACCTCTTTGATGCAAATTAGAGAGATATTTATTATCTCTTTAAGTCTTCCATGAATCTACTTATATAATACTTTAGTGATAATATCATCAATTATCACATAATCAATGAAAAAATATTTATCATTAACCAAGTCAGTAACAAAATAATGTTTGATTTCAATGTGCTTTGTTCTAGCATGAAAAACTAGATACTTGGACTACTATATTGCCCCATTGTTATCATAAAAAATATGTGTTGATTCAAGTTGAGCCTCTCTAAAATCAGATAAGAGTTTTCTCAACCATAATATTTATATGAAAGCTGATGTAAAATTTGTATATATAATTTTAATAGAAGATATTACAATTGTAGCTTGTTTCTTTGAAGATCAAGAAGCCAACCCACTTCCTAGTATGGAACAATAAACTGAAGTTGACTTCATGTCATCAAAAGATACTCTGTATATAAGTAAAAGTTTAAAAATAGAACAATAAAAATACCATTTTGATTAAAATAAATTCAAATTTAGTTAAATAAATATTCAATGAACTGAACTCTAATTGGCACTTTTAGTTATTTTTTAGAAAGTTCCTAGAAAGTATCCAAAAATGACCAAACAACTAATATAGGACTTAAATAAATTAAATAATCATTGTAAGCTAATAAAAAACTAAATAAACATAATCTTATACAAATGATCAAGTTTTTATATTGGATTCATTCTCAATATTCCCCTTTTTGATGCAAATTGAAGAGATACTTATTATCTCCTTCAGTCTTCTATAAATCTACTTGTACAATCTCTTGGTGAGAGTATTATCAAATTGATCATAAATTTTCACATAATCAATGAAAAAATATTTATCATTGACCAAGTCGGTAATAAAATGATGTTTGAATTCATTGTGCATTGTTTTAGCATGAAAAGCTAGATTCTTGGATAATTGTATTCCTCCATTGTTATCACAAAAAATATGTGTTGGCTCAAGTTGAGCCTCTTTGAAATTAGCTAAGAGTTTTCTCACCCACAATCCTTGTGTGCAAGCTGATGTAAGAGTTTTATATTCAATTCTAGTACAAGATAGTTGAATTTTAGCTTGTTTCCTTGAAGACCAAGAATACAACCCACTTTCTAGTGTGGAACAATAAACTGAAGTTGACATCATGTCATCAATAGATCCTTCCTAAATTTTACTGTGTATCTAATGAGACATATAGAACTTACTATTTTAAAATGAATACCATTATTATAAATTATTTTAAAATATTTAAAAATTCTCATCACTACTTTTAAATGTTTGAGTGATTGTTTTCTCATAAATATAGAAACTAGTGAAACCCTATAACTAATATTAGGTCTTATCATAGTGAGATATATCAAACCTCCCACCATGATTCTAAAAGTATTTTCATAATTTGAAGGAATTATATCCTCTCTTATTATCTTTTATTCACTTGTAATTAGTTAATAAAACATATACACTAGATAAGTGAAAGTTTAAAAATAAAAATTTAAAAATATAAGTTTGATTAAAATTAATTCAAATTTAGTTAACTAAACATTCAATGAATTGGACTCTAGCTATCACTTCTAGTTATTTTTTATGAAGTTCTTAGAAAGTGTCCAAAATTGATCAAATAAATAATTTATGACTTAAATAAATTAAATAACCTTCTTAATCCAATAAAAAATTAAATAAACTCAATCTAATATAAATGATCAAGTGTCAATATCGAAATCATGCTCAACATTTCCATCTTTTATGCAAATTGGAGAGATGTTTATCATCTTCTTAAGTATTCCATGAATCTGTTTGTACAATCCCTTGGTAAGAATATCATCAAATTGATCATCAATTCTAACATAATCAATGAAAATGTTTATCATTGACAAAGTTAGTAACAAAATTATGTTCAAGTTCAATGTGATTTGTTCTATCATGAAAAACTAGATTTTTAGAAAGTTGTATAGCCCCATTATTATCACAAAAAAATATGTGTTGGCTCAAGTTGAGCCTATCTAAAATTAGTTAAGAGTCTTCTCAACCATATTATTTGTGTGGAATCTGGTGTAAGAGTTTTATATTTAAGTTTAGTAGAGGATAGTGAAATTGTATCTTACTTTTGTAAAGACCAAGAAGCCAACCCACTTTGTAGTGTGGAACAATAAACTGAATTTAAATTCATGTCATCAAGAGATTCTCTTTGAATTTGAATGTTTATCTAATGAAACAAAAAAATATTATTTTAAAGTGAATACTATTATTATAAGTAATTTTTACATATTTAAAAATTATCTTCACTACTTATAAATGCTTGAGTGATGGTTTGCCTATAAATATAGAAACTAATGAAACCCCATAACTAATATTAGGTCTTATCATAATGAGATACATCAAACCTTCCACCATGATTTAAATTTTTTTTTAACAGTTGAAGGACTTCCATTATCTCTTATTATCTTTTTCCACTCATAATTAGTTAATAAAACATGCACACTAAACAAGTGAAAGTTTAAAAATAGTAATATAAAAATAAAAGTTTAAAAATATGAGTTTGATTAAAATAAATTCAAATTTAGTTAACTAAATATTCAATGAACTGAACTCTAACTAGTACTTCTAGTTATTTTTAAGATGTTACTAGAAAGTGTATAAAATTGACCAAACAACTAATCTAAGACTTAAATAAATTAAATAATCTTTCTAATCTAATATAAAACCAAATAAACTCAATATGATACAAATGATCAAGTGTCTATATTAGAATCATGCTCAACATTTTCTTCTTTGATATAAATTAGAAAGTTTCCTATCATCTCCTTAAGTCTTCTATGAGTCTGATTATATAATCCCTTGGTGATAATATCATTAATTGATCATAATTTCTCACATAATCAATGAAAAAAATTATCATTGACCAAGTCAATAACAAAATGATGTTTGAGTTCAATGTACTTTATTCTAGCATGAAAAACTAGATTTTTGGACAATTGTATTACCCCATTTTTATCATAAAAAATATGTGTTAGCTCAAATTGAGCCTCTCTAAAATTACCTAAGAGTATTATCATCCATAATCCTTGTGTATAATATGATGTAAGAGTTGTATATTCAATTTTAGTAGAGGATAGTGTAATTGTAACTTATTTCTTTGAAGACTAAGAAGCCAACCCACTTCCTAGTGTGGAAAAATGAACTGAAGTTGACTTCATGTCATCAAGAGATCCTTCCTAGATAAGTGAATATTTAAAAATATATATTAAAAACATAAGTTTGATTAAAATAAATTCAAATTTAGTTAAGTAAACATTCAATGAACTGGACTCTAACTGTCACTTGTAGTTATTTTTTAAAAAGTTTCCAAAAAATGTGTAAAATTGATCAAACAACTAATCTAGGACTTAAATAAATATAATAAATTTATCAAACTAATTAAAAAAAAAAAACTCAATCTGATATAAATGATCAAGTATTTATATTGAAATCATGCTCAACATTTCCCTCTTTGATGCAAATTGGAGAGAGGCCTATCATCTCCTTAAGTTTTCCATGAATCTAATTGTACAATACTTTGGTGAGAATATTAATCAAATTGATTATAAATTATCACATAATCAATTAAAAATGTTTATCATTGACCAATTCAGTAACAAAATGATGTTTGAATTCAATGTGCTTTGTTCTAGCATGAAAAACTAAATTTTTGAATAATTGTAATGCCTCATTATTATCACAAAAAATATGTGTTGGCTCAAGTTGAGCCTATATAAAATAAACTAAGAGTATTTTTAACCATAATTTTGTGTGCAAGATGATATAAGAGTTGTATATTCAATTTCAGTAGAGGATAGTGCAATTGTAACTTATTTCTTTGAATACCAAAAAGTCCACTCACTTCTTAGTGTGGAACAATAAAATGAAGTTGACTTCATGTCATTAAGAGATCCAACCTAGAAAAATAAAATTTTAAAAATAGAACTGTAAATATAAAAATTTTAAAATATAATTTTGATTAAAATAAACTCAAATTTAGTTAACTAAACATTTAATGAATTGGACTCTGACACTTCTAGTTATTTTTAAGAAGTTTATAGAAAGTGTCCAAAATTGACTAAACAGCTAATATAGGACTTAAATAAATTAAATAATATTTTTAAACTAATAAAAAATTAAATAAATTCAATTTGATACAAATTATCAAGTTTTCATATTGGAATCATTCTTAACATTCCCCTCTTGGATTTAAATTGGAGATATGCATATCATCTCCTTAAGTCTTCCATGAATATGCTTGTATAATATTTTTGGTGAGAATAGTATCAAATGGATCATCAAGTCTCACATAATTAATTAAAATATGTTTATCATTGACCAAGTCAGTAATAAATTGATATTTAAGTTCAATGTGTTTTGTTTTAACATGAAAAACTAGATTTTTAGACAATTATATTGCCCCATTATTATCATAAAAATATGTGTTAGTTCAAGTTGAGCCTCTCTGATGTAAGAGTTGTATATTCAATTTCAGTAGAGGATATTTCAATTGTAACTTATTTATTTGAAGACCAAGAAGCCAACCTAATTTCTAGTGTGAAATAATAAATTGAGGTTGACTTCATGTCATTAAGAGATCCTTCCTAAATTTAAATGTGTATATAATGATACATAAATAAATTATTATTTTGAAATGAATACCATTATTATAAGTTCTTTTTACATATTTAAAAAATCTCTTCAATACTTAAAAATGTGTGAGTGATAGTTTGCCCATAAATATAGAAACTAGTGAAACCCCATAATTGATATCAGGTCTTATCATAGTGAGATACATAAAATCTCTCATCGTAATTCTAAAAGTATTTTCATCAGTTGAAGGACTTCCATCCTCTCTTATTATCTTTATCCACTTGTAATTAGTTAATAAAGCATGTACACTAGACAAGTAAAAGTTTAAAAATAGAATTGTAAAAATAAGAATTTAATTAAAATAAATTTAAATTCAATTAACTAAACATTAAATGAACTGGACTCTAATTGACACTTTTAGATAATTTTAAGAAGTTCCTATAAAGTGTTCAAAATTGACCAAACAACTAATCTAGGACTTAAATAAATTAAATAACCTTCATAAGATAATACAAAATAAAATAAACTCAATTTGATACAAATGATCAAGTGTCCATATTAGAATCATGCTCAACATTCACCTCTTTGATGCAAATTAGAAAGATGCCTATCATCTACTTAAGTCTTCCATGAATCTGCTAGTACATTCCCTTGGTGATGATATCATCAAATTGATCATCAATTCTCACAAAATCAATAAAAAATATTTATCATTGACCAATTTTGTAATAAAATAATGTTTGAGTTCAATGTGCTTTTTCACTAACATGAAAAACTAGATTTTTGGACAATTTATATTGCCCCATTGTTATCACAAAAAATATGTTTTGGCTCAATTTGAGCCTATCTAAAATTATCTAAGAGTCTTCTTAGCCATAATTCTTGTGTGTAAGTTGATATAAGAGTTGTATATTTAATTTAAATAGATGACAGTACAATTGTAGCTTGTTTCTTTCAAAACCAAGAACCCAACCCACTTCCTAGTGTGAAACAATAAACTGATGTTGACTTCATATCATCAAGAGATCATCCCTAAATTTCAATGTGTATCTAATGATACATACAAAAAGTACCGTTTTGAGATGAATACCATTATTATAATTTCTTTTTACATATTTTAAAATTCTTTTCATTGATTTCAAATGTTTGAGTGATGATTTTTTCATAAATATAAAAAATAATAAAACCCCATATCTGATATCAAGTCTTATCATAGTGAGATACATCAAGTCTCCCATTATGATTCTAAAAATATTTTCATCAGTTGAATAACTTTCATCCTCTCTTATTATATTTTATCCACTTATAATTAGAGTGTCCACTAGTTTAAAATCTTGAAGATTATACTTATATAATATGTCTTGGGTATATTTGGCTTGATAAATGAACACTTCCTCTTTATTATGATAAAATTTCATGTAAAAAAAATAATTCATAAGTCCAATATCAGTCATCTCAAATTTTTATTTCATAGATTCAATGAAGCTATTCAAAATCTCTATAGACCTACATATAAGTATGAAGTCATCTAGATAGAAACAAACATATTAAACATTAGAACTTGATACTTGTATGTAAGGATTTGGTTCATTTTGACTTCTTAAAAAGGTTTGATCTGATAGTCAGCTATAGATTCTTGAGTATAAATCTCTTGGAGCTTGCTTCAACCCATAAAGATCCTTCTTCAATTTATATACCTAAATGTTTTTACCTTTTACCTCAAAACCTTGTGGTTGCCCCACATATCTTTCTTCTTCAATCACTTCATTTAAAAATGCACTTTTAACATTCATCTAATAGATTTTTAATATTTTATGAGAAACTAAAAAAAATTAGGGTTACAGTATCTCGACATTCCATGATTGCATAGATTTCCTCATCATCAATGCCATATGTTTTTACAAATCCTTTCACAAATAGTCTAGCTTTTAACTTATCAAATATTCCATCACTCTTGATTTTAGTATTAAAGACACACTTTATACCAATTACATATTTATTAAATGGAGGATGAACTAAGGTCCTATCATTCCTCTCAATTGAATCCATATCTAATTTCATACCATCAACCCATTATTTCTTTTAACTAGCTTATGCATAACATCTAGGTTCACTAACCACCATTAACAATGTAAATATAATATTTTCATCATAAATATTATAAAAATTTTACCTTCCTAATATTGAATCCTTATAATCATCCTTTCATAATTCTAATTTAATATTTGATTCGTTAGGTGTAGATTCAACAATTGCTTATTCTTGTTTAGAGTTGATAAAGATGCATGACTATTCTCTTGAAAAGAGTGAGTATTATTTCATGTTGAACTATAAACATGGTAAGAATTTATAATACCTCAAAATAAAATTCAATAGTTTCCCCCATTACTTATGATTTTTATATCTACATGATCAAAATCAACATCCACCTCATTTTCAGAAAAATTGCAATCCTTAGAAACCATTGTGGAGTTACTAGTAGGATTATAAAACTTATATGTTTTGATTTCATCACTATAACTTGTGAAATATGAGGAACACTCTTTCGATACAATTTTTTAGTCTTCTCGTTTCAAACATTTACAAAATATAAACAACCAAATACTTTTAAATGAAAAACAACTAGTTTATATCATACCAAGCTCCATAAGGTGTCTTGTCTTTATCTACCATTGTAAGACTTTTGTTAATGATGAAAACTATTGTTTTTATTGCTTCAACTCAAAAACACCTTTCCAAGTTATTATTCTCTAGCATGGTCCTTGTTAACTCCATTATAGATCTATTAATTGTTTTAATAACATCATTTTGTTGTGGTGTTAAAGGAACTATTAACTACATTTTAATTCTTTGTGAAGTAGAAAACTTATTAAATTCATTAGAACAAAATTTACCTTCTCTATATATTCTTAAGGCCTTGATAGATAGTCCACATTATTTTTTAGCTAAAGATTTTAAAGGTTTAAAATATGAAAAATATCCACTTTTTTTTTGTCAACAAAAATACCTACATAAACCTTGTAGCATCATTTATGAAATAAATAAAATATATATTATTACCAATACTTCTGTAAAATAATGGTCCACATAAATCTAAATGAACCAAATCCAAATGTGTATTTGTAACTCTCTATTTTATGATAGGGAAAGACTCCCTATGATTTTTTTCAATAATAAATGACTTCCATACATCCTCCTATTTGAAATCCAACTTGAGAAGACATCTTACCATACCGTTTGTGTCAAAAATATGTAAGATCTTAAAACTAATATGATCATATCTTGAATGCCACAACAAGTTAACATCCTCAATGGTGAAGAAACAAGTATGAACCTTCATCATATTTATTTTCAATGAAAACATCATATTATTTACCATATAGGATTTCCAATCAATCTATTTCTAGATATCTTATCAAAAATATTAAAAACAATTATCTTGAAAAAGTAGTTTAAAACTATTTTCTACTAGTTAATCATATTATGACTTAGATTTGGAGAAAATTAAGCATCCTTAATTTCACCTTTATCTTGATTTATAGTGATTTGAATTTTTCCCTTCCTTTAACTTGGATGGAATTCTCATCTACCAATTGTACTTTACTTTTGAAAGAGTCATCTAACGTGTTAAAACCATCTTTATGATTTGTCATGTGATTTGAGCACCCCAAATCAAAAAATCATCAACAATTTGATTCCTCCATTCCCACATTACATGCAAGAAAATGATATAAGCCAACTTGAACAATATTTTTCTTATTTTGAAAAATATTAATTTCACTCTCTTGATTAGCTTGATTCTTAGTTGCTAGTATCTTACAATACTATATCATGTGTCCTAGATTTTCATAGTAATGATAAGTAAATTATTTTTTGATCTTACCTATGGATTTAGCTTCAAAATTTATCTTTGAATTTGTATTTTTTGATAAATTCCTTGATTTTAATTTTTAATTTTAACTTTGGTATTTAAAATATTTACCTTGGTTTCACGTGCTTGTTCTTGGTTTCCTTTGTATAGTCTCATCTTATCCTCATGGAATAAGACAAAACCCACTAAGTCATTAACACTCATAATGTTCATGTTATTACACTCTTCAAGAGTGATCATTATACGTAACCATTTTTTATTTAAATATCTCAAAATATTCCTTAAACATTATCTTGTATACTTTCTCCATAAATCTTCATTCTATTCACTAAATCATCTATCCTTACATAATATTTTTTAACTCCTCCATTATCTGACATTATTAAATTTTTAATATTCATTTTAATAGTTGGGTTTTTTTAATTCTCTTAACTTAATAGATCCTGGATATGATGTTTTAAATGTATTACATGCCTCATGGGTATTCTTGCATTCTACAATTCTTGGATAGATGCTTGGTTTATGACACTCTGAAGATAGAAAATACCTTATGTATTTGCATTTCCTTCATCAATTTTTGTTATTTTCTAATCTTGTGTCAAGGTTTTTTAGTCTTGGGATGGTGTATACCCATGGAGAGCATTCCCCCAGATTTATTTTCATATAATAATTCATTTCAACTGATCTCTCCAATACCCAAAGTTGTCACATTTGAAAACAAAAATATTCATGGAAGTAGAATTCATTGAAACCATTATTTCTTTTAATAATTACCTAAAGCCCTTCTAAATATTTTTTGAACCTAGATCTAACACCAAATGAAGGTTTTAACTGTATGCATGGAGTGAAAATAATCTCTTAATCAATATGAAATTGAAGCTATGTATCAACCAATCTATCCTAGAATTACTAGTTATTAATCTAGCAGTGTTGTGAGATTGATGAGAACATATGCATTGATAAATTCAAATTAAGATACTTAAGCTTGTTGAATTTTCTTTGTGAATACTTGTAATAAAAATAAGAGTTAAAAATATGAAAAATAAATTTCAAAAAAGAATTATTGTATCATTCCTATGCACAATATTTTATTAATACTAAAGGCTAAAACTAGACAATTACAAGAAACTTGCATGACACTTTAATTTTGAATTAAGAATTTTACTTAAAAGCTAGGTAGACTAAAAATAGATTCTAAGATAACAATTTTAGATCACTAATAGGATATGGACATATTTCAAGAATCCTCTTCATCAGTTAAGAAAATATTTACACTCACATGCACACTAGAAAAGTGAAAGTCTAAAAATAGAAATATAAAAATAGAACTCAAGAAATATAAGTTTGAAGAAAAACTTTAAATAAACATTTAGTTAAATGTATTCTAACTATCACTTGCATGAGTGGAATTGATAGGGTAAAATAACCACTAAATGCTCAAAATGGTGAAGAAACTCATAACAATTTAAAATATTCTTGTATGAGTAGCCCAAAATTCTTTACTTTGAACACATATAAATTGACTGATCATGGGATGGGGATGCCAAAAGTCACAAGGATTTATAATCATGTTAAAGTGTCAAAAATAAAAGGAATTAAGAAATTGGTTACATAAGTGGCCCAAAATTCACTACTTTGAACACATATAAATCAATTGATACTGGGGTATCAAAGTCACAAAGAATGATCATCATGTAAAAGTGTCAAAAAAGACAAAGAATGAAGGAATTATCTACACCAGTGGCCCAAAATCCACTAATTTAAACAACATGTTCAAAAATATAAGTTTTCTAGAAATGTGTCATGTAAAAAGAGAGAAATATTTTCTCAATAGGGTCCCAACAACAATGCCATGTTAGGTACCCTTCACAATGTGAGAGAGAAAACAAAGTGTATTTTAAGAGCCAATGGATTGTATAAGAAAGGAGAAAGAATAAAAAATTACAAATAATTATTATGAGGGTGGTTTGACCACCTATCAAACTAGACCCCACCCTTCAGTCTTTGACAATACGGTATCTGAAATGATTTACCAAAAATTACAAAAAAGGTGTCATTGCATTTGACAAATGTAATGAAAATGACCTCATAAAAGTTTTTCCATGATAAAAATTACACCCTTAATGTGCAATAAAAGTGCCATGCATGAAATACACCAAAGCAAAATGTATAACCAATAGTCTCATATCCAATCCGTATCTAAATATTATAGCTAATGATTTATCATGAATTATTGAAAAAATGTGACATGCCAAATGAGTTGAAATGGTTGTTTTCCTTCATGTTGTGTCATTTTTACCCATGAATTTTCTTAGATATGGGCAAAATATGATTTACATGGCTTGGTATATGAGATGCCACACAAAATAATTATTCTAAAAATTGCCTAATAAACTATTCTAAGGTATGAAGCTAGCTTTTAATAGCACTAATATAATGTTAAGATCTGATCTAACTAGGATCAAATTAGAAGTGAAGCACAACTCACATAGGATAGGAAAAATAAGAAGAGAACTAAAATGAAAACCAATAAGATTGATCAAATATACATCTATGTGTTTTTATAAAACTCAATGTGCCAACAATAGAACAATGTATCTAAACCATTATAAAATATAAAGGAAGAGAAGCGTATTTCTAACAAATTCAAGGACTTGCATCTATTTTCCTATAATCCACATTAAAGGTGACATATAATGATGGTAGAAAGTGTGGGAAGGTAGGCATTGAATGCATCCTTAGAAATGTGTACACTCTAACTACACACTACTTATTCTTAGTAGAAAAACCAACTACTTGAGTTAACTAAAAGTGCGAATAAATATTTGCACTAGCAATTTTGATAAGCTAATCCTAATATTGGTTAATGAGTGTGATCCTAGTAAATTAAATATGTTTACAATTTTTTTTGGGTTGTTGATATAATTGTGCTCATCAATCATGCTCATCAAAGCCCTCTCTTATTTTCTCAAAATTATCTATGTATCTCCTAAAATTTATTCTCTTTTCTCTCATGTTTAATGAACTTTAAGACACTTTGAAAAAGCATAAAAAATGGAAGTAGTTACTTGAGAATTTGGAAAATGACTATCACACAAGTTAGAATGCATCCTAATGCAACATTAATATATTGACCCTTATCATTATTAGTGAGATGCAGTAAACTAGTAGATTTTACATGCTCTTTTACTAATCCTTCAATTCTGCATTTGGTATGGGGTGTTATTAATATATTTAAATTATTTATTTATACTTCAATATATGGATCCTTAACTCAAATAGTTCCTCCTAAATGCATTAATAGGATATATATATATATATATATATATATATATATATATATATATATATATATATATATATATATATATATATATATATATATATATATATATATATATAATTCATGAATTCAAATTAAGACCTTATTGGTAAGCAATATGACAAACAGGGCATAAGAAACCAAACAAAAAGGAAAATGGGTCAAGGGACCCAAAAAATAAGATGACTAGGATTATTAGGTTTGATAATGGTTGGATTAGAATAATAAGTTTCATTCTTGGTATATTAAAAAAATGAAAATAAATTTTTGGATGTTTCTGTTGGCCAACTTTTTGCCTCACATACCAAAATTCTGATTGGTTTAAAGAGACGGACATGATCAAAAAGAAGTGGAGGACCAAAAGAAGTAGAAGTGCAAAGCATTTCAAAGTGTAACTATAAAGGAAATAAACCTTTGCAAAAGTCCTAAAGACCTTTTCTTTAGAATAAGTGGATGAAGCAAATAAATCCAAAGGGTCATTCTCAAAAATCCCATAAGAAAAAGGCCCACAAGAAAGTGTTAGAGGGAAATGTGATCTTCTCACTAGTGTCAAACATCAAGCTCATAAAATAGCTATTGGCATTCAAAATCTATGAAAGGGGTCCCTAGCCAAATGTAGAGATGATGCATGGAAAATTTTTGGGAGCTAGATCTGATAACACATAATCAATCTTACATTGAATATTAATGGTGAGTGGAAGTCAAAGGGGTCAACAAATCTCAAGGGTAAAAGTGTGCATGACAAGTGTCAAAGACACATTTAACTAGCAGGAGATCGATGACTCATAGGCATCCATGCACAAGTAGATTGATGAACATGTAAAAATCTAAGGGGTATCAATTTTAATAGAAAATATGTAAGTCCAAAATAATAGTAAGGAACATGTCAGGTTTTAAATTCAAGAGATCAAATCATATACACCTGGTGGGAACATGTAGCTACCCATAACATGGCTCTCTTATCTCAAAAAAGGGAGACTTGAATGCACAAAGGGATCAAGGGGATTTATGGTGATCTTGGATGGTTCATCTCATGGTCAATCAGTTACATGTTCTAAAGGCAAAAGGATTTCAAGGACATAGTGGTGGTTATAGCCATTTATGACCCCTCTCTCTATTTTCTCATGAAAACCCCCTCTTCTCTCATTTCTTTTTGCTATATATTGAGGCTTTTGAGCTTAAAAAGACATCCCTCAACTAGTGATAGAGTTAATCTATCAATTTTCCTTGTAACATTCTCTTGAAGTAATATAAGACAACTTTTTGATTTTTGTTGAAGTCAAGTGTGCATTATTGGATTTTAACTTATAGGATGTATGTTTTCTCTCATCATCTATGATTTCTCTACACACCTCGCTTTAGTTTTCTTGGTTTCTTATAGGTCATGTGATGTGTTATCCTTTTGTGCCTTCCTAAAGTGTTACAAGTTATAATGTCTCTCCTATAGACCTATTCCTCCTACCCTTCAAAGCGCATCCTCCCTTTTGACCTCCACACAACTACTCATGCTTGCGACTTTGAAATAGGATCAGCTAGACTATGTCTTATTTAAGTTTAGTAGTAGTCATTAAGGTTCCCAGTCTGAATGTGGATCACTCTCTATTTGGTGTATCACCTCCCTTAGCTTAGATTTCATTTTTATGTCATCCTCCTATCCCTTTTCCTTAGTTAGCAATAGATTTTAGTGTAGGAAATAAGAGCTGAAGTGAAGAATCTTAGGAACTAGCCTCATTAAAATCCCTAGAGGTTCAACCTCACTATAGGATACCCACAACCTAAGTTTGTCCCAATGCTTGTAGCTAGGAGTGAGAGATCCTGACAAACTCTCCTACAAAGGGTGCTAATTCTAGTCTAAAATAGTTTCAAAGGTATCTGGGATCATATAAAGACAAATAAATAGTTTATTTCTATAATTTCAAGCATTTCAAATTGAGTGGTAGTATTCAAATTGACACAAGAAAAAACATGCCGATAAGAGCCTATTTTGAACCAATGATCCATATGCACATAAACACTCCAATAAAATATAAAATTAATAGTCATGTATCAAACTTAAGTGTCTACATAATTATCCATTTTAATGTGTTTACATGCATACATATCAAAGTAAAATAAAGATGTGTACCTAGAAGGCCCAAATGAGAAGTTGCAACCATAACCTATAACTGTTAGTTAAAGTTAATACCAAATATGATTATGATATTAAATTCAAAATAAAAATAGAGGTTACCTTATCACAACTTCTAGTCTACTTGACATGAAAAAAAAGAAACTATGTCTCCTCATTATCTACATAAGCATCCTGACTCCCATTGAGGGTTTTGAAATGAGCATCCATAATCTTGTGTCTAAAATGTAAATATATAGAGTACATATAAATATAATAAAAACATTTTCAGGTATATTAATGTTTATATAAATTAATAATCAACAAACTATTGAAATCACTAATTAAACTAAAAATAGTAGGAAGGAATACACCTAGTGGTATTCAAACTATGTTGATGTCTCTATAGAATCTATATAATATTTGAATGTGTATCTCATTGAAGAGGCCAAGATAAGTATATATTATAATTATTTTGTGTGACTTACTTCAAATATGTGGGAGAAAGTGTTCTTAGTGTGTTTTTTTCTAAGATTGCACTGGCTCTTTAATTTGAATAAGATCATTTAAATTGATTGACATGAGTAATAACGAAGCAGAGGCTCAAGACCTGTCTTTGGGGATTAATTTGGTGGTTTAATGTGGCATCTCTAGATTTATAATCAAAGGTTATTCCATGGTACTAATATAGGATATGCATAATATATGTGCATGTGCATGGCATATTGAAAACATCATGGGCCAGAATTGGGATAATCTAATTTCTTTTTCTCTCTAGGAGGCATGTCATTATTTCTGAGAAGCTAATTTGAAGGCAAATCAAGGTATTGAACAAGTTAAAAACTTTATCAATGATAATTCTTGAGGGGCCTAGTCTATGTCCCCTCCCTTTATTTCTAATTTCTAAAGCCTTTGAGTCTCTAGTGAGGGGTGTCCCATGGTTTATTTGGTTGGTTAGGCTTATTGGTGGCTTTAATCATTGATGGTTATGTTATAATTTTAATTGATGGATCATTGATTTTGTGGCTCATTACAAGATGGTATTATTGATGCATTTTTTTATTATAATTACCCTATTTGTGTGCCTTCTCTTTTGGAAAATTTTGGCTATAGAGATGATTTTTTATTACAGTTCTAGACATTTGAAACTATTGACTATTTAATATAGCTTTCTCTTAGCGAGCTACAATTAGGGGTGGAAGTCAAGATTCTTGGTATGTACTTCAAAGGCTCTATGAGTGATGTGAGGATAAAACATTTGTTTATGGTGCAGTTTGGGCAAATCATGGATGCTATCAAAATAATGGTGGTACAAACCCCTCACAGGGTCAAGGTAAATTTTGATCTAGTGTCACTCTTTCTTGGAAATTTCTTCTTGGTTGTAGAGGATAAAGAATTAGTGAATTTTGTGGTAGAGGGGTTGATTAGTTCTTGTTATAGAGTGGGTATGGTGGAAATCATTGTTGTTTTTCCTTATAAACTTCATGTTAATATCCCACTCTCAAGATGAGAATCGGTCAGACTTGTTCCCCTTGTAGTGTTTTAGAAGTTGAAGGTCCATTTATAAAAAATCCTTTGCTTTTGTTGATCAAGTTCGGGGGGTCATAAGGGCTCTAACTCATTCTACAAGGCAAATCCTAATGGTGGGCATTGTATCTTTGCAGGCTCCCCTTATATCACTTGGGACTGTCCTGAATTTTTACTCAACCTATGTGCATTATGCAACTCATCTTTTAGATAGAATTTTTATGGGTGGTAGGGATTTTCCTCCTCTTGCCCAAGTGTTGGATGCTTTGGAGGTTAGGGAGATTCAAACTAATAATGTGGTGATGATAGTTCTTAAGGCTGGTATGGGTTTGATGTCAAGAAGTGCAATGGGGGGTAATTGTTGATGTGGTCTTTAGTGTGTTAAGAGATGCATCATAGGGAAAGGTGGTGGTGGATAACGTTGGTGGTGATCAAGTTGGCACTTTATCGAAAGAGGAAAATGTGGAAGCCTCTTCAGGGGTGATTTAGATTAGTACCCCTTTCTCTTATTCTTAGTTGGTTTGTGTTTTTTTGAGTTCTATGGTCTTCAGTTGGTCCTCTTCATGTTAGTTTTTACATGGTTTTTTATTGCTGGACTAAATGTCCTTGATATGTTACTTAGTCCTTTTTTTGGCCTTTGTTAGTTATGGTAGTTTTGTGCCTCTCATTCCCTCATGGATTTTATTCGAGGCTTATAAGGTTTTTTTGTTTGATCTATACTATGGGAAAGGCCCCCCTTTAACCCTTAATTATCTATTAAAAAAATTAATTGAATTTCATATATTCCTAAGCAAAAATAATGTGGGAATTAGCGGTACCACCCTTTTATGGATAATTTGTGGTTTATATAAGCATATGAGGGATATGTTGGCCTCTATATAGGTAAGTTTAATCAATATAAGCACAAAAAAATTGGAGTTCCCCTAAGAGCATAAGTATAATCAATGTGGGTATAATCAATTATATGTTTGGGTGTAAACTAAATGTCTATAATGAAAAATGAAAAGGGCATGACCCAATATAATAAACATATAATACACGTAGGTGTAAAAAATAAAATATCCCAATGTGATTGAGAGGTAAGCAAGGACATATATCAATGGCCTACCCTAGCTATAGAGACTGTCAATTTACACCATTATATTAATATGAATATATATGTCTTACCACTTCCCCATATTTTTTTACATAAAAATTTAGTTTTACCAATTATTATCTTAATTCATGTAATTAATCTTACTAATTAATTTATACCTAGGTAACTAATTTTAACTATTTAACCCTCCTTAAATCTATGCAAATCTTCCCTAATATATTATAAGTAAGTTTTTTAACCTCTTAAAAACCTGTCACTAGCCAAACTTCATTTAAAATAGCCTAGGACTAAGTGTAACCTCATGGATTGGATTTATTTGAATGCACTTGGAAAATTTAGACTAGATCGACACTGATCCCCATGATCATCATCAATCAAATTGGGATTACCATCAATTTAAATTTAGACCATCCTCGAGTAAAAGGATACCCAAATTTGTACAATGGAATGCTAGATAAATTGTCTTGGAATACCTATGGAAGAATGACATACCTATCTTAGTCCATCCTCACTTATTCAAAGATTAAGAATATCCCCATCAACATGATAATTCTCTATAATATTAGAAGCATTTAAAAGGTAATAATATTGCTCATTTGAATATATTTTGATTCCTATATTATCTAATTACGTTCTATTTATTGTCCTTAGTCTGGTTAGATTATCATCAAAGCTATTTTAAATCCCTTGAAGCAAACCTTTAGGCCCCATCTTGAGATTTCTTTCCCCACTATCAATATCAATGAATATTCCTCAAATGAATCATCCCCAATTAATATAATTGTTAGTGATTTTAAAATAATTGACATCAATCCTTATGTTCTTAGTTTATGTCTAAAATTTGAAGCTAATTTAACAGTGCAAATTAATTTCAATTAGCTATTTCTCATCTTAAAATCATGATTTCCTATTTGTAGATAACATTACTAGGAATTGTACATGATGTGTTTTCCATCTATGATTTTCCTGTAGTCCCTCACCCACTCTTCGTAGATCAAAGTGATATTTCTTTTGAGCTAGGAATTGATGCAATTGTGTTTGCTCCTACTCTAGAAGTATTTAATAAGCAATTAGAATTAATACAGGCATAAGAATATTTAACTATAGCTTGTTAAAATGAACACTTTGTTAACATCCACACAATATCTTAATCCATTTCATTTCATTATCACATCTATATTATCATATGCTTTGTTGTAATTACTATTATTACATTTTTCATTTAATTTCTTCATATAATGGGTTGACATCCTCTTAATAAAGTGAACCACTTCTTAGAATTGGTCTAGCATTAGGAAATATATTTATATATCTTATTAATCAATCTTTTTTGAGTTGTCTCTTCTATTTAGGTAATCCTTCCTAGTCAAAAAGGAGTTCCCATTTCACTGGATCAATGATGCACAACCTTCATCATAAGTATCCCTTTAAAAACGTATATTATAAATTCCATTTTTAGTAAGTTTATTTATTAATAAAAATGAAGAAAAATATACTAAAACATTCTAACACACCTGGTGGGACCCCTAGGTCTCATGATTCTTGTTGTGTTTCATTAAGAAATCATTTATTGGTTGCATTTTCTTGATTGTGTATTTGAATTCAAATAAGATAAAATAAAAAATTATTGCTTTCCTTTTTAAAGTCTAAAAAATAATTGCATTCATCCCCTTGCTTGTTTAAATAATCCACATAGATCAATTTAGGTAGATTAATACATCGTGATAATCACACTATCTCACATACAACCAGGCCATGGTAATCTTTAAAAAAAGCATCAAAACATTTCCTACCTATGTAGACTTATATGGATTTCATCACCAAGGGAAAAACCAACTCAATGTATTTATCGAGTATAAATTTTTTGGCAAAGAAGTATAAAGACTAAGCACCCAATACCCTTATCACTACAATGTGTGAAGTGAGGGGTAGGCACCAATATTAAGACACATACTTCCTTCCAACATAGAATTATGCCTCAATGTACCTTTACATATATATAGGTTTCCAACCTTAAATATAACCTAAAACAAGACTTAGACTACTATTTATTAGTACCTTCATTAACCCATCTCCCCACCACATTCTAAATTTTGTTTATTAAAAATAAAAAATCTTTAAGTATGTTTAATAGAGTGTGTGTTTTCTTTCACTAAAAATAAGATGATCAAAAAAGAATTATGTGTCTTTGCATTTCATTCTTTATTTCTTTTTTAGTGCTACATGGTTGTAACATGATAACAATCACTCAAATGAACTGAACCTCATACCTCATCCTCATCCATGGAGAACACACCAAGTCCTCCTACCTCCCTTAAATCCATGGGGAAAGGCATTCCCTAATTTTATACACAAGGAGAACTAGACTTTGCTAATATATTGGATAGAAATCCAATTACCCTTAGCCATTATCTTAGTACTAGATCTATACAAATTCCTATTTCCCCTCAAACCCAAACTTCCTAGTTTTTGTATGGCATGCACACAAAGGGACCTGAAGTGCTTGCTACATCCATGGTTTCCTCTTCCACCAATCCACCTCTAATGGGTTCTAATACCAATGTAATTCAACCCCTAGATAATTATCCACCATTAGTAACCAATAACCCTTATGCGATCGTTACCCAAACCCAAAATGTTACTACAACCCAACTTGTGCTTATTCCACCACCCATTACTTTACTCCAAAATTTATTAGTTTCAATCCCTATGACTCTCCCACCTATCAAAACAAACATGAATTTGAATCCTCAAACCCAACCCTTAAAACCTACACAATAGGTTCCTCCAAGTTAGCCTCTTCAGCAATATGTCACCATGACTAATCAATACCTAACTCCCTCACAATCCTTTATGACCACTCACCTTCAATCATACCCAAAATAAAACATACCCTCTCAAATCCCATTGTATGTGGTTGAATCTCAACCTATCATGACCACTTATGTTGGTTTTCCCCTTTCACAACCATTTTCCACTCCACTCCCCACCTATCAACATTTACAACAAAACATCTTAGGGGGTATGCCTTATTACAATACCCATTTTGACCTCATTTAAATCCTTATGAATAGGATGGCAAATATAGAGGCTTCTACCTTTAGACAAAAAAATATGTTCATGTATGAGCAAATTTGCAATGAACTTATCAATCCTACCATCCCAATTAGGCCATATCCCTCACATTAGGAACTTCCTAAATTTACATCTAGACATGGTTATTACCTTATATCTCATGATGATGATCTCCTTTTAATTACATTTCCCATGTCATTATCTAGATGAGCCTTAGATTTGTACATTTCCATCCCTCAAAACTCCTTGTTTCCTATACACCATTAGAAAATTTGATGATGATTCCATTGTGACCTTGTAGCTAGGTGGCAAGGCCTTATAAATCAAATAACCTTATCCCTTCCTCAAATTGAATTAATATATTTATTTTCAAGATTGTGTGCTAAGCATATCTCATAAACACTACAAGTACAAGCATTTAAAAATTTTAATGAATCCTTTACCATGGCCTATAAACTAGAAGTCTGAGCCTTAGAGGAAGGAAAAGTTAAGTTACATAATAATATATTCAAACTTGACTCTTCTCAAAGGATAAACAATTCTAATACTAAAGGCACAACAAATGTTGTTGTCTTAAAATTAGCACCTCCACAAATAATGAACAAATCCAAACCTTCTACCTCTCAAAAACAACCACAAAAATCCTTAACATGATTTCCCCTCAGTAATACACACCCATAGGGGAGTCATGTGCTTCTATTTTAGATAAACTCCTAAAATCTTCCATTATCGAGCTTCCTCTAATTAGACCCCTTCATGGTTATCAACCCAAACCTACTTGGTAAAATGAAAGTGATTTATGCGCTTATCATCATGTATCTAGTCATGGGTTCAATAAGTGTCATTATTTCAAAGGTTTGGTTTAGAACCTTATTGACCAAGGGGAATTACAATTGGATAATCCTAATGCTCCTCCTAATCAATCCATCAATATCTTTAGGCAACCATTCCCCATCCATCCTTCTATATCTAATTATATACAAGCAAACACAAGAAGTACCTCAGATCATGAAACCCACATAATAATAAAAAAATGTGATCAAATTTTACCTAAAAAAAGTTGATAATGATTTTGAATCATCTTTGGAAACAACAAGGATCCCAGATCTCCTTACAGGAGATATTTTTGAACCATCTAAACTGGGTAGATCTATCCTAATATCCACTCAAGTTTTTCTGATCTTATTATTTGGGATCCTTTTAAAGAAATGTTACCTAAGCCTATTCAAGGCAACCAATCAAAAATAAAGAATGAAAAAACTATCAATGGGGTCACTTTTTTAGATATCCTAGAAAATACACACACTACTCCTTTAGTAACTACAAGACCTTTACGTAGCATGATCACTCCCTCTAGCTCACTCCCTCCTGAGATGTCCACTACATTACATCAACCATCTCCAAAATTAGCTTCCCTTATAGTTCAAGCTGAGCCAAATCATGTAAAAGGGGGAAATATGGGAAATGTTTCAAAAAGTGGAGACAAATTCCTTGGGGCACCAAGAGGTAAATCCTTACAACATCCATTGATAAGAATTGAGCTGCCTAAAGAGGACATCCCTAATACTTTTGACCAAGCTCAAAAAGGGAAAATGGTTATGTCACTAGCTTAAACTAAAACATCCATATTTGGACCTTATCTTTTTATAAGGCCAAAAGCCATCATTATGGAATCCTCCTTTAAGAAACATACAATAATACAAAATGATCTCCCCATAATAATAATGCCAATACACAATCCCTTAAATCCTTATTACCCTCATAATCTTGGTATAAGGTCTTATTCCAAACATAAAGTACCCTCTATTGGAAACATTTGAATAATCAATGTAAGAAATCAAGACACAAAAGTGAATGTAGCCCCCATGAAAATGCCTCAAAAGGTGGAAAAACGTAACCAAGATCCATTACGGGGGTTTTATTCCATGATTCTTGATCAACTCATTTAAATCTCCCTCATCACACTACCACCTATAAAGCATATTAACCCCCATATTAAAAAACTAGCATGGTATTGGGAAAATAAAAAATACACTTACCATCAAATATCAGGGCATGATACCAAAAGTTGTAATTCTCTCAAAGCTATAATCTAAGATTTATTAGCAGAGGATGATATTTTATGGGAATAGTTTGGTTGTGATTATCCTCATAATCAAACTACTATAGTCATAACCACCTTGGGAACTAGTACATTATCGAGAGGGTTAGAAAAAACTTCAAAAAAGGAAGATAAAACTTACGATGAAACTCAATATCAACCCCTCTTAGACCCTTTAGAATTAGATGATTCTAGAAACATAACAAACCAACCATTGTTTCAAATAGATACAATACACATAGCCACTCAATCCTAGACACAAGGTCATAAAACCCAAAATCCTAACAAAACCAAGGTATCGATGACAAAATTCCCTACTTTTGATACAAACACTCCTACATTGCCTATCCAAAAACCCAAAGTTTCTATTCTAAGGAAAGCACATAATAACAATCCCTCTTAGTTGATATAGATATCAGTTCTGAAACAACTCCACCAACTTCCTATCAAAATATCTTTATACAAAATTATCCAAAATTCTCCACAACATCATGAAGCTATGATAGATGCCTTAAAAGCCACCTAAGTACAATCAAATAAACCTTAGCCTCTATCAGCCTTCATTGGATCCTTACAAAATTGTCATCTATCACATTTCATGATTCTCAAATATCTTCATTACAACCTGAAGACTAAGACCCACCATTATTTATCACTACCCAAGTTAATCAAACATGGATCAAAAGAGTTATGATTCATAATGGATCAAGTTTATCTCCTCACATGATTTTGGGCAAATCTAGTTAACATAAACAATTATAGCTCAATCTCTAGCTATCCTACGAGCCTTTAATGACACTATTTCCCCAACATTAGGTACAATCATCCTCCCCATCCAAGTAGGTATATGTACCCTCCTAGAGCTATTTTATGTGATAGATGGAGAATTTCAATATAAAATCCTACTAAGACATCCTTGGATATGTGTTATGCATTGTGTCCCCTTTACTTTACATTTACGCCTTAAATATGAACATAAAGTTAAGATCCATGTTATCACAACAGACCCACATCCATTCAGGATGTGCAACTTGACTTATCAGCCTAATGATTCCTTGATCCACATAAATAAATTGAGCCCACATTTTTTGTGGGAAATATTAAATAGTTCTAAAATACCCTCATCCTATATCCTTGATGAAAACTCCCTTGACTTGGCATTTCAATAGTTCCCTTTAGGGGAGTATCAACTATTAACTCTTAGCACCTTATCAACACCCTAGGAATATGAATTACCTAACCAATAGTTTATTTACCAATCCAACCTAGGAGATACAATCCCCTTTGAAACCCCATACCTAAAAACACACTTAATCTATGGAGGAATCAATCAATCTCCTTTATACGGCGAAAGTTAAACACATACCAAACTATTCTTGTCTAACTTTTCCTTTCTTTACAAACCACACTTTGCATAAACCTATCTACAATGATGTGATTGGAAAGGCTTTGGCATAGGATGTTATGAACAAGGACCCCATCAATTTATGATAAATGAGCTTAAAAACCACACAAAAAACATGGCCTCAGTTTCAAGAAAACTCTTGAAGCTGACAATGATAGTGCTTTGCCATCCAGTCTTTGTAAATATGGATGATGAAGAACCATCATCCCCACTTAGTTCTCCTACAATAATTGGTGATGCTATTTCCATCCCACCTAATTTTTTTTATTAACACCATTCACTTGGAACCACTAACTTATCTAAACAACAAAAAAATCCTATACCTTCCCCTAACTTTTCCTGACCTAATAGATGAAAATTCCTCCTTAGTCCATGTAATGGAGTGTTGGGATGAAAACTCTATTTTAACATACTTAGGGGTAAGGGATTCATATATGAATAATATCATACCATCTTATTCCCCTAGTATTTTAAACAAAGTTATAATTGATATTAACATAGGAACACTTGAGGTCCCGTAAAACATCAAAGTTAGCCAATCCTTAGATTCTCAAGAACACCAATATTTACCAACATTCCTTGATAATCATATATGATAAGATCTTAATATTCAATATATGCAAAAATACCCTTAAGGTATGGAAACACCATATAATACTCCTTTAGGAAGGAATAACTCCACAATGTCTCTTCGAGGGGACAACCTCCAATATCCTCTTACAATAGAAGATTCAATGCTTACATCATATCTTTACCATGATAATCATCTCCTATATATATACATCTATCTAACCCATGGATGGATAACCTCCTAATCCCAATGTAGGCTGACCATTACCCAATGTACTACTTCCACAAGTTACTTTATTATCCTAATATATTGTACCCATATAACTAACTAAGGGGATGTGTGCCACATGTCGGCATCTCCATCAACCCATATACATCAATATATCATATCCCTAGGTACATAACATTACTTACCTCTTTGACATGTTTCATTCCTGAAACATAGGAAGAAACCAAATAATGAGTGTGCTTCAAATCAATGCACACTTGTCTCCAATCTCGATCATCTAACCATCCATATGTGATCTTGGCAGGTGATATCTCTCCAAACTTTTGTCTAAAATCCATTGTGCTCCTTTGATTTCATTCATGATCATAATTATACTGCTTTGGTGACCAAGCATAATTATTCCTCTTTTTATTCCATGTACCATATTCCATTGCGCTACTCTGATTCCAACCATGACCATAGTAGGTATTCTTCCATGCATAGTCACAGTGATTTCCCCTTTCATTCCATGTGCCATAGTATTTTTTCTTTAGATTCCATGCGTATCCATAATGATTGGAAATTTTATTTCTTGTATATACAAAATGATTATTGTTATGATATTTCCTCACCTGGTTCCATGATTGTTTCCTCTCATGATGATTTGGGTGTCTATATACCTCAACCTCTTCCAATATCTTGACCTTATCCACCTTTGCTTCTACCTCTTCCACATTTTCCTTCTTTGTCTCTTCAGTAGATGAAGTGTTCCTTTGTAGTGTGTCTTTATCTATATCATCTGAATCTTCATCATGATCTTCATTACCTATTTCAATAACATCCTCATGATCTACCTAGATTGTTATTGGTGCCTTTTTCACTATGATATCTTGTAAAGTGATCTTCTTTTTCCTATACCAAAACTTCATGAACTTTTTATGAACATTAATATTCATTGTTCCCAAAGTCTTTAACCATGGATATCCAAGAACTATATCCATATCATCCATATCCAAAGCACAAAAATATGAATGCAAAACATCTTTTTCCATAATGAGCTTCAAATCTTTAAATAGTGAAATATTATTACCATCTACTTGAAACTCCTTGATATTATTTGCTTGAACATGTAGATGCTTGGCCACATTCATGTTAATGAAGTTATACTTGCTAGTAGGGTTTATGGACACAACCACCTTCTTCTTTATAATGCATCCATGAAATTGAAAAATTGACTCAGATTTCTTTGGAGCCAAATTATTTGAACCCTTATCATCTAATTCTTCTTCTTCTTCTTCATCTACTTCTTCTTCTATTGCTTCTTTTACTTCTTCTTCTTCTTGTTCTTCTACTGATTCTTCTATTTCTTCTTCTTCTTTTTCTACTTCTTCTTCTACTTCTACTTCTTCTTTTTCTACTTCTTTTTTTATAGCCCAATGATCTAAAAAGATTTGTTCCATTTCTTTCCATGAAGAAAACCTTTCTGTATAGCGCAATTGATCAAACCAATGTAGCGCAGGCCCAGACAAAAAAGGAAGTAATCCTCTTTGCCCAAAAGTTTTTATAAAATGATTCTCCAAAAGGAGCCACCATTCTTTAACATCAATATCATCTTCCCTTAAAAATGTTTGCAACTCCATGATCCACAAAAAAAATTAAGGTTCATAAAACCCTAAAATGTCAAAATTGATCCATAAAATCACAACAAATCACTTCAAACAATTCTAAAAATTCTAAAATTTTGATTGTGATTCACTTATATCTGTTTACATCTCTAGTAAAACTTTTGAATAAAAAATCCGTATATTTTAGAAGATATAGTGAAATTATTATAAACCCTAAAATAGTAATAACTCCCTCAAAATGAATAAAAAAATCTCTATTTTTTTATTGTGACTTATCTCAAATATTATTCATATCTAGTAAAAAATTTGGGGAAAAATTTGCAACCAATCAAAATTTACTGATGATTAGAAAAAACTAGGCTTTCGCTCCACAAATTTCCCAAATTGAAGCTCTGATACCACTTGATAAGATCTTAATATTCAATATATGCAGAAATACCCTTAAGGTAGGGAAATACCATATAATACTCCTTTAGGAAAGAATAACTCCACAATGTCTCTTCGAGGGGACAACCTCCAATATCCTCTTACAATACAAGATTCAATGCTTACTTCATATCTTTACCATGATAATCATCTCCTATATATATACATCTATCTAACCCATGGATGGATAACTTCCTAATCCTAATGTAGGTTGACCATTACCCAATGTAATACTTCTAAAAGTTACTCTATTATCCTAATATATTGTACACATATAACTAAGGGGATGTGTGCCACATGTCAGGGTCTCCATCAATATATCATATGCCTAGGTATATAGCATTACTTCCCTCTTTGACATTTTTCATCCCCAAAACATAGGAAGAAACCAAATAATGAGTGTCCTTCAAATCATTACACACTCTTCTCCAATCTTGATCATCTAACAATCCATATGTGATCTTGGCAGGTGATATCTCTCCAAGCTTATGTCTAAAATCCATTGTGCTCCTCTGATTTCAATCTTGATCATAATTATACTACTTTGGTGATCAAGCATAATTATTCCTCTTTTTATTCCATGTACCATATTCCATTGCACTACTCTGATTCCAACCATGACCACATAGTAGGTATACTTCCATGCGTAGTCATAGTGATTTCCCCATTCATTCCATGTGCCATAGTATTTTTTCTTTGGATTTCATGCATATCCATAATGATTGGAAATTTCATTTCCTGTATATATAAAATGATTGTTGTTATGACACTTCCTGACCTAGTTCCATGATTGTTTCCTCTCATGATGATGTGGGTGTCTATATACCTCAACCTTTTCTAATATCTTGACCTTATCCACCTTTGCTTCTACCTCTTCCACATTTTCCTTCTTTTTCTCTTGAGTAGATGATGTGTTCATTTGTAGTGTGTCTTTATCTATATCATCTGAATCTTCATCATGATCTTCATTACCTATTTCAATATCATCCTCATGATCTACCTATATTGTTATTGGTGCCTTTTTCACTATGATATCTTGTAAAGTGATCTTATTTTTCCAATACCAAAACTTCATGAACTTTTTATGAACATTAATATTCATTTTTTCCAAAGTCTCTAACCTTGGATATCCAGGAGCTATATCCATATCATCCATATCCAAAGCATAAAAATCTGAATGCAAAACATATTTTTCCATAATGAGCTTCAAATCTTTAAATAGTGAAATATTATTACCATCTACTTGAACCTCCTTGATATTATTTGCTTGAACATGTAGATGCTTGGCCACATTCATGTTAATGAAGTTATACTTGCTAGCAAGGTTTATGGACACAACCACCTTCTTATTTTGAATGCATCCATGAAATTGAAAATTTGACTCAGATTTCTTTGGAGCTAAATTATTTAAACCCTTATCATCTAATTCTTCTTCTTCTTCTTCTTCTTCTAATTCTTCTTCTTCTTGTTCTTCTACTGATTCTTCTATTTCTATTTCTTCTTCTTTTTTTGCTTCTTCTTCTTCTACTTCTACTTCTAATTCTTCTTTTTCTACTTCTTTTTTTATAGCCTGACAATCTAAAAAGATTTGTTCCATTTCTTTCCATGAAGAAAACCTTTTTTGTATAGTGCAATTGATCAAACCAATGTAGCAAAGGCCTAGACAAAAAAGGAAGTAATCATCTTTGCCCAAAAGTTTTTGTAAAATGATTCTCCAAAAGTAGCCACCATTCCTTAGCATCAATATCATCTTCACCTGAAAATTTTTGCAACTCCATGATCCACAAAAAAATTTAAGGTTCATGAAACCCTAAAATGTCAAAACGGATCCATAAAATTGCAACAAATCACTTCAATAGCTAAAAAAATTCTAAAATTTTGATCGTGATTCTCTTATATCTGTCTACATCTCTAGTAAAAATTTTGAATAAAAATTCCCTTTATTTTAGAAGATATAGTGAAATTATTATAAACCCTAAAATATCAATAACTCCTTCAAAATGAATCAAAAAATCTCTATTTTTTTAATGTGACTTATTTGAAATATTATTCTTATCTAGTAAAAAATTTGTGGAAAAATTTACAACCAATCAAAAGTTATTGATGATTAAAAAAAACTAGGGTTTTGCTCCACAAATTACCCAAATCGAAGCTCTGATACCACTTGATAAGATCTTAATATTCAATATATGTAGAAATACCCTTAAGGTAGGGAAACACCATATAATACTCCTTTAAGAAGGAATAACTCCATAATGTCTCTTTGAGGGGACAACCTCCAATATCCTCTTACAATAGAAGATTCAATGCTTACTTCATATCTTTACCATGATAATCATCTCCTATATATATATACATCTATCTAACCCATGGATGGATAACCTCCTAATCCCAATGTAGGCTAACCATTACCCAATGTACTACTTCCACAAGTTAATCTATTATCCTAATATACTGTACCCATTTAACTAAGGGGATGTGTGCCACATGTTGGCATTTCCATCAACCCATATACATCAATATATCATATCCCTAAGTACATATCATTACTTCCCTCTTTGACATGTTTCATCCTCAAAACATAGGAAGAAACCAAATAATAAGTGTGCTTCAAATCATTGCACACTTGTCTCCAATCTCTATCATTTAAACATTCATATGTGATCCTAGCAAGTGATATCTCTCCCAGCTTGTGTCTAAAATCCATTGTGCTCCTCTGATTTCATTCATGATCATAATTATACTGCTTTGGTGACCAAGCATAATTATTCCTATTTTTTTTCCATGTACCATATTCCTTTGCGCTACTCTGATTCCAACCATGACCATAGTAGGTATTCTTCCATGCATAGTCATAGTAATTTCCCCATTCATTCCATGTGCCATAGTATTTTTTCTTTAGATTTCATGCATATCCATAATGATTGGAAATTTTATTTCCTGTATAGGCAAAATGATTGTTGTTATGACACTTCCTCACCTGGTTCCATGATTGTTTCCTCTCATGATGATGTGGGTGTCTATATACCTCAACCTTTTCCAATATCTTGACCTTATCCACCTTTGCTTCTACCTCTTCCACATTTTCCTTCTTTGTCTCTTAAGTAGATGAAGTGTTCATTTGTAGTGTGTCTTTATCTATATCATCTGAATCTTCATCATGATCTTCATTACCTATCTCAATATCATCCTCATGATCTACCTTGATTGTTATTGGTGCCTTTTTCACTATGATATCTTGTAAAGTGATCTTCTTTTTCCTATACCAAAACTTCATGAGCTTTTTATGAACATTAATATTCATTATTCCAAAAGTCTCTAACCATGGATATCCAAGAACTATATCCATATCATCCATATCCAAAGCATAAAAATCTAAATGCAAAACATATTTTTCCATAATGAGCTTCAAATCTTTAAACGGTGAAATATTATTACCATTTACTTGAACCTCCTTGATATTATTTGCTTGAACATGTAGATGCTTGGCCACATTCATGTTAATGAAGTTATACTTACTGGTAGGGTTTATGGACACAACCACCTTCTTGTTTTGAATGCATCCATGAAATTGAAAAATTGAATCAGATTTCTTTGGAGCCAAATTATTTAATCCCTTATCATCTAATTCTTCTTCTTCATCATCATCATCTACTTCTTCTTCTATTACTTCTACTTCTTCTTATTATTCTACTGATTCTTCTACTTCTTCTTCTTATTCTACTACTTCTTTTTCTACTTTTTTTATAGCCCAATGATCTAAAAATATTTGTTCCATTTCTTTCCATGAAGAAAACCTTTTTGTACAGCGCAATTGATCAAACCAATGTAGTGTAGGCCCAAACAAAAAAGGAAGTAATTATATTTACCCAAAAGTTTTTGTAAAATTATTCTTTAAAAGGAACCACCATTATTTAGCATCAATATCATCTTCCCCTAAAAATGTTAAAAACTCCATGATCCACAAAAAAAATTAAGGTTCATGAAACCCTAAAATCTAAAAACTGATCCATAAAATTGGAACAAATCACTTCAAACAACTCAAAATATTCTAAAATTTTGACTGTGATTCTCTTATATCTGTTTACATCTCTAGTAAAATGGTTGAATAAAAATTCATTATATTTTAGAAGATACAATGAAATTATTATAAACCCTAAAATAGCAATAACTCCCTCAAAATGAATCAAAAAATCTCTATTTTTATACTATGACTTATTTGAAATATTATTCATATCTAGTAAAACATTTGTGGAAAAATTTGTGACCAATCAAAAGTTATTGATGATTAAAAAAACTAGGGTTTCGCTCCACAATTTACCCAAATCAAAGCTCTGATACCACTTGATAATATTTTAATATTCAATATATGCAAAAATACCCTTAAGGTAGGGAAACACCATATAATACTCCTTTAGGAAGGAATAACTCCACAATGTCTCTTTGAGGGGACAACCTCCAATATCCTCTTACAATAGAAGATTCAATGCTTACTTCATATCTTTACCATGATAATCATCTCCTCTATATATACATCTATCTAACCCATGGATGGTTAACTTCATAATCCCAATGTAGACCAACCATTACCCAATGAACTACTTCCACAAGTTACTCTATTATCCTAATATATTGTACCCATATAACTAACTAAGGGGATGTGTGCCACATGTTAGCATCTCCATCAACCCATATACATCAATATATCATATCCCTAGGTACATAGCATTACTTCCCTCTTTGACATGTTTCATCCCTGAAACATAGGAAGAAACCAAATAAAGAGTGTGCTTCAAATCATTGCACACTTGTCTCCAATCTCAATCATCTAACATCCATATGTGATCTTAGCAAGTGATATCTCTCCAAGCTTGTGTCTAAAATCCATTATTCTTCTCTGATTTCATTCATGATCATAATTATACTACTTTGGTGACCAAGTATAATTATTCCTCTTTTTATTCCATGTACAATATTCCATTGTGATACTCTGATTCCAACCATGACCATAGTAGGTATTCTTCCATGCATAGTCATAGTGATTTCCCCATTCATTCCATGTGCCATATTATTTTTTCTTTAGATTCCATGCATATCCATAATTATTGAAAATTTTATTTCTTGTATAGACAAAATGATTGTTGTTATGACACTTCCTTATCTGGTTCCATGATAGTTTCCTCTCATGATGATGTGGGTGTCTATATACCTCAACCTTTTCCAATATCTTGACCTTATCCACCTTTGCTTCTACCTCTTCCACATTTTACTTCGTTGCCTCTTGAGTAGATGAAGTGTTCATTTGTAGTGTGTCTTTATCTATATCATCTGAATCTTCATCATGATCTTCATTACCTATTTCAATATCATCCTCATGATCTACCTAGATTATTATTGGTGCCTTTTTCACTATGATATCTTGTAAAGCGATCTTCTTTTTCCTATACCAAAACTTCATGAACTTTTAATGAACATTAATATTCATTGTTCCCAAAGTCTCTAACCATGGATATCTAATAACTATATCCATATCATCCATATCCAAAGCATAAAAATTTGAATGCAAAACATATTTTTCCATAATGAGCTTCAAATCTTTAAATAGTGAAATATTATTACCATCTACTTGAACCTCTTTGATATTATTTTCTTGAACATGTAGATGTTTGGATACATTCATGTTAATGAAGTTATACTTGCTGGTAGGGTTTATGGACATAACCACCTTCTTGTTTTGAATTCATCCATGAAATTGAAAAATTGACTCAGATTTCTTTAGAGCCAAATTATTTCAACCCTTATCATCTAACTCTTCTTCTTCATCTGCTTCTTCTTTTATTGCTTTTTCTACTTCTTCTTCTTGTTCTTCTACTGATTCTTCTATTTCTTCTTCTATTTCTTCTGCTTCTTCTTCTTCTAATGCTTCTTCTTTTTCTACTTCTTTTTTTATAGCCCAATGATCTAAAAATATTTGTTCCATTTCTTTCCATGAAGAAAACCTTTTTGTACAGCGTAATTGATCAAACCAATGTAGTGCAGGCCCAGACAAAAAAGAAAGTAATTGTCTTTGCCCAAAAGTGTTTGTAAAATGATTCTCCAAAAGGATCCACCATTCTTTAGCATCAATATCATCTTCCCCTGAAAATGTTTGCAACTCCATGATCCACAAAAAAAATTAAGGTTCATGAAACCCTTAAATGTCAAAAGTGATTCATAAAATCACAACAAATCACATCAAACAACTCAAAAAATTCTGAAATTTTTACTGTGATTCTTTTATATCTATTTACATCTCCAATAAAAATTACTTATATTTCGAAAGATATAGTGAGATTATTATAAACCCTAAAATAGCAATAACTCCCTCAAAATGAATAAAAAAATCTCTATTTTTTTACTGTGATATATTTGAAATATTACTCATATCTAGTAAAAACTTTGTGGATAAATTCACAACCAATCAAAAGTTATTGATGATTAAAAAAATTAGGGTTTCTCTCCACAAATTGCCCAAATCAAAGCTCTGATACCACTTGATAAGATCTTAATATTCAATATATTTAGAAATACCATTAAGGTATGGAAACACCATATAATACTCCTTTAGGAAGGAGTCACTCTACAATGTCTCTTCGAGGGGACAACCTCCAATATCCTCTTACAATAGAAGATTCAATGCTTACTTCATATCTTTACCATGATAATCATCTCCTATATATATACATCTATCTAACCCATGGATGGATAACCTCCTAATCCCAATGTAGGCCGACCATTACCCAATGTACTACTTCCATAAGTTACTCTATTATCCTAATATATTGTACCTATATAACTAAGGGGATGTGTGCCACATGTTGGCATCTCCATCAACCCATATACATCAATATATAATATACCTAGGTACATAGCAATATCCAAGCCTTTGCTTGGTCTTATATTGATATGATAGAAATAAATCTTGTTATATTCATCCATAACATCATCACCATTCTTGAAGCTAAACTAGTAAAATAAAAACTTTGAAAAATGCATCCTCACGTAGTGCTTCTTTTCAAGGAAGAATTACAATGGTTGTTATCCATTAAATTTATCCAATCCATAAATTATACTCGATGGGTATCTAACATAGTACTTATCACAAAACCCATAGGGAAACTACACATTTGTACCAACTTTCATGATTTTAACATTGCTTGTCCAAAAGATGATTTTCTCTTTCTTAATATCAACCAGCTTGTGGATCTCACTACAAGACATGAATTTTTATCACTCATGGACATATTTTTTGGCTATAACTAGATCTTTATCTCCCTAGAAGATTAGCATAAAATCTCTTTTATTACTCCATGGGGGACTTTTTATTATAGGGTCATGCATTTTGGTTTTAAAAAATGTAGGAACAAATTACCAGCATGTCATGACCTATATTTTCCATGAATTAATTCACAAAATCATTGAATATGTTGTGGATGATCTCATTGGTAAATCCAGGTATCATAGAGATCACCTATCTATCCTTCAGATAATCTTTGCTTGTTTAGTCAAATATTAGGCTCATTTTAACCCAAAAAGTGTGTTTTTGGGGTTTTATCAGGAAAGCTTTTGGGTTTTATCATTTTCCTTTAGGGAATAGAGGTTGAATGCTAAAATTAAAGACATTATTAATATTCCACCTCACTCCAACCTTAGGCACCTTCGTAGTTTATAAGGGAAATTGTAGTCTATTCATCACTTTATTTCATAATTATTTGATTGATGTCAACCATTCCATCAATTCTTAAGAAAGACACCCAATTTGTATGGGATTCAAATTTTCAAGTAGCCTTTGATATCCTTAAGTATCTCTTATCTCCCCCTGTCCTTATTCTAATAAGAGAGGATACAATTTTTTTACTTGTGTATCTTAGCTACAGACCATGATTTAGGTGCCATGCTTACCCATCAAGATGAACAACATAGATAACAAGTAGCTTATTATATAAGTCACACTTTGGTTGATTATGAGATTCATTACATGTTTATTGAAAAACTGTGTTTGGCCTTAGTATTCATAGCTTATAACCTTCACCACAAATGGCATGATGGATTATGCTTCTCACTGAGTTTTATCTTAAATTCCTTAACCAAAATTCAATTAAGGAGTAGATAATTGTTGATCAATTAGCTAATGCACCCCTTGCTAATAATCTACCATCTAGTTATGAATTTCTTGATGAATCTATAACCTCCATATCCCTAGGATATCTTAAATATCAGATGATGTTATTCTTTGATGGATTTAAATATAAACATGGAGGGGGAGAATAGATTATTCTATTACTTCCAAAATGCATTCATATACCCCTATCTTTAAAATTAGATTTTGAATGTACTAATAATGTAGCAGAATATGAAGCCATAATTATACGTCTCTAAATTTGGCTCTAGGTGTTAAGTCACTTTGTATTTTTGGGGACTCCTAACTTGTAGTCCATCAAATAACTAGCATATATCAATGCTATAATAACATACTTCAAAGGTATAAAAATTTAGCCTAATAGTTATTATCCACCCTTAAACACTATGTCATCCAGGCCACTCCTTAGTCAACCAACAAGTTTGTTAATACCATGGATTCCTTGGCTTCCTTTATCCCACCTTCTTCTTAGGAATATAAACTATTTGTCCTTATCCACAAGGTAAATCAATCTTCTTATACCAAAATTGATCTTTCTTCTATCCATATTATATAATAAAATAACTTAGATCTATGGTACACATAGATATTTGATTATTTGTCAAAGGTATCATTCACTCAGATTTATCCAAAAACACTAAGCATGTTTTTCAGTAGTAGAATAACTGGTATATAATACTAGGGTGTGTGATTTATAATTAGGGGTTTGATGGTATTCTCCTCATTGTCTCCATAGTTTTTAAGATAATCTTGCAATCAAAGAAACACTTGATGAATATGTGGCAACCATTTTAGTGGTTTAACTGTCACCAAGAAGATTGTGTGAATAGGTTATTATTGGCTTACTTTGAATTAAGACTATTATGAATATGTCAAGAAATGCATGAAGTTCCAACAATATTCCAACTTATCCCATGTCCCTAGTCATGTGTTATAGGTAACCAAGGACTTTTAGCCATTCTCCCAATAGGGATTATATCTTATAGGGCAGATTAATCCTAAATATTTCTAGTGATAGTTTTATCATTACTGCTACTAAATATTTCTATAAATACTGGGAGGTTATTCCCCTTATTTCAACCAAGGAAGATAAAATCACTGATTTCATTAATCATCATATCATATGTCATTTTCGCATCCCACATAAAATTGTTACAAATAATGAGAAATCATTTTAAAATAATCAAGTCCAAAAGTTGTGTGATTCCTTCAACATTAAGTTAAGCTTCTCATTGCCTTATTATCTACAATCCAATAGACAAGCTAAGGCATCCAACAAAACCCTTGTCAAGATGTTAACCAAATTGGTAAATGAGGCTAGAAATAATTGGAATATTTACATACCTTTTGCTTTGTGGGATTATTGAACTAGTATTCGAACCCATATAGGTGCTACCCCTTTTGTTTTGGTCTATGTTACCAAAGTGGTTCTCCCCTTAGAATTCAAAATTCCTTCTCTTTGGATTTATCTTAAGGACATTATTTCTAAAGAGGATTATCATCAAGAATGATTAACATAGTTGGAAATTTTAGATAAGCATCGATCCATGACTCTTGATTATCTTCATGTATATCAAGAATTGATAAAATGTGCATATAATTAACATTTAAAAGAATGAGTATTTAATATCAATGACCTTATTCTTAAATAAAATCACCATGTCATAAATATGGAAAGAAGTAAATGAGGAAAGTTTGCCTTGAATTAGTTTGGACCCTATATTATCACTCATAAATATGGATTTGGGGCATATTGCTTGGCCTCCCTTGATGGGAAACCAGAATGTGAACCTCTTAATAATTACATTTGGGTCTTTTCTACTAATAATAATCACATTACAAACTACAATCAACATAAGTTCTCCTTAAATCTAGTTTTAAAAAAACTAAAATCTTATCCCATATCTCTAAACGTACCCTATAATGACAAATAATCATGTGAATTTATGGAAGTATACCCATTTTATCCGTAAACATGGACACCCTAGCTCTATTCATAGCACGTTCTCATAGATTAGCTCCACTAAAAATAAAGTAGATTTCTAAATCATTGTTTCCTAAAAGTCCTTCACCTTAAAAGTTTATTCGAAAGTAATAAATTATTGTCTTGTTATATGTCTTGGTTTATGAAAACACCCTAGGTTGACTTAATCTAATCTATGGTAAAAGGTTAATTTGGGATACACAATCAAGAAAAATATCAAAGTTATAAATTGATCCCTCAAATGACAACTATTATTAAAATCAACAAAAAGATCAAAGTTGTCGATTGATCCCTTGAAGGATAGCTACTAAAATACATACATTTAAACATAGAAACCACTCCCTTAAAGGATGGTTATATGCCTATTTTTTTAGGAAACTTCACACATTGATTAGTTTCTTATTAAAATTAGAGCCTCAAAAATCTATAAAATCAAAATTATATCCCACAAAAACTTCCCACATTGATCAACTTTCATAAATTTTTAGACTTCGCACATTGATCAGTCTACATATATACATGGATTATCTTGAAGTTAACCTA
Source organism: Torreya grandis (assembly GCA_037957365.1). Taxonomy (NCBI): domain Eukaryota; kingdom Viridiplantae; phylum Streptophyta; class Pinopsida; order Cupressales; family Taxaceae; genus Torreya; species Torreya grandis. The sequence continues at coordinate 2,006,052 of JARHVA010000061.1, forward strand.
AAAATATTAGAAACACAAAACAAGATGTGTATTCTTGGATAAATATGTTTTCCCTCATTCACTACAAACATAAAAATACCCTTATAGATATAAAGAATTATGAATTCATTCGACATGAGATTGTTTAGGATTATCATTAACATTGGATAAAAGGGTGCATATGTGAAAGTGATAGAGGCCTAGCTTTGGTTAGGATCCAAGAAAATTATGAGTCATACATTCTTGATAAGTTAATATAGAAACTATTTCATCATAAATTACCATTATTCAAAAACATTAAAATTCATAAAAACCATAGCATAATCTAAATCCATAATTAACCATGACATAAAAGCTAATCCATGATGTCTCACGTAATCCAATTAGTATAATAGAAAAAACAATGTAAATGCTATCTATGTAATATCAAATCCATATCCAAATACATCATAAATTCATAAGCTCACAAAACTATCACATGATTTAAAGTCCATGATCCATCATAAATCCATTCAAACACATAAATACAAATCCATAATCAAGATAATAATATAAAGCTAAATCACATAATATAAAAACCATAATCCATGTAAACACCATATAAACAATATAAAACATGATGTATCACATAAGTAAACTCATAATCCATCTAAACATAATCTAAGTAATCTAGATCCATAATCAAATAGTGCAAGATCATGTAAAAAATATGTGGCACATAAAATCATGTGTATATATATAGAAGCTCAAATACACATCATAAGAATGTCACGATATAAGATATATACAAATTCAACCCATATAATAAGGCATAAAAATGGATACTCCATAAACTAGAGATGGATCAAATGGATACTCCCTTTGCTTCCTAGACTACCTCCATCCTCACCTCTATCTCTACCTCCATCTCATACTCCAGCCTTACTATTTATCCCTTGTGATACACTCCCCATGTTAGTTGTAGTAATCTATGTCCATCACGAAGTTTGACCCTGTGTGGTTATATGGGTGGCATATCAAGGAATCCTTGGTAGCTGCTTTATAATAATATATTCATAGTACTAAATATCTATCATGACATCTTGGTACCTATCCATACTAACCATACCTAGTGGCCCCATCCTCCTACCCCATGTCCCTCCCCCTATTGCAAATCTTGACACAACTCTTCTTTCAGCCCCTGCTACTACCTAAAGTCTCTCTTATTGGTTATGATATCTGTCTTTATCCTGACACACCTCATCATAAGTCTTTTGATAAATCATAATGCCCATAAAACTCAATAATGTTATCCTATAGGTGATCCCACTCATAGTTAACTCTAGATAATTGCACCTATAAAACATATCATTCTGCCTATAGTCCATCCCTCTCTACTATCATTGCCTATATATCTACTCTCCCTCCCCATATTATCCTCTCTCCTACACATCCACATCCATTATCTCTAAATATCATACCTCACATTAAGGCAACACCACTCTCTTTTATCCTCCTCCTAATTGGTCCATCCACCATAAAAATTATGCCATTATAGTATCAACATCATCCACATCCACCCCCTCTATCTCCTCCTTTGCCAAAACCTAAAGACCTATCATTTATAGCTATGGTATATCCCCCTCAAAGTCATCTCTCTTATATATATGTGGTGCCTTGGATATATCTTGGAGCAACCCAAACTATTGTAGCACGTGCCTAAATTGAAACAAATCTACATGCAAATTTACATGCTTTGCATGATGCCCTCATAGCCACCTCACCCATTACCCCACTATCAACTCCCTCTCCATCCTAAACCATGATAAAAATATAACATATGGCCTCCACACCACCTCCTCCTCCTCTAGACCCTCTAAAATCCACTGACATTAATTTAACTCTCATACTCTCCCATCTCCATGTGGACTGGTGAAGTCATATCTCCATTGTAAAAAACACACTCTAAACAAAAATTAGTGCCATCCCATCCATGGTATCCCTAGTGGTTTCATTAATTTTATATGATCATAAGCCCAACATATTAGTACAAAAGTCACATCTAGACCAAAACTTTATTATGTCCTCCATCCCCATAATTCCTTGTATATCTGTACTAAAAGTGTAGGAGCCCATGCAAACACATATGGTGTTATCACATATTTTCTAGTACCCTTATCAAACTCCATGTAAATCTCCCACCACATCAATTAGAAAATGTATATTGACATAGCCATCATCATCATAGTAATCACTCATCTCTCAGCTTGGTCCTAATCATATGGAACCTCAAAATTAAACCCTCCCACTATAAAATCAATATATACAACATCCTTTCCATACAAACATGTCAATGTTAATGCTCATCCTCTCTCGTTTATAGGAATAATGCCTTGTGAATATTCAATCATAATATCTAATAAATATCCTCTAATGTCAGGGTCATCTCCCTAGTAAGTAGCCAAAAGGTCCCTATAGTTGGATACCATCACTCTATTAGTGCCAAAAGTAGACTCCAATCTCTATTCACTTGATGATAGTGGTGTAGTCTACCTAATCATGTAGCCTCTAGCTGATCCTAATCCATGTTTCCCACCACCTCTCAAATCCACTCCAATAATGGTGTAACTCAATCCTACATGGTAAATAATATACGTGCCTATAATCTTATGAACCCCCCAAGTTTCTTTAATTTCCTATGCCACTAACTCTATATTCTAAGTTTTCTCTTCAACCCCCATCAACCTAAATTATTAATAATTGGCACCTATGCATAGATGATCAACACTAATTAATACCCCATCATCATGAATTATCTAATTAACACTGATCTATAAATAATCGATGATCGATTGGATGAATCGGTATAGATCCATTATGGATCGATATCGACTCTAACTTACCCTACCTCTTGAAAATCCAAAAATATCCAAAATATAAAAAACAACTTACAAAAACCAAAAATTCAAAACCCAAAAAAATATTACACCCTACCTCATCATGTGATCATCGTCACCATCATTGACCACTCTTTCTAGCCTCTATCTTATATACTTTGCTAAAACATGTAAATAGGCATCAAATTTTTCTCTTCTATAAACACATTCTCAAATCATAAATGAGATTCCACCATGTTTAGAGTACTATATATATCCTTAAGAAATTGATCATGATTATTTTATGATCATCCTCAATTATATGACAAATTCTATCAATTTTTTTAATCAACATAGACTATGGAAATTAGGATTGATTCCATTCTCTTTAGCACTATTTACTTTCCTTGACCCTACTATCTATTGTGACCCAAGACCACACAATTTCCCTTGATATGACAATCCCCTTATCTACCACCCTATACCCCTAGTTAGTGGACCTATACCCTCTATTGGTCCCACAACCTTTTAAAATGGCCTACATTCTCCTCGAGACATTTCCCCTATGAACCCAAGAATGTATTCTATCTTGAGAACAAATGTATTTAGATCATGCACACAACCCATGGACACTAGATACTTTGATCATCCCACCCTAGAATTTGTTCTCTCAATTCCCTTTGCTTGCACATGCTTTTTCATAGTTATAGGAATTTATTATTTGTTTACCTTGGGAAATTAATGCCAGTAATATCTTGTGTTTTGATAGTGCATACTTAGTGCTATTCTCGTTAGTTGGTTGTTCATCCCATTTTTTTACCCTCTACCTATACTATCCATTACCATATACTTCAAACTCATCACTACTTTGTTCTCCTACATTGGATCTTGGTTTGAGAGGGGGGGGGGATACTTCCTCACATAAACCTAAAGCATCAAACAAATCCTAGTTTTAACTCATGGTAGGTTATCACAAACTGCTCAACAAAAAGAGGCAAATGTAGACACTACAAATTTATACCATTATATTAGTATGAATATATGTGTCTTACCACTTCCCCATATTTTTTTATGTTAGTTAATTTAGTTTTACCAATTACTATCTTATTTCACGTAATTAGTCTTACTAATTAATTTCTACCTAGGTAACTAATTTTAACTACTTAACCCTACTTAAATCTAGTCAAATCTCCACAAATGTATTAGAAGTAAGTTGTTTTTAACCACTTAAAAACCTTTCACTATTTAAAACAACCTAGGACTAAGTTTAACCTCATGGATTGGATTTATTTGAATGAACTTGGAAAACTTATTGGATTGACATTGATCCCTCTGATTATCATCAATCTTATTAGGATCATCATCTATTCAAATTCAAACCATCTTCAAGTAGAAGGATCCCTAAATTCATACACTAGAATGTTGGAGAAATTATCTTGGAATACCTAAGGAAGAATGACATACCTATCTTAGTTAATCCTCACTCATTCAAAGATTAAGAATGCCCCCATTAATGTGATAATTCTTTGTGCTATTGGAATCATTTCAAAGGTAAGTATATTACTCATTTGAATATATTCTAATTCCTATATTATTTGATTACATTCTATTTATTTCCCTTAGTCTAATCAAATTATCATTAACTATTCCTAAAGCCATTTCAAATATCTTGAATCCTACCTTTAGGCCCCATCTTGGGCTTTCTTTCCCCACTATCAAGATCAATGATGATTCCTCACATGAATCATCCTTGATTAATATAATTTTTAGTAATTGTAAAATAATCGATATCGATCCCTATGTTTTTACTTTATGTCTACAATCTGAAGATAATTTAATAGTGTAAATTAATTTTAGTTAGTTGTTTCTCATCGTAAAATCTTGAAACCCTATTTTTAAATGACATTTACAGGATTTATACATGATGTGGTTCCCATTTATGATTTTCCCATAGTCCCTCACCCACTCTTCATAGATCAGAGTGATATTTCCTTTGAGATAGGACTTTGTGCACTTATGTTTGGCCCTACTCTAGAAGCAGCCACTAAATAATTAGAATTAATATAGGTATAAGAATATTCAGATATAGCTTATTAGAATGAACACTTTATTAACATCCATGCAATAAATTAATCCATTTCATTTCAATATCACATCTATATTATCATATGATTTTTTGTAATTTCTATTATTACATTTTATACTTAATTTATTCATACAGTGGGATGAAATCCTCTTAAGGAAGTGTAACACTTTCTAAATTTGGTCTAGCATTAGGAAATCAACTTATATATCCTATTAATCAATCATTTTTGACTTGTCTCTTATATGCAAGTAATCCTTCCTAGCCAAAAACAAGTTCCCACTTCACTAGATCAATGGTGTGAAACCTTCATCATAGGTATCCCTTTAAAACCTTGTATCATAAATTCCATTTTTAGTATGTTTATTTATTAAGAAAAATGAACAAAAATATGCTAAAACACTAATATAAATTATGTATAATCTATAGACACATGGGCATATCATGCCCCCAATGAGCAATATATAAGAAATGAAGTAAAACAATAATATGCTCCTATATAGGAGATATAAAATTATTATAAGTGGATTAATAAGTTACCCATATATAATAAAGGTATAATAAATAAATCACAAGCAATGGTATGTGCCATGTGGACAAGATATATGAAATAAGGCATGACAAGTGTATGCCCCAATGTTGTCAATATATAATAAACGAGACACAACAAGGGCATTCTTCAATGCAATTTAGATGTAATTAATGTAATCACATGGATAGTGGGTAATTATCATTCCCATTATTGGGAAATATATGATCAATATAATCCCCATAATTGTGTGCCCCATTAGGATTAGGGCATAGTCAATGCATGGGAATACACAAATATTATTTCCCCAAAGTAAATACCTACTATAGATTATGAAAATGTAATCACAATGAATAATAACTTGAGGGACACTTGGTGATAAAATAAATAAATTGAAAATAAAATAAGACAATAAAGTGTAAGTACACAAACCAAAGTATGTGAATAAAATATCAAGAAATCAACCTTGAAAAAGAAAGGAATAATATAAAAAGTAAAAACTAGAGCCAACTAGCAAAGGATAGTTGTGAAAACCATGTAAGTAAAAGATAATTCACTAGTCAGTCAAAAGGAATAACCAAGAAAATGTCAAATAAGTACAATAAAAAGTAGAAATAAGATGCCCCCATAAATTCCCTAGAGTCAATTACAAATCCATGATCATATGTATATGGTGTAGGTCGTATATCTAATGTAATAATACCAAATAAATCATTATATTATATGAAAATATGTGGCAAAGAATCTAAGCCCAAAATTTGTTAGCAAAATTTAACCAATAATGTTATAAAGTCACGAATAATCATCATAGGATATACTTTTTAAAGCATATGACTTTACACTATCATACATAGGAAACAAACCTAGCAAGTCATTGCTATCAAGATAGGTGTCACTAGTGCATTGTTATCTAGTGTTAAGTTTATCCTACTATAGAGTTGCATGATGCAATGGTTTTTTTCTTTACCATAATTGGTATTTTTATTTGGTATTGAAAACCTATATTCTTAACTACCCATTTAATACCTTATTTGTCATAACCCCAAAAACCAACCCACAATTTTTTGGGTTTTTTTAGGGTTATGATACTTGGATTCCAGCTTAAATAGTGTAAACATGAAATAAATTCCAAAAATTTGATGAAATTATGTACATGATTGTTATTTCCTTATTATGAAATATATAAGTAGAGTTCATCAAGGCTCACTAGGTTAAGTGGTTAATTAATTTGTATAAGGATCTCTAAATCCATTTTCCACCTAAACCTTCATGAGGTACTTACCTCCAAATTGAGCAAAATATAATAACAATATTGAATTAAAGAAAAGTGATAATGCAACAATAGTCATAAAACCCACCAATTTTTTTTTCAAGTTACAAAAAACTAAAAAGGGTTTAGGACCCATTAGGGTAATATTCACTTCATTCCAAGAATAATTTGTTCAACCACTTACTTACAAAAATACATGTAAGATAAATACTTGCTACAAGTTTTCAAGAAGACTTGTAAAATATCTAATACGAACATCTACTAGAAAATAAAACATATTATTTTTCCAAGGTTCCATTTAAGGGTATTAGGTTTAAGTGGTTTAAGTTGAAAGTTAATGTTATTAAGACTACACCAACCTTATAACATATAGATGTGAAGTCTTCCAAATATTCCCAACCTTTCATAACTTCTCTAAATATTTCACATAAGTAGAGGCATAATACCCTATTTAGATAGTTATAAATCAAACCATAGTCCTCAAAAAATGTCATTGGACCTTATTTTATGCAATCAAAGGTAATAACTTACACTTTATATACCAATAAAAAAATAATCTCTCAACTGCAAACCCAAATCATGTACAAAAAATGGTTTAATTGACTAACAACATTAATGCTTGCAAGAAAACATTTTATCTTGAAGTAGAAGCACTACAGTCCACTCTTTCATGGAAACCCTATTCCATAAGCAAGGTTTCAATAATTAATATTATGCTTTAAACCCTAAATCCCTCGTATGAACCTTGTTACAACCCAACCTTAAGGTCATGATTGTCTAGTTGAGGTTGGTAGGATTTTTCATTAATATGCAAGTATAGGCTTAAAACATAAAACTGAGACAAGCATAGTTTAAGTCCTTGATTTAGATATTATGAGAACAAAAAATGAGCTTATTACAAGGTAGTACGGTTGTCTCAAGTAATCTAATTCAAGATGAGATAGTTTTTAATTACCAACTACCCTACTAAGTGAGAACTTAGCTACCAACAAAAAATGCTCTTTAACTTCAGTATAATACATTATTTAAGCTCTTCTTAAAACAAGTCTCTATGATAAAATAATAAGACTAATACTATATAATGGAGTATCCACAAGTAAATATATAAAATCCACTTGATCTCAACACCTATCGATATCTATCTATAGGAAACATAAATGAAAGATTACCATAACAATTTTTAATCTCAACCTCAATAGATAGAGTTAAATACATTAACATTAGTTAATGCAAGTACCACTAATTCTCATCTTAGCCTCTTAGCCTAGAACAAGGTGTGCCATACTTTTGGCATAAGCCATTGTTCATGCTAATCCTAGATAATATTAAGATCCATATATAAGTTCATCATTCAAATACAAGTGCCTATGCCAAAAGGAATTAAGAGTAACCTATTAATACAATGAGCAATACTATAAATAATAAAGTGACACTCAAGAAAGGTGTGCTAGAATTAAACTCAACTAAGGTTAAAACTTTCCTAATAGCCACACTAAAACACCACATTCATGACTTGAGAAAGTCCATTGTCTAAACATATAAACAATTAACTCATTCTCCTTGAATGAAATAGGGCATGCATCTTTTTGCATGGTCCACTACCCAATAAGTCACAAACCATAGGACATACATACATGATGATTATTAAAATGCCCTTAATTCACAATTTACTTAGTCAAGTAGAATTATAAGAGAAATAAATGAATAAAAAGAACAAATCAAATTAGGGTCTCCTAGTATGGATTCCCCCTTTTCACCTTATGTTTTATATTTAATGACATGATTTTATAGGTCTAATACCAACTCAAGTAACATTATAAGAATCAATATATTACCATATTTTCATGTTTCCACATCACTAATAATAATTCATGGCATAAAATTAACATAGGAATGAAAAATATGGTTATGATTCTCATAAAGGAATGCTATAGTCAAAATATCAACATTAGTTAAGTATTCTAAAACACAAATTAATAAAAAGGTTCATTCACCTTCATCCAAAGGATTAATCAATATGAATTGTTAATAATAATTTCTAATTGATATAATTTAATATATTATGTACAATAAATTAAGATATAGGACTGTCAAAGTAGAACTAAGCCATTCAATGTTGTTCACACAATACCCATTTACCAATGTAAATGAAAACAAGACTTCATGTTTGTTCATGTAAGGAAGGTACTAACATACCAAACTAGACATAATAAAATGATACTAAAAACTAAATTTAATCTTGATTTCTAATTCATGAAATAACCATGTTAAAATTTGGCTCAATCAGACATGAATGCTAATGCTTATCCAAGCCAAGATTCATTGACTCAATTACCACAGTCTAGAATTAACATATTCAAAATGAAATAAAAATTTAAAAAACATATATATAAATAAGATTAAACTTTCAATAAATAAATAATATTTCCATAACTAAATTTTACCACATAGTAAGTCACCAAACGACCCATATCATCTTAAAGTTTATTAATACCACAGTCAAGAATGAACATAATCTAGAATGTACTAATAAATAAAATAGTAATTATACCAATAACAAGTATGATATTAATAAAATTTGTAGTACTAATCAAGTGCTTGACATTTACATTATGATAGGAAATTAAACACCTAATATACATCAAGATTTTCTTGGTAGAGGATTCTGGATCCTTTCCAACTAAGACTAATAAAATGTTTCTTGGAGCAATACAAGATAAGATAGATTACTATCAAGTACATGGTTAGAATGTATTATTTTATTTAATTAGAGTAATTTAAATACATATGTTAAAACTTTAAGGATATGGTCAAAACAATAATTAAAGCTACAAGATAGAATAATACAACCCTAACCATTATACAAAGTACGAATTAGAAGGTAATCGAACTGAAAACCACATTGTATTAATGTAATCACCTAAATGTGGTATTTGAGTGATAAGAGTGTTACTTGAGACTACCTATTTCTAGCTTAGCCCTAAACCTATCCTAAATCCTATTATCACACTTTTCTAGCCTTTGTATGGGCCATAAACATCCCTAGTCAGCTTAAATATAGTCCCAGACCTTCATTTCTCGATCCTGGCCCTTTGTGCCTAATATTATGCCAACTATACATTAGCACCACATTAAGGACACTATAACCATATGGTGATAGTGTCCCCAAAATGGTACCTATGTCCTTTAACCTAGCTTTCCTGAATGGATATATTTTCAAAGGTAAAACCCTCTTAAGGTTAGACTAAACATATTTTATTATCTATACAACAAACACAATGCTATAAATACATGAATTTTATCCCTTTATCCACTAGATATAAATGAGATGAAAAATAGTTTTTCAAACATGAAACAAGTTAAGAAAAATCAAGGTTATTAATCCCTATTCTACCTTACTTCTGCATACTACCATCTATAATAGCCCAAAGCTTAGATTTTCAATCTCAATCACACTCAAGGAACTTAAGTCCAATATAATACTAACATAATTTTCACTTGCATTATCACTTAGGTGGGGAGAACTATATTTAGCTTGATCCCTCCTCAAAGTATTGCTATATAGGCAACTCTCTTCATAGTAGGGTGTTGAGGTTGTCCAGCCTATCGTACTAATGAACACACTTTTCAGCTCATACCCTAATTACAAGGAAGATTAGGTTTTCACCATATATCAATCATTATATGCACAATACATAGTTTTAGACTTCACGTATGTAGGAATAGAACCCAAAAATCTAGATAAAGAAACACCCAGAAGTTCAAGATAATCCTATATAGAGGACACTAATGCTAATATCATGACACTAGAGCCACCTAGTACTATTGTCCAAATGTGGTTCTACTATATATAAGGGGTTATAACATAGGTGTATAATTGATGACACTCAGACCTACTTCTATCTCAGTTTATAGCACTCAGATCATTTGTATCAGGTATTTTCTAGATAAGTCTTTATTTGCACATATTTATTACTATTTTATAAAGTTAAAGCTAATTGAATATGTAACAAATTAGTAGTTATTTTATGCATATTATTTACCTATTTGAGCATACTCAACCCTTTAATCAAACATAGGATTTACATAAGCTAAACCCTAAAAGGTTAAAACATTTGGTAAACTTGGCTTACTTTGAACATTGTACAAACCTTAACCCTAGATAACCTTAGGGTTTATATTTCCATCATTCAAATTTTAGATCCATAAAATTTCATATTTTATTTAACCTAATGATAATAATGACTGAAGAGGTGCATCACTTTCTATTTCAAATTCTAATACTTTCATTTGCATGCCTGCTTCCTTTAATTTGGAATGAACTCAAAAAAGATATAAACACATGTATAGATGATAATTTATATCAATTGCAATATATGTCATATTTCATAGCATGTTATATTTTTCCTATGTGGAATTACATTAACAAGAAAACCCTTACACACATAGAAGATTTAACACATAAGCTAACAACTATTTTCTAATTTTCAATGTCATATTGAATGCACCTAAAAGAATCTCCTTTTCCTCCTCATCTCCATGAGGGTGATAACCACTTTCCCTCTAACTAGGTCCATGATATCACTCCTCCATAGGATGAATATGCCTATACCATTGTCATTAATTCGTATACTCATCCTATTCACACTTATTCCCTATAAAGTGTGTGCCTACATGTTCAATTAAAAGTAGCTAGGGTTTGCAATTGTGAGACTCTATGTGATCAAATTATCAGTATGAGTAATATATTTTTAGGTTTACAAAATCATAATTGACTATTACATGAAAATATTACAACATTGGTAAATTAATTTACAATACAAAGGCCTCTAGGGCATAATATTATAAATCATGTATATGCATCTTCACCTAGTCAATTGGTGGCAAACAATGTTACATAGCCCAATCATAAATCACAACAAAGTACATCTATAACTAGTGATTCAAAAAGCATTTAAAGGTCAAATAAGATTTCAAGTGAGGTACTAAGGGAAAATATTAAAGTTAAGTTGATTGAGCTACCCCATTTACATTGAGTAAGGAGATCCAATTATTATTGTACATATCATATAATGCATGGTCACCACAGTGATTCATGATGAGCATTAAATAGGAAAATACAATAAATAATGGATACATATGACTCACATAGTGACACATCATCCACACAACATACAATGGCACATCTACAAATTCAAAAATGATAAAATTTAGAAATAGTACAAAAATATTTACCAAAGTATAACTTAGAACAACAAAAGGTTCCAAAAGCACAATCAGAACAAGAAACAATACAACATGCTTGATTGCAAAGTTACCTTTCCAAAATGAGGTTCAACTTTAAAAATGGTATGATTTTGGTTAAAATTATCTACAACAATTTGATTATCATGTTCAAGGTTTAGGCAATCAGACCCAAGGCACCTATTCTAGTAGTTGATATTATTGGTTAGTAAGGTTTGAGATTTATTGAACATCCTAAGGCACATCAGTCATAGATATAGTTTATTAAGGCAAATCATCTAGATACACTGTAAATGTTATAGAAATAAAACTAACTTAAGTTGCAAAGTCAAAATCATGTTAAGTCAAAAAGTATTCCCAACAAAGGATTTATAGCAAAAAATCCTCCATAACACCATATGTCTACAATAAGCATAATGTCAAAGGGAAATTCACAATTAATATTCCAAAACACAACTCAAAAAGTTCAACTCCATAGTATGAGGCAATTTTCTCTAGTATTACAATTTATTATGACTCTGGTGATGAATAATACCCATATTCATACTACAACAACATTAAACTAAAAAGCAACCATCACACTGCATGAGATATTTCCATTCCTATTTTTGGCATAGGCCATAATGATAGTATCTTATGAGACTAATCAGTTAGTATGGTTTCTCCCTTATTGTACATACATTCCTTCTCATTTTCTCCTTGTACATAGTTCATTTTCATGTTGTTTATACATAACTTATATCTAGAAAATAAAATATAATACAATATTTCAAAAACACAAAAACATTAAAATAATTATTTAGAAAACATAAAACTTATAGATTGTATGCATTGATATGTTTATATTTATTATATTTTCCAAACACTACATATGCTACCTATCTTAGTATCATCAGTTTTGTCATACTACATGCTTCACTTGTTCTTGTCAATTGCTTAAATATTGCTTACAACACTCAAGTCCACTATATTAATCCAACTTTGGTATTATCTACCCACTAGGAGAATAAACATTGATTCATGTTTATTCACTTGACACATTTGCCCATTTGGGGGCATCTTATACATAGTTTTGATCATCAAATTCTATCCTTACATACTCTACATTCTAGCTTTAGGATTGTTATATCTTGATATTGATCATTTTTACTCATACTCAAAAAATTTACTGATTATTACTACTTAAGACTCAGCATATATACATCCTCACTCTTACATAGATTTGTACTACATACTCATGCATGATTTCATTTCCAACTTCCATAGTTTATATTTGATTGTATTTATATGATTCTTCTATTTGAGGGAATTTGAATATGCCATTGTTCCTTGGCTTTATGCCATTTCTATTCACACTATGTATGCCTTGGACATGTGCCCATGTCCCTTGTGTGTGATTTATTGATTGTGTATGTGGACATTTGAACATGTCCTTGTATGTCTTGTTTTTCTTAGATTTAGTGACATGTGCCCATGTCTTTTGTATTGTGGCCCCTTGGCCTATTTTGTGTGCCTCATATGTTTTGTATGTATGCTTTCTTATATGAATCGTGACCATGACACTTGTCTTTGCTTGTTACACACACTAGTTTTTGATGCCATGAGGGACCTCATGCATCTACCCTTCCTATTTGGGTGTTGTGATGGACATCATGCCCCATCCACCTAGGTAGCTAGACAATTCTACTCAAATTTGATGTTACATACATTGATTATATATATATATATATATATTGAAACCTTTATGCAATTCTAGACATGACATACATCTTACATTACATATTTATGCTCAGATTACCTTACATTCAGATGTTATGTATGCACATTATATTGGATTATCATGTAGTTATCATAAATACTCCAGCTAATACACATTTTGTAGATATTTTTATTTTGAGGAAAATTATTTCATAGGTTTAATAACTACCCTCAAAATAGGGGCATTCACAAGGGTTTTTCATAGAGATCAGGATCCTATATTGCATTCATAATACATTTTTCAGCACATAGGATAAGTTATAGAAAATCAAACACAAGTAAACATAGTGGAAAAAGTAATAACTCTGAAAGTAATACTGACATAAATTTTAGACCAAAAAGACATTAATACCTAAATAAGAACATTAGCACCACATGGTGCTACTATCCAAGACATGGCACTATTGTTTAGTAGCCTTAGCTTAAGAACAACTCAGATTAGCCATAACAGTATAATAAATACAATACAAGTTTGTATAAATCCAACTAAAGGTTTATCCTTTATACTTAATTATTCTCATATTCACACTATCTTAGCTCAAATTCATATCAATTTCTTAGATTGGGGGCATCATGCATGGCATGACCATTCCCATATTTAGTATAAATATTTAGATATATTTATTACAACTTAGTATTGAATCAATAAACTCAGATACTAGATTGAGGCATGTGCACAACACATTATTTTCATATGTTTGGTAAATTCCATGTCATTCTCTATGATGTATACACTTGACATCATATTCTAGGTTTTCACTAGTTTCATACCTTACTCAATTTACAATGGTTGGCATTCCTGAGTGGCCTAGAACTACCTAATGTACTTGAGTGGTCATGGAGTCGACATACATAGTTAGATATACTTAGTTAGACATTTTTAGTACTTTATGGAATTTATTTTTAGATGCATCTACTACACATGGGTGGACAATGAAGAAATAATAACCTACTTGATTTCTTGAGCCACCCACATGAGAGGGTTGGATAAACTATCCAACCAATCCAAGCTATTCACAATTTACGATACACCAAGTAGGGGTGAGCAATGATGGAGTCAAAATCGTATTGAGTTCTTGAGCCACCCATACATGAGGATTGACTAAGCTATCAGTTTAGACTAAGATATTCATTTTATTCTGAGATCATTATTATTGAGTTTTAAAGGTTCTCATCATAAGGAACTAATGCCAGCTACATCATCCCCTACCAGATGGGTCCCTAAGACCCCTATAGTTCATAGGACACCACAGTCAATTTCATAGATTCTTAGAACCACTTCATAGGTAGGGCAAGATATAAATCAATTAGTACAATAGGATTTGGGACCACAATTACCTTTTCATACAACAGACATGATCACTATTTATTTAATTAACACATGCCACATTAATAACGAGTCTTCCATGAGACTCATCAGCTAGTATTGTTCTTCCCTTCTTATACATATTTTTCTTCTCTCTTTATCCTTGTTTATAGTTTCACTTTATGTTACTTGTACATATATTATATCCAACAAATACAAAAACAATGTAATATGCCAAAACACAAAAACATTTAAATATTTACATAGAAAACACAAAATTAGATTATATGCATTGCCATGTTTACACTTATTATATTTACCAGACAAAACATATGCTAGAAATCTTATTATAATCAATTTTATCATACATACCTGCTTCACTTGTTCTTATCGAGTGATTTCAAATTATTATAGGACTTAGGTCCACTACACTAATCTATATTTGTTGTTATCTACCTATTGGGGTACCCTATACATATTTTTGATTTACAAGTTGCATTTTTATATACTCTACATCATAGATTTAGAATTGTTATATCTTGATATTGATCATGCTACACTTACTCAGTTTATTTCTTGGCTACTACTACTTTAGACTTAGTATGTGTACATCTTGGCTCTTACATAGATTTGTATTACATTTTCATGCATACTTTCATTTCTAGCTTTCCTATTTTAGAATTGATTGTAGCTCTATGTTTCTTATATTTGAGGGTATTTGAATATGTTATTGCTCTTTGGCTTTATGCCACTTATTTTCATAGTATGTATGCTTTGGAAATGTGCCCATGTCCTTGTGTGTGCTTTCTTAATTATGTATACATACATTTGAACAGGTCCATCTATGTGGCTATAAGACAACTTGCTTGTTGTTTGCATATGTGGACATTTGAACATGTACTTATATGTCTTATTTTCTCAAATTTAGTGGTATATGCCCATGTCCCTTGTATTGTGGCCCCTTAGCCTACTTTGTGTGCCTCATGTGAGTTGTATGTATTCTTTCTTGTACGCATCATGATCATGACACTTGTCTCTTGCTTGTTACACACTCTAGTTTTAAATGTCATGAGGGACCTCATGCATCTCCCTTACTACTTGGGTATTGTGTTGGACATCATGGCCCATCCCCCTAGGTAGCTACTTAGTTATTTCTCATATTTTTTCTACATACATTGTTATATCTATCTTGAAAGCTGTGTGAATGTTATACATAACATATATCTTACATTTTGATGTTATGTATGCACATTATATTGGATTATTATGTATATATTATATATGTTTTAGCTAAAATATATTTTGCAGATATTTTTATTTTCACTATATTTATTACATAGGTAGAATAACTCCCCTAAAAAGAGAGAGAATTCATAAGATTTTTTCAAAGAGATCAAGATCTCATAATGCACTCATAGTATATTT